>RJWH01000012.1:0-600000 GCA_004363575.1 Solenodon paradoxus
GAGAGAGAGAGAGAGAGAGAGAGAGAGAGAGAGAGAGAGAGAGAGAGAGAGAGAGAGAGAGAGAGAGAGAGAGAGAGAGAGAGAGAGAGAGAGAGAGAGAGAGAGAGAGAGAGAGAGAGAGAGAGAGAGAGAGAGAGAGAGAGAGACAGACAGACAGACAGAGACAGAGAGACAGAGACAGAGAAAGACAGAGAGACAGAGAGACAGAGAGAGGCATTCTCTTTATTTTTTTAGTTGTTCGTCTTGCTGTTCCTACAGGTCCCAGGACATGAACCTGGGTCCTTGGGATGTATGTGGACTGTGTCCAACAGGTACTCTACCATGGCACACCCAAGTTCACTCTTTATTTGTTCTAATCCCAGAGCTAACAGTTCTACTAGGTTTTGTCTTTTTGGATCGGTATGCCACTCTAGCCTTCCTGCCCTTCCTTAGAGGAATTTCTTAGGCTGCTTATACTTCTCCTCAGGGGTTCATTTCATCCCTACTTTCTTGTTTGAAGAGGCTTTCCCAATACCCAGGGGTTTTCACTCCATCAGAATGGTGGTCCCAGGAGCAGTAAGAATCTCGTGTCCCTTCCAGTGTTGGAGAACTGAGCCTGGTTTCCTGTAGCAGGTCCTCTACGCTTTGACACAAAAACAAAACAAACTTAGTAGAGCTCTGTGAAGTGAGCATTTTGGGCAAGGCGTGGGGTAAACACACGTGTAGGCTCAGGCTGCAGTCCCAGAAAACATGGCTTTATAAAACATAAGCAAGCCGGAGCTGGTGTTTTAAGAGAAACCCTTGTGCAGCTTGATGATAAATTCAAACATTTTTCTTCACTCTGAGGGAAAGGACTAGTCTCACAGTTCATACATAACTCTAGTCAAATGGTGATGAAAAAAAAAGAGACATTTTGATTGAATTTTTAATGTCACTTTATCATTGCTTAAAAACACCATCAGCAGGAGGGGAGACAGGCAAGAGAGAATGCCGGAGAAAGAAAGACAGCTGTTTAAATTAAATTTAAAGAAAAAGATGGAGAATACAGAGGTTTAAATAAATGAGTAGTGTTATCCTTGGCAATCACTGGCTTCATGAAATCTTTAAAAATTTAAAATGAGAATCTTTGCTTCTTTCCTCTTCTCCTTACAACAATTCCACGGTATTCAGGAAGTTGTCTTTTTTGCTAAAATGTATCTTAATACATTTCGGAAATGGGTGTGGGAAATAAAAGCAGGAAGGGGACAAAGTTCATTGTCAAATTATCTTGCAGTTACCTCCCACGGCAGTGTAGAAGTTTGTATGAAAGACGCCTGTTGGTCAGTGTCCCTAAAACAATCCATAGAGGAAGTGACTCACATGTGGTTAAGTTCCTTGAGATCAGTGACCACATTCAACTTTATGTCTTGCCCATTCTGTCTCTCCTTCCAAATCTTCCCTATTGCTAACGCTGGCACACAGCCAAAGTACATAAATACATCTGTTATCACTGAACTCATAAGAAATGGGATGTTTTTTGGATGCTTCTCCCAGAACCTAGCATTTCCACTCCTTACCTAATATCCTACCTTTTCCATCCATTTGCTTTAGGCAAGAAGGAACTCTCTGTCAGCTTCTGAGTTAGAACCTGACTGACTTAAGTCTTCCCCTTCCCTTTGTCCACAGTGCATGGTAGACATTTGTCTCACGTCAGAACAAAAAAGTAGAATCTATTCCAGAGTGTCAGGAGGAAAGTCTAGCAAAAATGGAGTCTATAGTCAAGAGGCAGAGCAAAGATATTGAGAGAAAGAAATTAGGTCCAGTTCCTATATATTGAATGACTGAGACTTAACTGAATCCTAAGTATCATGGGTTTTTCAGTGAAATACTAGAACAAGTTTCTTTGTGGTTTCAGCTGTTTTTCCTTGGGGGCACAGATTCTTTTCAGTCAGGAGCAGGATGGTGACATGCTAGATTCTCTAGGAAGGGGAGGGTTAGGTTAGAGGCCAGGCCTCAGTGCTGACCCTTGGTTTCCCATAGCTGGCTGTCTCCTGGGGGTGGTAGGCTGAGCAAGTCCTACAGGAAGCTCTGCTCACATCTGTGCTGTATTCTAGATGCCGGGTTTGGATTCTTTCAGTATCTGGAGTTTCAACACATTTTACCCATTCTCAGAAACTTCTCCTGACCCCTCAGCTTATTGGACGCTTTGTAACAAATGGTTCCCAATCTCTTTGCTTTCTTTGACTAACTGCTTAACAATTTATTTGCACATGCCACTTCTTGACATATATCCAGAGAATTAAAAAACATTAGTTAAAAAAAAATATATATATCTACACCCCTATGTTCAGAGCAGCACAGTTGACAATAGCCAAGACATGGAAACAAGTTAAATGTCCATCCACAGATGACTGGATAAAGAAATTGGTCTAGATAGTAAATGGAATGCTATACAGTTGGAAAAAACGTGAAATCATGCCCTTCAGAACAAAGTAGCTAGAACTGGAGGGGATCATGCTAAGTGAAATAAGTCAGGTAGAAAAAGAGAAGTACAGGATGGTTTCACTCATGTGGAATGTAAAGAAACAAAACAAATGAACAGACAAATTTCAACACAATTTACAGGGTTCAAGACTGGCTATCAAGAGGTGGGTGGGGAGAAGAAGGGAAGGAAATAATTAATATAGTGGGTTAAACTGCTCTTGAACCTTAGTGGGGAGTGTGGTGTGAAATGCACAGGATTGAGGTGTGAATTCAACATCCTAAAAAGCATATAGCAGCTTAAACAAGAGAAATAATGAAACAGAAAAATCTATTTTCACACAATTTGAACATTAGTCAGTTTCTCAGTTAATAACCTACCAAAAGCCCATGCTGATAGATATAAAATTGATCTCTTGAGCACTACAGAACTTAAAAACAAACAACCAAACAAAAAGAAGCAAATTGAGTTTATTTTACAATAGCAAGTTTCAGCAATTTAAAAATTCGTTTTCAAGACAATTATGTCACTATTTTTTATCATCCTCCAGAATGATGTACATTTGAATAATACTGTTTATAGAAGGAGTAATTATGCTTTAGATAAGCCTTATTAAGACTATTATATCCCTGCTTTGAACTTATATATCAGCTGATTACTAATAGTAGGAAACTGAGTAGAAGCTTCTATTATTCTTCTAAGAGTTACATGAAAAAATCCAATGAGATATGTCATGTACCTATTTAACTAATTAGGCGATGTCTTAATAAATAATGAAATTCCTTACCTACAGCTTCTGTTTTACTCTAGTTACAGTTAAGATAGGAGCATTAACTTACTTGAACAAATGTCCAAAATGGAAAAGACACAGTTCTAGACTGTATTGTCATTTCAACTCACTTGATGCGTATTAGAATTCCATACTGTTCTATCTCTTATTATGAGCAGTGTGTGTGTGTGTGTGTGTGTGTGTGTGTGTGTGTGTGTGTGATTTCAATATATAGTGTTATTTCTATGTTGTGATTCAAGAAAAATTCACTGTAAGCTTAGAAACTGAAAATAAAGCTCAGTAAGTACAAATTGTCAAGAATTTCTGGGTAATCTCTCAAATGATTTTAATCCTACTCTGCTAAAGTATCTGAATGAAAAGGGAGAATTATATTTAGGACTGCAACTGGCTCTGCTGAAACCAGTCTCTTAAATATAAGCTTGTAAATGTTACTTGTGTATTAGCCAGATTTATGCCTGTTATCTATTTGAAATCCAAATCATGTGCATTTCTGTCAAGATCCGCTTTCCTTTGTGTGCGTACATCGACTGAACACTCTTTGAACTGCTTTCTTCTTTATTTCACTCTCCTTTCACCTTATTTGAACCAGTTTGATGTCTTTCCTCTGACATGTTGAGTGTCTCTGTGCCTGGAGACGGAACTCTGCTCCTGGCAGACATACTCCTTCATGGAGCTTACAGGTGTGATACCCAGTGAGAAAAGAACAACCACGGCCCAGAGTTACATGATCCTGCCAGGGGATGTGGAGGTTGGGGCTCTACTCTGGTGTGTGGGGTCAGGAATAGCATTTCAGTGACGGGGACCTTTCATCTGACACCTGGAGAATGAGGAGGACCAAGTACAGGAGAACCATGTGTCCCAGACAGTGAAGCCTCAGAATTAAGAGAGAGTATGTTTAAATTGAGGAATCTGAGGGAGCAGCAGTGCTGGGATGTAAAGGAAGAGGTTAGACCCCAAGAAAGATGACCAGACCATCCAGCATCTTGTCAAACAAAGAGTGGACTTTTTCCACAACAATGGAATAACATTGAAAGTTTAAAATACGATAACCCAAGACTTGATTTCTGTATTAGAAGTAACGTTTGGTCTTGAGTACTGAAATGGATCCAAGGAGGCCAGTCAAGATTTCGATTCATTTATTATAAACGAGAAAGAGCAAGAAAGGTGTAAGTTCAGTTTGGATTGAGTGAAGTGACTCTGGGCCCCGTAATGGAGATTTCTGGCAATATAGTTCGGAGGGGGAAAACAGTTTTGAGAGTCCTCCACATATATAAGTGGATGAAATCTAACAGAATAGACTTTAAAGAGGACCTTGTAAAGAACTCTGAAGAAAGCCAGCACTTGAGGGGTGGGAAAGTTGAATAAGAAAGGACAAAGTCACATTTTACCAGTTTCCTCTATCCTTTTCCTGGGAGCTTTCTTAGCCTCATCAGGGAAGGCACCTCTCTGAAACCTGACTTCTTCAGGAAGCGGGTCCTTAGTCCTCCTTCCATTTTCTCCTAATCATCTATTGAGATGCTTGTTACATTGTATTACAACATCGTGTGCTTACTTGTCTTTCTTCCTTTTAGATGATACTTTGTTTGACAAGAGGGATCCTCCCCTGATTTTCTTGCTATCCTTACCAATCTAATAGTACCCAGCCAGGGGCTCTCAGCATTTGTTGAAATAGTGAATAGAATAGAATACATCTCTTCTTAAGTATAAGATTGTATTTGTCCTCTTTCCCAGTATAAATCTGTAGCAAGATGTTTGATGCTAAAAGCCACATCTTTCTTAACTCCAGTTTTCCAAAGATCTAACCCAAGTCACACATACTTTAAATGCTAAGAATGTGTTTATTGATTGACTAACATTGATCAGAGATTCTGGGATCTCATTTCACATTCAGAATGTGGACACAGAAGAGAGGCATGCTAAAGACAATTCACTCAAGAGTAGGATACTGGACAGCTGAAAGGAATGAAGAAATGTGTGGTTCACTGTGCCTGAAAGGAAAATTGTTCACTAATAAACCAAATCTTCTACTTTAATAAGCCCAAGGGTAATTCTTTTAGACCAGGGTAAAGAAACATTTATTTTTCTCCTGTAAACCAGTGACTCATTGGAACTAAATTAATTTTGGGCTGCAGACAAGTGAAATTAACTTAATTTCATTGATTTTAAATAAATCTATAGTAAATATAGGTTAAAATATGCAGTGTAGACATTCAAAGAAGTGATAGAATGCCAAATAAATAAAAAAGTAAAAATATGGAGAAGGGGAAAGGGAGGAAAGAAAAATGTAAGAAGAGAGGAAAAAGAAAGACATAGGTAAAGAAGAAAGAAAATATATATACCTTAGAAGATTTTAATAACAATAATTATAATATAAATTGTAAGTTACTTGCCCTGGAAGTATTTCCATTTTGATCATTTGTTTCTCAAAATGGAGTATGAATTCTTGTATCTGTTTTACAGAGAAGGAAATTCATGTAGTCAGTGACTAAACTGTAGTTAGAATCCCTGTCTCTTTATTTCTAGTTCTCTGTACTTAGATGGTGTATAATGGATGTAAATTATACTTGTTCTGCAGTTCACTTGGTTTGAATATCTCAGAGTAAGTTGTCACCTGTTATTTCTGCTCTTTGCAATTCTGATTACAGTACCTCTGGTAGGATAGAGCCACACTTTCTTATATAAGAAAACAGCTTGTCTGTTTTTATTTCTAAACTTTAAAGTTTATTTTTAAAATAAATGTTTACTTCCCCTATGGACTTCTGAATCTTTTGCAGGTGTGGGAAGGAAGGATTTGGGCTTTAGAAAATTGCTTTGGAACATTAGAGATATCTCTCAATTTGCTAGCTATCACCTGTAGTTCCTCTGGTGTGGAAAACTGTCAGATTGCTTGATTTTATTCTTTCAGTGATCAGAAATTTTTTCATGGCAGAAAATATAAAGCTTAAATTTATAATTAATGTTCATTTACTTTGAAATGGAAACTTCCCCCCTTTGTTTATTTTTTTTTAAGCTAAGCAAGAGATCATGGTGGAACAATTTAATAAGAATTATGGCATGACAACATCAGTCAGTACACGAAGCTGAAAATATCAGCTTTGGTCTAATTCCTATAGGATATCAGACACAGAGAGAGAGAACTTCAAATCCTATATCTTTCCATTAAGAAAACCCTTTAGGAATAAATAATGTTAAGTACACTATTAACTACTCTTACTACTTCATCTGTCTTCTCTACCAAGCAGACTTGAGAGAAAGGAAGAATGAGGTAGAGGAGTAATGAGAAGCACAGAACAGAAGGAGAGAAAGATAAACACTTGAGTTATGTTGTTTCTAGTCTCTGTTTTAGTATTTCCAGAGACCAGGATATTTTGCTGACCTTCGATTCTGTCAAAACTGCTGTGTCCTTATGAGAAATTTTCCCATTTTTTAAAGGTAGAATTTTGGGATATAAAATATAAACAAAAAGTAAACACATTATAACTGAACAGTTCATCAATTGTTACAAATCAGCATACCTACCTAGCCACAGCTCAGGTCAAAACATGAATATAAGTCAAGGGCCTCTTTTCTGCTAACTTCCCATTCACTAACTTCATTTTCCTAACTTCTAATGTCATAGATTACATTTGCCTATTTTGAATTTTCTTTCAGTAGAATCATAGAGTACACATTCTTTTATGTCCCACTTCTTTTGCCTAAAACTTTGTGATAAGAATCATCCTTGTTCATTCATTTTTAATTGCTATTTGGAATTCTACTGTATTGATCTATTATAATCCATAATTATCTGTTCTATTATTGATAGGCACTCAAGAGTTTTCCTTTGCTGAGCTCTTAAGAACAATGCTGCCATAAATACTTTTTTTAATTGAAGTAATATTGATTTAAAACATTATATAGATTTCAGGTGCATAACCTTCTAAAACCACATCTGTATTTATTACATTATCTTCATGACCAGAATTCTAGAGTCTGTTACCGTACTCCACCCCTTTTCCAATTTCCCTTCTAGTAACCACGATTTAGTTCTTACAGTCTTAAAGGGTTTTTTGTTGTTGTTGTTGTTGTTTTTTTGACGATGAACAAAGCCAAAGGGATAGGCACCTATGTTAGTTTTATACCTGGGAGACTGGAACCCCATCTTCCTAAGCATTTATATTATAAAGAGCAACAAGACCCATAGCAGTAGGTTGTAATGCCAAGATTATGTGGTTATCCAGCTCCTAGAGAGATTTTATTTATATACCAGTGTTAGGTGGAGACAATGTCAGGAGAAGGGAGAGAAGGAATTTCTTTCTCATTCTTGGCTTATGGAAAACCCTGACACTAATGTATGAAAAACACTGACCACCACATTGTGGTCCCAGGGGCAAAAGGGTTAGAGTGAGTTCATGCTTTTAATTTGCCATGAGGTGAAAAATAGGAAATCTGTCCCTTATCCAGAACACTTCATGTGTGCATTCTGAATAAAAGTAGTAAAACTAAATATTAAAAAACTCCAAGATAATCAGATGAAACAGCTGGGTCTTAGGCTATGTGTATGCTGAACCTTAGAAGATATTTCCCAACTATTTTCCAAAGTGGTTGTACCAATTTACACCCCAACTAGCATTTCGAAGGAATGAATTGCTCAACAATAAAAGATGTTGTCAGTCATTCATACTTTGTCTTTCTCCTGGTGATACTGTTTTATCTCTTTGTGGCTTTTGTTATTATTTTTTAAATGACCAATGATGTTAAATACATTTTGTTTCTTGCGTTTTTTGAAGAGGAAAGCAGGAAGAGGGAGGAGGAAAAAGCACTTCTAATAATTTAATTTGATTTGATTTTTGGTTATTTCTCCTGCTTCTGGTTGTGAATCTTGGCCCTTGGGCTTTTCATAGTCTGTGCCCCTGCTGCATGCTTAGTGTCTGAGCCACCAGGATGCATCTACATTTTGTAGGTTTAACGGCCTTTCAGATTCCCCCTTTATGCAGTTTGTTTTTTAATGAAATATTTATTTAGAGAAAAAAACAGGCAGGAATGAAGACAAGGTAGGCAGGCAGGAAGGAAGAGAGAAGAGGAAGAAGCATTTATCCATCCATGCAGCTGTTCGTGTTGGTTGTTTGTTCTCCTGGTCCTGGGCTTCAAACTCAGGTCCTTGGACTTTGCATGGACAGTGTCTCTGTAGCTGTAGACTTTAACTGCTGCGCCTCCAGGGTGCTCCCAGTTTAAGTTTTTTTGTGCTGACTTTTCATTGGGGTTCTTCTTCCGGTAATTACCTTCTTCTCCTTTGCGTTTTAGATGTTTTATTTTAAATATATATAAGCTTAATTATGAGCTCTTTCAAGTCATGAGTATTAAAAATATATTCTTCAACTCTGGCTTATTTTTCATTCAATTTATGACAAATGAAGCTCCCAATTACAATGCACTATAATTTCTCAATCTTTCTTTATGATGAGGGCTTTTCACATCTTTTTGAAGAAATTCTTCTTACTCTCAATGTCATGAAGATAGTTTCGTATGTTATCACTTAGCTACTTTGATCTTTTCTTTTTACATCTTAATCTACGATTCACCTGCAAGTGATTTTTGTGTTTGGAGTTAGTGGTCAAGATTAATTTTTTGATGTCTTCATATAGATATCTAATTGACCCAATATCATTAGTCAAGAAAAATAATCTTTACTCCACTGATGTTTGTTCCCTTCGTTTTGTGATATAGCACAAATCCTAAGTTAAGTTTCTATGTATCTATAGGCCCTTTTCTATTCTGATCTATTCTTTTGTCTATCCCTCTATAAATATACCACTTTATCTTTACTTTTGTAATAAGACTGGATGTTAAAAGATATTATATAAGATACATGCTGAAATGTTGATGGAATTACATTGAATTTATGGACCAATCTTGGAGGAATTAATATCTTTGAGAATTAGAGTCTTCCTGTTCATGAAATGGAATGTTCTCTAGTTTCACCTTTTATTTAACACATTAAAAAAATCCTATTTTTTCTGAAATAGTTAAAATTTTTATTTTACATTGACTTTTAAAGCCTAGACCCTTGTTATATTTACATAACAATTATAGTAAAATAATAGTAATTCATATATAGTAACTGTGATTTCCAATGTGTATAGTCATGTGATCTGACAATAATAACAATCTTACTTTATTTCCAGACACCCTTAAGTTGTTCTCTGTCTTAGGAGAACACCTTTGAATATTTCAATATTAACGTTATTTCTGTAATAGAATTTTTATCGATGTTCCTTATCAGAAGAAGTGCCCTTCCTTAAACTTATAATTTAAAGTGGGATCTATATCTTTCTGTCTCTATTGCAGTGTTTTCTTTTCTTATGTATCTTATGCTCTTTTCCTTCTGTAATCTTTTTATCTTTCTGTAATTCATTTTGAATATTTTTTCATAGATACAAACTTCAGTTCACTAAGCTTCCTCCAGCTGTTGCAGGTTTGTTAGATCATCCATCCATTGGATTCTAGGTACAGTTCTTGCTTGTTTTTCAGTTCTAGAGCTGTAATGTGATTTTTGTTTTATACTTTTCTATTTTTGTCATTGCTTTATATCTTATTAATTAGGTTACACATACCATCAGCATTTTAAAATCTCTGTCTAGTAATTCCAATATCTATACATCATATTTTTTCTTAGATTTCTTAATTATAGGTAAAAAAAAAAAAAGTTTAGTCATTTTTGGTGTGTTTTTTTAAGTCATGGAGATAATTTGTGGTTCTAGGCTTATCTTCCACCAGTAAAGACTCCTTTTGGCTTGTGGCAAACAGGTTAAAGTCAGATTTCCTTCATTAGAAATGGAGCCAAGTCAAAGCTGGTTCAATCCTTGAGCTAGCATATTTCAAAGATGTAGCATTTTGTCCTGACAACTGAAAGCTGCAGGTACTAACCATTTTCTCTCTATGACTAGCCCTAAGTTGATGATTCCCCTCACCCCTGAGCACCACGAAGCCCCTGAGAGCTCTCCTCAGCCATTTAGCTTCTCAACTTCTGTTTAATTTTTTTTTTTTTTTGAGTCAGTCATTGATTTAAATCAACAAATCTTTCATGGAAAGAGTAGAGCCAAAAGTTGATCGACATCTCTGGTGTTATTTTTTCTCTAGTAACCTAGCCCTGGTGGGCCCTGGTGCAGTAGAGGTTGGAGAAAGCTCATGTAGTACCCTGGGGCCAGCAGAAACAACCAAGATGAATAACTATATAAATAAATCAAGTGTTTCTTCCTCCTCTCTCTTCCTGCCTGCCTACTCACCTTCATTCCTGTTGGTACCTTTCCTTAAAAAAAAAAGGAAAAAGAAGAATAATCCCAGCTCCATGGTTCCCCATGAGTTGGCTCAGGTAATTGTGATACAAGGTAAGCTAAGCAGTCTCTACAAGGCTGTCTCCAGATCTCATGCTGGAGTCCAAAAGCCACAGGCAGTGAGTCGTCATTATTGTGAGCAGGTCAGCAACCTATCAGCATGAGTTGGAACCCCACAGGGACAGGCTGAATCTGGTGTCTCCTTGCTGCTTCTGACCTTGGTGAAGGTATAATACTGAAGTTGAGCCCTTGGCTATAGAGTTTTACATACATACCTAGCCTAGGAGTTAAGGAAACACCAAGGAAGGCAGACTCACTGTGAAGAGAGACCCACCACAGACCCAGGTGCTACTTTATGTTCACAAAGTAGAATGGTGCATAAGCAATAACGAAGTGAGTGTAGAGGATCCGGAATGTAGAGACAGTCTTACAGTTTCCTTCCCCTCTGCTGCCTGGTGTCTCCAAACCTCAGGGAAGGCTTAATCTCTTTAAGTGCCTATTGCCTGATCCTGCTTGCTGCCTCTGAACTTGTGGTGAGTGTCTACTGCTGAAGCCAGAGCTCACCGAGGGTATTCTCCCTTTTGATGATCTCAGATTTTCTTATTTGGGATTTCACTTACATCTGCAAAGTCTCATTACAGCAGCAACATCTGGACTAGTATTGGATTGAACAGAAGAATACTGCTTCTTCTCCCCAGCCATCTTCGACTTTTCACTAGAGAATTTCATGGGTAGCCCACCTGAACAGGAAACATACTAGAAAGGGAATTTTGCCCAGCTAAGTTGACACATCACACATTCATCAAAACAGGTGCTACAACAAACTTCACACTTCCTGAAGTTTCACCTGTACACCTCTTCCTCACATCTCCTAGTTTCTGATCTTCTAATTTTTCTTTTTCCAGGTCCCTGACCAAACAGTCAAGTTATGCGCCATTGCCTCTCAGTAAGCATGTAATCTAGCTTTCCATGACTTTTGACTTCTTTTCCACACAGTGTAGCTCACTTGGTGAGCTGCCCATTGGTTCAGACCACTATGAAAATGCATATTCACAGGTGTCTTTTCAGGAACATTCCTATTTGCTTTGCATACCAAAATAATCCATCTACAAAGAAACCAGTATTTTTTCTCCTTCATCAATTTATTACAAGAGACCACATACATGTTTCAACTGCCAGCTGAGTATATGAGTGTACTAGTGTAGATGACGCCAGGGTGTTTCTTACCTGTGATCTGAACCTCAAATTAACTATGTATATACCTTTTAGTGAATCGCTGCCAGGCACGTCTGCCTTTGGTGGATCTGACAGTACTCAGCTCACAATGAAAAGTTTGGTTTATGGTCCCTTGATGTTCCCTGTTGATGTGCTCTGTTTCTGTGAGATTGTTTTCTTTCCTAAAGGCGTATAATTCTTCACTACAGGAAGCATGATCTTGTTTGAGAATCCTCGGGGTCCAAATTGAATATGAAATAAGGGTATATGAGCTAGTATTATAATCTCGAATCCTGGAACCTGTTAATCTTGATGAATAAATTCAGAGTACCATCTCTTTCCAACCATAGGGACCTGACAATGGTATAGTAAATTTGGAAAGGTGGAGAATTCATTCTCTCCAGAGATCTTCTGCTCTTCTAATTCAGACATGGACCTGTTATCCAACTTTTCCTGCCCTCTGAGTGCAAAGTTTTTAAATGCTGACAAGGATACCCTCTGGCATTTATATTTTCCTTAAACTGGCCATTAATCAGTCTCAGGCTTTCATTGCCTTTCTCTAAAACATCAATAATCTTCAACAATAGCTATACCAGCACCCCTATGATTGTTTTTCCCTTGCATTTCTCAATATTTGATACAATGTAACTACCAGTGGATTTTTTTTTCTCAGTGTTATCCCATCTAAGTTCTTCATCAGTGAAATTTTAACAATTGCATTGCCATCCATGAGTAGTGTTATCCACCAAACTCTGTGAAGCATACACTGAGATGCAGATTTGCAAGCAGGAAATTTATTGTTGAGTTCTCTAGAAATCAACACCCGTGGAACTGAAGGAAATATAATTGAACACAAGTGGAACTACAAAGAAGTTGTAGCAAAGAATCAGCCAATCTTACATTATATTCTGCTGCTACAAAGTCCCTTTAGAGTTGAGTTGTATTGGGGCTAAGGATACTGGATCTTTTTGTTCCTTCATAATGACTGATGGTCGTTAGATGAGGAACACCTCCAAGAAGGGACATAATCTGAGATGACATGGTTCTCTTCAGTTGGTGACAAGTCTGTGAGAACTCTGTTGAAAGCTGGAGGCTGTCAAAGTGCTCAGCATCTGTAATAATGGAGTATTTCAGTGCTAGAGTGGGGCTTCAAGAGAACGCCCCATGACATCCACTACGGAAGTTTTCTTAAGCAATCTAAGAGAATTTTAAAATAGACTTTCGATGCTAGTTATTTTCACTGTGATGTGCTCCGAAATTAGCTAATTTGCCAAGTGGAGCTGCTTCCTACCCTTTATTTTGCTTCAGATAGATCGTCTTTTTTAATTTCATTTTAATAAATTATTGGATTTAATCGACCATAACAAAACTGCCAAATTAATATAGTTTTTTTTCTCATGTTTCCTTCCCTTTCTGTGTGCGTTTCTGTTGTTGACTCTCCAGACCCATTTTTGATCTCTGCCAATATCCTTGAACCCTTTCCAAGTCAATCTTGATTTTCTTTTTCCTTTATCTTCCACCAACTCATTTCAGTCACTCCAATTATTTCCCCCCACCATTTTTTCTGTTTGAGGATTGTTACTGAAATCCTTCCACTTCATTCTTAATGCTTTCAAATTCCTTAAGTGAGATGATTGCGTTCATAAACATTTGAGTGGAATATTAAAAAAAAAAAAAAAAAAAACCTTTATAAGTAGCTGAACAGACACTCAATACTTTTCAATATAGTGGCTGAACTGGAGAACCTGACATGCCAATTGGTTGGACAACTTGACTTAGGCTATATTCTAAGGGATGCTTTCTACTTATACTACCCTCTCATATTGAAGATGACTGAAACTGTGGAGCAGTCTTTAATCTTATTTAGCAATCTATTGGTGATTTATATATGAATAGAAATAACTTCTCAACTTCCTTTTTCATTTGAGTATGTGGGGCCCTCTACTCACATAGCAGCATCTAACATACAGAAATCATATCTACCAGTTATTTGGGCTACAGGCGATATCACAGACATCAAAAAATCAGAATTTTAATCCCTGGTTTTGTGGAGAGAACCAGTTCTGACATGGATGGATAAGCAAAAGTATGGAGAGAAGGACTGATGTCTGTCCTTCCAAAACCTTAATACTTGCAAAGGTTTGTGTCAGACTCCTCTCAACTCTCAGATCGCTATACCCTCACTCTCCCTTCCTTGACACAAGGAAAAGCAGCATGTATGCTCCTTGAGTTTACAGGTTATGTTGCTAAAACTATGAGACGAAACAAAAATCAACAAAAAAACTAGAAATGGAAAGCAAAGAACTTTGAGATAGTTCAAGAAATATTTCACCAAGTTTGCATATTTCCCTTGTGGGTATTTTTTCTCATGCTAAGATTATTAATTAAAATCCCCATTAGAATTCCTGCCTCTGTGTTTATGCCTGAGGTCATGGATATTTGTGGGGTATGTCCCTAGCATTCATTTTATTATTTTTTTCTTTTTCTTTAATAACTCTGAATTTCCCAGCTGTGCAATTTGGGTTGGGCTGCTTCAATCTCAAACACTTGAATGTAGGTGGCGATACCACATTGCCTTAAGTCATTCAGCTCATCTTAACGCTTGGCAACAGTGATGAACTTTTGGTAAGTCTAATGAATTACGAGGAACATTTGTTAGTCTTTTTTAGGAAAGAAATTGCCTCTTCATCTTTTCCTGACTTTAAAACAATCAAAAAGAAAAGAAAAGGAATAAGGAAGACATGTATTCTTCAACCTGCTAGTCTTTAAGGAGGAGGTTGAAAGCACAAAGCCCTCATTACCATGCACCACCGTGCTGCCATTAGGAGACACACAGGGGCTCTTGATAGGATGAAGCCAATGTTATATACAGAAGAAATTGAGTTTTTGTGATATCATTGAGCCTCAGCGTAAAGAGGTACCTGAACTGTCTGTTCAATTTGCATTCCATGAACCAAGATATTCTATTTACTATAATATTTTTGGAATTAATGCTGTTAAATATAATCTCACTAATATTGGTGCAGCCACTCGAATATTCTCCAGTAGAAGGCGTCTGTGCCCAGACCATATTTTCCTCATCCACTGCAGAGGTCACCCACAGCTTTGGTTGATTTGTTAGGACAAGAATCTTCAGTTCTTTACCTCAGGGCTTTCTGTAGTCCCATATCATGCTTAATGACCTGATAGTCACATTTTTAAATGCACATAGAAACAGGCAAAAAGGATCAAATTGCTGTAGTTTATTTAACCCAATGTAGCCAAATATTATATTTTGAACATGTAATTTATATGAAAAATATTTAGGATATATTTTAAATTTTTTAGGGGATGTTAATTCCATTTATTTTATTCATGTAATTTTGCATTGCACATTATATGAATTTTAAGTGTTTGGGTGATTCGTGGTGAACTTAATACATGTGCTTATGTTGAATTTACAAAACATGCACTGTAAACCTATAGACTATTACAATGCAATGCTGCTTCAATAAATATTTTTAGAAGTCTTAAGGTGCATCACTATAAATCAACATCTATATAAAACTACATAAAATTCACCACTAAAAGTCCCATTCTATTCTTAACTGTACAATTTTACTGTATTCCTTTTATCCAATTTACCACCGCTCTCCTCCCTTCTTTTCTGCTATTAATTTGGTTTTGCAGTCTAGAAGTTTATTTTTAGTTCATTTGTTTGACTTCTTGCTACACTACAGATGACTGAAATCAAACGGCGTTTGTCTTTCTCTGACTTGTTTCAGTAAAACATAATACCCTCTAGCTTCATCCATGTCACGGATGGCAGGACTCCACATTTTGTATATGCCACATCCTTATCCAGTTATCTGACAATGGACACTTAAGTTGTCCCAACACCTGCCTGTTGTGACTAACACTGCTGTGACCATGGAGGTGCACTGATATCTTTAAATTAATATTACTGTATTCTTCTGGTAAATCCCAAGAAGTGAGATAACTGGATGACATGGCATTTCTATTTTTATTTATTTTGAGGAATCTCCATACTTCTTTCTATAGGGACTGCACCAATTTGCATTCCCACCAACTGTACATGAGGCTTCCCTTCTCTCCACGTACTTCCAATACTTGCTTATTATCTTCTACGGAATAGCTGCTTTTACAGGTCTAGGTGGTACCTCATTGTGGTTTTGAGTCTAAGTTCTCTAATGATAAGAGATAATGAACTCATGTGACTGCTATCCATCCATATGACTTCTTTGGAATATTTTACACTTTTTTATACTAAATCTTTGAAATCCAAAGGATATTTTATATTTTGTAATTACAGAATTCATTTTAGACTGGTCATTCTTCAAGGGTTCAAAAGCTACATGAGCCTCCTGTAATGGATATTGGAATGCTGGAGCATAAAAGTAATTTCTTTTTTGCCAGTTTTCAAACCTTAAAAGAAAATTCACAGATAATGCTTTAATTGTTCTCTGTAGGAAAGACTCTATCATGTTCTCAAATCTCCGTGTGAAAAACAAGATTATTTTTCATTTACTTACAGTTGTAGTTATAGTAGATATAATACTTGTTTTGTAATATTTTCTTTTCATATTATATATTAAAGAAACTTACATAAGCCTATACATTTTTTAAAGGAAAGATGCAAGCAGGAAGAGAGAGGAGAAGGAAGACGCATTTTATTTTATATAGCTGTTCATCTTGGTTATTCCAACCAGTCCCAGAATGGAACCCAGAACTTCGGGATGTATGTGGACTGCACCCAACCACTGCATTCCACCAGGGCATACCAAGACTATACTTTTTGATCACCATTATTTCAAATAATTGACATGCGAGCATTATTTGTGACTCAGCATCTGTTGTTCTATTGTTTTCCAAGAAAGCATCTAACAGTACAGTAACATTAGTTTACGTACCTTTAACAAAGTCAAATTTCCAATTAAAATTTATTTTGATAACTTAGTAAGGGAAAGTGATATTTATAGATTGATGAGATCTGCATAATTTATTATTTATAAGATAATTTCTTGTCTTCTTATCAGCTTTTATACTCAAATTATTTCTTCAAAGAATAGAGAAAATATTCAATATTTTCTAGAGTATAGAATACTCTATATTCTAAACAACTGACAAGAATCTTATTTATGTTTGAGCATATACTTTCTAGGCTTTTAAAAAGATTTCTTAAAGAAGAAATAGATGTTTACATTTTTCATTAGACCACTAAGTATAAAAGGAAAGAGTTCATGTGTCCAGGAAACAATCCATGAAACTGAGCACCTTTTAAAGTGGTGTGTTTATACTATAGAAATCAAAAGAAAAGTCAATAGTTTCTAGGTTTCCAAATGGCAATTTGGATCAAGACTAGGTTTATTAAATTGGTTTTACATTCAAGAAGGTGAAAAAAATCCATTTGGTGACGGCATCTATTCAAATACAATTATATGAAAAGAAGTGAAAATCAGATAGCTTCCTTGAAATATAATATGATGCAGAAAATGTTCTAGAATGCTCACTTGCTGTAATCTCACTCCAAAAATATTGGACATAGTTAATGGCATAAACAAAAAAGGGTCAATGAAAAGAACATTTTCATGTGGGCGAATAGTTCTCTCTCCAATTCTTTTCTCCATCCCTCCTCAAAGAAATGACCTAGAACACTATGATAGAATTACAATGAGTTCCAGATTTTTATAGTCGAGCTAACAAAATATTCATTGCTCTTTCCTCTTTTCTCTCTACTATGTTTCTTGAGTTGTGCTGTCTGTGCAACAGGTTGACCCAGTAAGCAAACTAGAATAGTGGAAGGAATTGCTCATAGACTAAAGAAAAAAAAAAACAAAAAACTCCACTCCTAATAAAAATAAAAATATCTTTAAATATCGTAAATATAAAAAAGTCTAAATTTGCATATTATTTGATTTGAGGATTACTTTTTATTTGTCTTATGATATGCTTTTGTATTATTTTACCTAACTTGTCATGTATTCAAGTCCATGTTTTGGAATACTTGTGGATTGCACTCTGACTAACTTCATTCTAAGAATAAAATCCCACGTCATTGTTTGGCCTCATGAAAACAAATGCTAATGACTCAACTTCAACATTATGAAAGGGTTGACTTTAAGAATATCTAATTTTCTTAAAACTCCACTTTTTAAGAACAGAAAGTTAATTCTGTTCCTGTTGTTTAGGCACATTTTTTAAATTTCTGTGTTTCAGGATTATTTTTTTTTGTCCAGCAAACTTTCTAAAAGACTATTTTTATTTTTTGTTGTTGTCAAAATCCCTTAATCAACACACAGTTAAGCTCTTTCTTTTTTAGCTCCTGATACGACTTCTCTGTTTTCAGTGGTTTTTGTCATTACTGTCACCATAAAACTTCAACAATATTGTCTTTCTCTTTTTTAAATCACAGGTGATGGCAGGTCCCACGGTATATTCTTTAGGAAGATACTTTATAGTCTCCCATTAACTCCATTTTCTGTATTGATGGTAATGACAGATGCTTCCTTTTCTTTCCAGGTTAGCCAACTTGAACTTTCATTTTTATTTGTTGGATTAAACCACACTTTACAAGAGGAAAAGCCACAGATCAACACTGGATAGAACCTTAAGCACAACTGAGCACTCACGCCAGTTCATGTGTGATTCTGCCATCAGATGAGTTTTGGCACATTTGCAAACATTTTGTGTTTCACTGGTTTCAGAATTGTTGATAATGGAATATCTATCTGTATGTGGAGACATTCACCCATGACACTGTCTTCTTCTGAAGAGAGCGCCATCTTTGTTCAGATGTGTTAAACAGAAAATAAACAGAACTAAACTGGAAATATAGTCTCTAGGAATATGGTCCTAACTGGTCAGTTATGAAATTTCTGGTCAACCCCACTGAGATGATCTTTTCCATTCCCCAATGGTAAATGAGATAATTGGTCATAAGACCTTTTCCATCTCTCTTGGTTAAGATACCTAAGCCTGAACCAATTCCTTTTCCTCTTATCTTGCCCTCTTTCTGTCTATAAAAACTTCATTTTGTATGCTTTTTGACATCTTTCTCCTTGCTCCACGGGATGCCGCCTGATTTATGAATCATTAAATAAAGCCAATTAGATCTTTAAAATGAACATCAGTTGGATTTTTGTTATTTAACAGAAGAAATGACAAAAACATAGGGTCGATAAAACCCTTTGGTCATCAATCATGTTCAAGTTTTTGATCCTTTTAGCTTCACTGAGCATATGTTCCCTAGGCCTTGTGTCTATATCATAAACAGATGTATAAGTCCAGCCCTCCTGTAGCTTTGATAATAGTGTGGGGAGGGATAGATTAAAGGAAAATAAGAAGTATAGAGACTTCCAGTTCTCACCATGGAGTATTAATGAATATCAGATATACTGTATTCTGTCAACAATGATAACACTGCACAAAATATGGAAAGCAAATGTTTTCAAGCATTTGACTGCAGATAAACAGGGTGTGGTTCTTGAGAGAAAATACACAAAGTGGGCTTTCTCCTGGTGCTTCTTTCCAAACTATGACATTGAGTAGTTTTGCCTTGCTGAACTGATGCAACGGATTGAAAGCCAGGGCTGGGATTTATAGGCAAGTAGAGAAGAGCAGCCTGGAACATCTTGTTCTTCCTCTCAGTGGTGACAAGGGCTGCAAGATGAACTGACAACACTCCTTTCTTGCTAGATACCCATCGATAATATTTAGGATGGATCTTGTAAGTATAAAAGTAAATGCTTTAAAGTTCAATAGGGGCATTTTCAAAGGTTTCTATGGCCAGCCTCAAAGTAGATCAGGAATTCTCTTGTTCAAGGTCTGTACAATTAAATCTCTTTGCACACTCTGGTGGAGTAGCAGTTATGTCTGCTGACTCTGACCAAGTGCAGTCCACATACATCCCAAGGACTTGTTTCATGTCCTGGAACCGGAGGAGTGGGGAACAACCAAGATGTACAACTAAAATAAAAAATAAATTAAATAAAATTCTTCTTCCTCTTCTCTCTTCCGGACTGCCCCTTTCTTTAAAAACATTTTTTTTCTATGATCTCTGATTTTATCCTAAGTATTTCTGTCTGCAGTTGGGGTTGGGTGGAGGGGAGGTTTCATTTAAAATTACTGATAACATAATGATTTGAGGAATGAAAATATTTCATGACATCAAACCTAATTTCTGAAGGTTTCTACTGAAATACACAGTATCGATAAAAGCCAAAAATGTTCAGTAAATTAAACTCAAAACTCTTCTTTACTAAAATAATGAAAAATAATTTTTGCCTCCATTATTGCTTTTTGACATTGCAGTCTTTCTCAGCATCTCATTGAACCATGCAGTCTTTTACAGAAATTCTAAAGATCATTTCCCAGATAGCAAATTATACCTCTAAGAAATCAATTACATTTCAGAATGACACTAACACAACACATTTTTTTTATTAGGAAATAAAACCACAGGATATGGATAGTAATAAAACTGGAATTATTTTACTGGCAAAGTCCATAAAAGTATCCAATAATTTCAAAATCAAAGAGAAAAACATATCCAAGATCCACTACCGAGCAATATTAGCAGTATCATGTTCCCAAGTTCACATTAATTTCCTCTCTCCACTTCTGATGTATTGCACACATTTTAAAAAACCATGTGTTGTTTCCTTGCTCCCCAGTTATGGAATGCTGGGGAACTTTCTTGCATTATGCTGTCATTGGGGTCTTAATTTTACTACCTCTTAATTGATTAATGAGAGAGGAGTGAGGAAAGAAATGTTAGAGAAAGATTTCATTAGGTATAAATTGCAAGACATTTGTTTGAATGAACATAATATCTCAGCTCTATTTTGATGGGCCTTGGGGGAACGCTTTAAGTATTACTGTAAGTAACCAGACCAAGCACTGAACAATTTAATGGTGCCGTTAGAGTATGGCCTTGTTTCTGGTTTTTGCTACAAAATGTTCTTGGGGAAAACTTCACTGCCTGATAATACTGAACAAAAGAAGTCTTCCAACTATATGTGTTATCAACAAATATTTCCGATGGGAGCTACTTAAGGTAAGCCAACAAAAGCTTAAAGCCCAAGCCATTCTAATTTATTTCTGTAAAAAAGAAAATCTAGATATCTCAGAACAAAAGTGAATTGTGACTTCAGAACATATTATGAATGACCCCAGATTCCTCAGTTATTTTTACCGTCACAAATTTCTGTCCCCTGTTATACAAACAATGATTTTTTAAAAAAGCTTTAAGACATTTTGAGTAATAGAGGATGAAGAGTAATATACATTTTCCCACCTAGAATTGACAAATGTTAATATTTTATCACACATCTCTTTTAGCATATTTTCCTAAAATAAAATATTGATTTAGCTAACTCATTCAAAATTCTGAAACTGGAGTAAATTCTATGTTTATTCTTCCATTCCTTAAAAATAAACAAGCAAAATATATGCACATAACATCCTCTACGTCATGCCTTATGTATTTGTGTATGTGTCTGTATATATATCATTCTACACATATTTTGTAGTTCTTTTTATAATTGTCATGTGAAGCTCAACAGTTATATATGTATAAACATAAATATGCCTTATTATTCTTAATTCCTACTAAGTATTTCATCATAAGGATACTATACAATTTGTTCATATTGTGTTTGTGTACAGATTAGTTGGTCCATCTATATATTTGCTATTCAAACATGCTGCAATAAACATCCATGAATATGTTTCCTTATGCATAAATACTCACCTTTAGGGAGGATGCTTGGAGGGCAAGAAGTTATATATCTAGAAGCGAAACGTCAGGGGTTCCTGGTCGAGTATTTTCAATGTTATTACCTTCTACTCAGTTATCCTCTGCAGTGACTGCACTTACTTTTACTTGCAGAATATGAGAATTTCTATCCTCATGTCTTCACTGTTACCATATACTGTCAGATTTATTTATATTTGACTTGATGGAAGAAAAATGGTATCTCAAGTTTTCAGTCAATTATTCCTTGATTACTATTGAGATTGAGCAATTTTTTTGTGTATTTTCTTTTTTTTGACATTTATTTTATTTAATTGCTCATCTTGGTTGTTCCCCAGGTACCTGTGTCCTTGGGATGTATGTGGACTCTGTATGGTGGCCTTGTTTGCTAGGGTACCTCGTGTGTTGTGTATTCTTGTTTTCTGTTGGTAATTCTTTCTTTCTTTTCTTTTTTTGTTTTTTAAAGGAAAGGTGCAGGCAGGAATGAAGGCATGTAGGTAGAAAGGCAGGAAGAGAGAGGAGAAAGAAACATCTTTATTTTATTTCCATTTAGTTGTTTATACTGGCTGTTTCCTCTCCAGACCCAGGATGCGAACCCAGGGGTATGCGACTTGCATCTTTCAAAGGCAATTGACTTAACCACTGCTCCACCAGGATGAGCCTCCATTAGTATTTCTTCTTTCTAATTTTTCTGATTTTTACCATTAGATTCATGTACTTTTATCATTGATTTAGAGAATTCTACACATATTCTGGATATTAACTTTTTCTGGGTTTTCCTTGATCTTGAATATTGTTTACAGTTTTTGAAGTCTTACAGAAGTTTTGAGTTGTGATATAGTCAAACTCATTTATCTTTCCTTTATGTATTTTGATTTTTATTTTTAAAATATTTTTATTGTTGCTTTGTTGGTTTATATTGCTGTATGATTTTCAGGATATTGAATTCACGCCAACCTCTGCATTTTACACCATCCCCTCCATGAGAGTTCTAGAGTTCTAGTGTCCTTTACCCTACTTTCCAAAGTCCTTCCTTCCCTTGGTCCCTCCCCACCCTTACAGCCACAGTCTTGCTTTTGGTGAATTTTGTTAGGATTCATCTGCTCATTTTTACTTCTTTATAGTTCACATCTGGTTAAAGTCATCTATAATTTTTCTTTCTCACTTATTTTGCTGATGCTTGTGTAGTAGCATCTTCTCTACTTTGAAATATGAACACTCCTTGGTATTCTTTTAAAAACAGTGTTGAGTGTGCATATATCTTTGTTTTTTGCTTGCGATTTTTAAGGGTAAATTTTGATGGAAACTAAATTAATTTTATAGACTAATTGGAAGAGAATAAATTGAATATCTTCTCCTGGTAAACATGGTATATGTTTTGAGATATTTAGAATTGCTGTATTTATTATAAAGCTATGCACACCAGGCCCAGGGAGACATCCTATAGACCGTACACAGCAAAGGATTTGGCTAAGAATAAAATGGAATTCTTTGAGAGAGGTTCAGGGCTCCCCAACTCCTGTTCTCTGCTCACAAAATCAGTTTCCTAGATGTCCACCTTCTGATCTGTTTCCTCAGTGCAACAAGGCCATAGCTTCCATTTTGCTATGTCACAGTTGGGAAAGTAGAACTCATTTTGCTTTTCCTTCCTCTCAGGGACCCCACTCTGCATGTCTGTCATCCATTCTTGGAAACAGTTGCTTCCTTTAGGATTTGTTCAATGTTATAATTTCTCACCAGCAACAGGGTAAGACCCATCCTCATTGCCAAGCCATTGTCCCTTAATATCAATATACCTCTTATTTACTTTTTAGCTTAGTTTTTATGTTTTTAATATTTCATTGCAATAACTTTGCTTAACAAATTAAAATAAATTCATAGCTATAGGTTCCATATATGTACAGTTTCCCCATTCCTGGGCTGTATATCAATACACCCTGTTCTCCACTATATCACCAAGTGTTCACCATTGTCCAATGGTCTCCGCCACCACTTGCTCCTTTCCCAAACCCCCGACTCACTCCCTTGGTAACCTCAGTTCTATTTCAAGCACCCAAAGTTTTGTTCTGTTTTATCTGTTCCTTTGTTTTGTCTATTCACATTCCACCTATGAGTGAGCTCATCTCCTATCTATTGTTCTTCTTCTGACTTGTTTCACTTAGCATAATCCCCTCTAGTTCCATCCTGTTGATTCAAACAACAGGATCTCATCTCTTCTAAGGGCTGTGTAGTGTTCCATTGTGTATATGCACAATATCTTCTTTATCCATTCATCTGATGATGGGCACTTAGGTAGTTTCCAGTTCTTAGTTATTGTGAATAGGCCTGCAGTAAACATGAGGGTGCATAAATCTCTGTGAATTACTGTTTTTGTATCTTGCAGGTAAATACTGAGGAGTGGGATGGTGAGATCAAATGGGGTTTCCAAATTCAACTTTTGGAAAAGTCTCCATACCGTTTTCCACAAGGGTTGCACCAATTTGCACTCCCACCAACAGTGTCCCTTTTCTCTACATCTTCACCAAAATTTGTTTTTTTCCAGACTTTTGATAATAGCCAGTCTCTCAGGTGATATGTCATTGTTTTTATTTACATTTTCCTAGTAGCCAGCTAGTAGGGACATCTTTTGATGTCCCATTAGCCATCTCTATGTCCTCTTTGGAAAAAAATGTCTCTCCAATTTATCTTCCTGTTTTATTTTATTGGATTGGCTGCTTTTCTGTTATTGAGTTTTATGAGTTCTTTGTGTATTTTGGCTATTAATCCCTTGTTGGAAGCATGGAATGCAAATATCGTCTCTCAGCTGGTAGGTTATCTTTCTGTTTTGGTGATTTTTTCTTTCGCTGTGAAGAAGTTCTTTAGTTTGATGTAGTCCCAGTTATTATTTTTGCTTTTGTTTCCTTTGATGTTGGAGTTTGAATCCTCAAAGGACTCTCTACTGCTGATGTCATGGAGTATCTTTCTTATGTTGTCTTCCAAGAATTTTATGGTTTCCGGTCTTATGTCTGAGTCTCTAGTCCATTTTGAATTAATTTTTTATGAATGATGTTAAAGAGTGTCTAACCTCATTCTTTTGCATATTCAGTATCCCCAACACTATTTATTGGGAAAACATTGCTTTCTCCATTGTTTTCTTTTGGCCTCTTTGTTGCAGACTATCTGGCTGTATATTTGTGAGTCAGTTTCTGGTGATTCAGTTCTATTCCACTGATCTGTGTCTCTGTACTTTACTGTTTTGATCACTATTGCTTTGTAACATAGCTCAGTGCCTGGGAGTGTAATCCCTCCAGATTTGTTCTTTTTCCCATAATTGCTTTGACTATTTAGTGCCTTTTGTTGTTCCATATAAATTTAAATTTTTTTGTTCTATTTTCTTAAAATAAATTCATGGGGTTTTAATGGGGGTTGCGTTTTACCTGTATTTTGCTTTAGGTAAGATAACCATTTTAACAATGTCGATTCTTCCCAAACATGAGCAGAGGACATCTTTCTGTCTCTTTGTGTACTCCTCTATTTCTTTTAAAAAGGACGTGTAGCTTTCATTATACAGACCTGTCACCTTGTTTGTTAAATATATTCCAAGATATTTGATTTCTTTTACTTCTATTTTACATGGTGTGGTTTTCTTCTAGCATGTTGTTCATGTACAAAAAATGAAGCACATTTTTGGGCACTGATTTAGTGTCTGGCACTTAACAGTATTCACTGACTAGGTCTAGTAGTTTTTTCATAGAGTTTTTAGGATTTTCAATATATATAACCATGTCGTTTGCAAATAATGATCATTTTACTTCCTCCTTTCCAATATTGATTCTCTTATTTCTTTTTCTTGTCTAATTACTCTGGCTAAGACATCCAGTACAATATTGAATACTAGTGGTAAGAGTAGATAGCCTTGCCTTGTCCATGACCTTAGAGGAAATGCTTTCAATTTTTCACCATTGACTAAGATGTTGGCTGTGAATTTATTGTATATGGCCTTTTATATGTTGAGGAATATACATTCTATCCCAAAATTATGTTGGGTTTCTATCATAAATGGGTAATGTATCTTATCAAGAGGGCTCTCTGTGTCTATTGATATGATCATGTGTTTTTTTTTCTTGCTCTTGCTTGATATTATTCTGGTCAAGTGTCCCGATTCTTCTAAGTCCAGTCTATGAATGCCTTTGGGGTTGTTTACTTTGTTGGTATAGAACATCTCAGGATGTTTTGTATTTCTGTGGTATATGTTGTAACTTCTCTTTCATTTCTGATACTAGTATGAGAGTTTTCTTTTTTTCTTTGTAAGTCTACCCAATGGTTTGTCAATTTTGTTTAGTTTTTCAAAGAACCAACTTTCTGTTCCATTAATCTTCTGTATTGTCTTTTTGTTTTCTATTTCATTATTTTTGCTCACATTTTTATTTCCTTTCTACTATTGATATTTTGCTTTAAGTCTTCTTTCTCTAGTTACTTTAAATGTAGGGTTATTGTTTATTTGTGATTTTTCTTACTTCTTGAGGTAGATCTAGATTGCAATGAACTTACCTCTTAGTGCTGCTTTTGCTGCATCCCAAAGATTCTGGTAACTCATGTTTTCGTTCTCATTTGGCTCTAAGTATTTTTTAAGTTCCTCTTTGATTTCCTCTTTTACACAAGAGTCATTCAGAAGGCTATTATTTAGTCTCCAATTAATTCAGGTCTTCTAATTTTCGCTTGTGGTTGATTTCTAGTTTTAAGCCATTGTGGTAATGGAAGATACTTGGTATGATGTCAATCCTTGTAAATTTGTTGGGACATTTTTTTGTGTCCCAACATATGATCTATCCTTGAGAATGTTCCATGTGCACTTGAGAAGAAAGTGAAATCTGTAGTCATTGAGTGAGGTGTCTGGTATATGTCTATTAGACTTACCTGTTTCTAATGGTAATTGAAGCTGCTGTTACCCTATTAATTTTCTTCCTGATTCATCTGTTGATTATGGTAAGTGGTGTACTAATGTCTCCTACTATTATTGTGTTGTTGATGTCTTTCGTCAGTTCTAATAGTACTTGCTTAATACATTTTGAAGCTTTTTCATTTAATGCATATGTGTTAATAAGCACTATGTCTTCTTGCTGGATTGACTCCTCAACCATATAAATGTCCATCTTTGCCTTTTGTTATTATTTTTAGTTGGTGGTATTTTTTTTTTATCAAATATAAGTAAAACTGTTGCTGCTTTTCTTGGTTGCTATTCAACTGTAGGATTGTCTTGCAGTCATTGACTGAGCCTATGTTTATCTTTTGAAAGAAGATGAGTTACCTGAATGCAACAGAAGGTTGTGTTATGCTTTTTAATCCATTTGGCCACTTTGTATAATTTGATTGGTGAGTTCAATCCATTAATGTTAAGGTGATTATTGATATTTAAGTATTTATTGACATTTTTGTAATTTATCTTCTTAGTGTTGCTCCAGACAATGTATTTGTTCTTCTATTTCTCTTCTTAGGTGGGTTGGGTGTAGTTATGTTTTGATTGGTTTCCATTTTTTTTCTTCTTTGTGTTTTTCCTTGGAGATGTATTTTTTGGTTACCCTGAGATTACCATTACAAATTCTGTGTCTATCTCCTGTTTTTATTTGAAAGCAGATTAGTCTTACACTCATTCTAACCATCCACATTTTTTGTTCTCCTCCCTACTTTTTATATTTGCTGTCTTACTGCTTTAAAGTGGGTTTTTGTGGAGCTGGTTTTGTAGTGATGAATTCCTTTAACTTTTGCTTATCTGCAAAGCTTTTTATCATTCCTTCACATCTAAATGATAATCTCACAGGGTATAGTACTCTAGACTGAAAATGCTTTTTTTCAACATTTTGAATATATCGTGCCATACACTCTGACCAGAGTAATTCCACTGAGAAATTCTCTAACAATCTTATGGAAAATCCTTTGTATGCAACTCATTTTTCTGTAGCTGCTTTTAAGATTCTTTATCTTGTGTTTTTGACATTTTAATGACAATGCGTCTATATACATCTGTTTGTGTTTCTTTTGTTTGGAGCTCTTTGAGCTTCTTAACTCTGGAAGCTTGCTTTATTCCACAGTTTTGGGACGTTCTCAGCTATTATGTCTTCAAACACAGTTTCTGTGCCTTTTTCTATCCTCCTTCTGGAGCTCCTATTATATGAATATTGTTCCTTTTGATGTTATGCTATAGATTGTGAGTCCTTTCTTCACTTATTTTCATTCTTTTCTTTTTGCTGGTTTTCTTGAGTGAATTTTTCTGCACTATCTTCTAGCTCACTGACTCTATCCATCCTACTCCTGAGTCCCTCCCTGGAGTCCTTTAGTTCAGTTATTGTGCTTTTCATTTCTTTGATATCTTGCTTAATTTCTTCCCTCTCTTTTTTGTTATTCTGTTTTTTCTTTCTCTGTTGTTTTCTTGATTTTCATGAGTATTTTATCACTTTTTTCCCAAATTCATCCTCAGGAAGGTTGCACAGGGGTGTTGTTTTCAGATTTTCTCCTGGTGTTATAATTGAACCCATCATTTTGTGTATATTTCTCTGTGTCTTCATTTTTGTATGGCATTTCGCTTACGTTTCTGTGGGTGAGTTTCCCTACAGTGATGGCCTTATATAGGATATCAGCTTGCACCAAGTAAACCTGGATCATGGTTTGGACACTGGAATTTCTTGAGTTTTGTGGCATCACCACTGTTTGGATTGTTGAAATTCTTAGGTGGACCCTGGGTTGGGGCCCAAGAATCAGCCTATGGGGTTGGAGTTTGTTTGGGGGATGCTGAGCTTTCCCCGCAGCGTGCCAGGCAGGTCTTACAGTAACAGCACCTTTTAGCTGGCCCACAATCAATAACTGGCCTGCAGTTCCACCTCTATCCACAAGATGGTTCTGTGGGTATCTGGTTCTTCTTGTGTTTCCACACCCTCTGCTGCTTTTTCCTCTGAGGCTGGCAGTCCCGAATCCATGATGCAGCTCTGAATCCTGATACCTTCACTTACCCTTGTAGAGATGATTTCTGCCGCAGTCTTTACAGCTTCCAGCCAGCCCTTCCACAATGTACGTGTATGAATAATAGGTGATTTCTAGTTGTTTTGTGGGGAGAATATCCAAAATGTCCTGCCAGGTCATCATCTTGATTCCTATCTTCATAATTTACACATTTCAAAATCATAAATGATTGTTGATTTATTCATGTAATATTTCTCTGTGTGTAGATGATTGTATATTATTCTGTGTATGTGGAAAAATAGATATGAAAAGGTAAGGTACAGGGAGGCATAAAGGCAAGTGGGCAAACAGACAGGAAGAGAGAGGAAGAAGAAGCATTTACTGTTATTCCTTCTGACCTGGCATAGAAACCCAGGTCTCTGGAATATATGTGGACTGCACTAGCTGGAAGCCATAGACTTAACTGCTAAGCCACCAGGACATATCATACTTTAATCTTTAATGCATTGTAAACAATAATAATATTTAATGTGGAATAATTCTGCATTTCTTAAAAGAAATCCTACTTCATCATCTCATCATGACATATATATATATATGTATATATGTGTGTGCATATGTATATATTTACAACTTTGCATTAATTTACTAATATTTTATTAGGAATTTTTGTCTAGAATTATAAATAAAATTAATGTATCATCTTATCTCTCTAATACCTTTTTTGGTTTTAGTATTATGTTAGTAAATTATTCATAAAATGCAATGAATAGGTTTTGTTCTTTTTTTTTTTTTGAAGGCATTCCTAAAGAACAGATTTTATGATGCTTGCCTCTGAAACCATCTAAACTAGGCAGAAATATATTGGTGATTCTATGGTCTTGGAATTTTATACATTCCTGTATTACTTAAATGTTTCTTTTATGTTTTCTTGGCAATGGAAATTTAATTGCTTAACATTTTATACTCAAAATTATTTAACTTCAGTACTTTGAAAATATTTTTTCACTGTATCATAACTTTTTTATGTCGGTATCTACTTCTTTCTTATTTTACCTCTTAGATAAGAAATCTCCCTCTTATCTCTAGTAACTTTAAATATTTTTCATTTGATTCTTGATGATCTATAATATCATATAAATATATATAGGTACAGATTAATAAATATTTTACCTAGCATTCTTTGAACTAAGAGCTTATGTCTTGAATAATTTCTTGAAATTTGTTAGTTATCATTGCTTTAAACCTTTACTTTTTCACAATTTTATTTCTTTGAGCTACTTTCAAGGAAATATTCACTTTTCCTTCCAATTTGATAATTCTCATTTTGCCTGTGTTCATGGCACTCTTCAAGTAGTCTACTGAGTATTTGATTCCTATTTCAGTGAATTGATGTTTTATATTAGAATTTTTATCTTGGCTCCTTGACATTTCCTCCTTTTCTTGTTTTATAACTGCTTGTTCCTATTGAAAGATATTCTTCCTTTGAGTACTTTAACAAATCTTGATGCAAAGTTCTTCTCTGCCATCCCTCTTTCCCTGTTTGCTTATTCTAATTGGATTCTGTTATGTGAATAATCCTATTTGGTAATATTTTGCACTGCTTAATATGGATTTGAACCCTCTCACCTTCTATAATCCTTATCTGTACTCATCATATGAGAGAAAGGTTTACAGGTGAGGATCACTATGGCGTTGCACCAAGGGGTTCACTCTTACATGGTCTCTCTCCTTCAAACCAATTTCACAGTAGTATTTTGGGTTTATGCATCTATACAAAGATCTTGAGTTCAGACTGTACAGGAGTGAGTCACACAATCTTGGTATTTTAATCTTTCTTTCATCATGACCATTTTTGCTTTTTCTCCTTCAGGGCCTAAGGCACCTGGCACACTCATTGTCATAATCTCAGGTTAGCAAAGAGATATCCAGGTTTATATTCAGAGAAGGACAACGTTTTCCTGTATCTCACCTTATAAGAGAGAACAGGCATAAACTCTGAATTTTGGGGTCTATGTTCCGGCTTCTCCTTGTTGCCTTTCATCTCACTGACTATGATCCTTCTAGATAATCCCAGCAGTTATCCTTGACTGCCTGAATCTGGTAGGTGCCTTGAATGTGGTAGGTCTTTCAATGGTGTTTAGCATTTTTAAGGATTGATCTGTCATTTATTTTATCTGACAATAATGTATTACATATTCATTAAAATGTAAGGCAGGTAGAAATAAAGAAGAGAAAGAGAAATGAAGAAACAAAGAAAAATTTAAATGTCCCAAATCCCATTTTTCAGAAGTAATATCTGGGGAGTATATTTCAATTTATCAATCTATTCAACATGAGCTATTGTGTCTTCTATCTGTCACATTGTTCTAGGATCCGGTTACAGCAAAGTGCCCAAGCACTTAAATATTTTAATATTTTATTTATTTATTTATTTTTTTAGCAAATTGAGGCAATTTATTTGTTATAAAAGAGAACAGACTACTGTGGTATCCAGTTGGAAGTGCACAGTGTAATTTCTAGGCTGTGATGAAGAGCACATTTTCCACTGGTGCTATTTGCTTCAGCATAATGTCGTTTTGACTTCTAAATTTTGCCTACATCATATCTTAATGGCTAATCATAAAACTGCGTCCTTTCATGATGTCATTTATTTTTTTAAATATTGGGTACAATCAATATGTTTAGGCATTAATTGTATTTTAGTTTTCCATTGGCATTCTTTTAAAAATTGCTGTTTTAATAATTACACAAGAACCATCGTTCTACCCCTGGGTTTTCTGTGTCATTTGTTTACCACCAGTAAGTTGAATTGCAGTCTAATGTTTTGATATATTTTGTAAATTGATTTCACATAATGATTCTTTGCTGTTGTACAAGAGACTTTTAAATGTGTCATATTGTTAGTGTGATTAAATATCACAGAGTAAATCTTATTAGTGTAGTGCCTTATATGTTATTTCTAGAGAGAATAAATCTGAGTTCGCAGTTTAAATAAGTTTGTTTTCTTTGATTTATATTATGATTTTAAATATCCCAGAGTATGGAGGACAAAAATTCTTTGAAAAGTCAGTTTCATTAAAACCACTTGCACAGAGGCTGAATATGAGGAGCAATGTCATCCCCAGTTGCCTAACAGTAACTTGAATCTGGTTAAGTCTTCAAAAGGCATGTCTTTTCTATAAAGAGAGAATATTCCTGAAGCCGGGGACAACAAGCATGTCAAGAACTTGGTTCCCAAGGATTTTTTGGTCTCTATCGTCTCAAAAATAAGTAATATACAAATGTGTTATTATAAACTAAATATAACAAAATAAACAGAATTGATCTTTCTGCCCACAGTTTACGACTGTCAAATCTTTAGGATACATCTCTCTAGACTATTTTTCAGGCATTGCATGAGTGAATATAAAATGTATTTTGAAACTTTTCCTGCACTGGTTTATGTGAAAGTGTCATTGGGTCTTATTCAGGGAAGGAAGAGAAACTCACAATCTCTTACCGTGTCTTTTTCTAGTTTGACTTTGAAAAGAAAGAGTAGCAGGGATGAATCAGAAGGAAAGCAAGTTCTCTATGAACCAAATATGCCAACTTTATTCTCCAGAAATTAATGGAAGCACGTAATAGTCTGGTAGGTGATTAGCCTTGCTTGCAGGTAAGAGTGGTCACGTGACAGATTTCTGGCCAGTGAGAGATGTAGTCACATAGGTGTTTGGTAACACCATCTTTCTCTGACTGGGCTTTGTCTTGTCTTCAAAGAGACCTGAGTACTATGGTCATAGCAGCAATCACAGGGCTGCGATGCAAGGCCAAGCAAATCATGGAGACATTGGCTGCTACCGTACAGCCACTGAACCACGACCAGCAGCCACTTAACGTTTTCTATTTCTTTTAAATAGACCCCTGCTTGGTGAGCCCTGGTGGAGTAGCAGAAGGGTCAATTGTTTCTGAAGGAGTCAGGCTACATACCCGTGGGTTTGAGTTCTGGGGCAAGGGGGAACAACCAGTGTGAACAACTAACTTGTAAAAAAGACAAAAAACTTCTCCCTTCATTCTTCCTGACTGCCTACCTGCCTTTATTCCTGCCTTTCCTTAAAAAAAGATGTTATACACACACCCCTGTTTGATAAAATAATAGACCCCTAACTCCCAAAGCATTCCTGGTTGTAAAAGAGTGAGTTTCTAGAGGTGAGTTTCCAGAGTCAATGAACCAAGAGGGTCATCATGTCTTAGGGGTGAGAGCCCAGTCTGGCTCAAATGAAACCACACCATCATTGCGTGCTGAGCCAGGACTTCCAGCTCACTGCAGTGATCCTGTTGGTTTACATCCTGTTGAGGTAGCGGTAGAGGATTGTAGAGGAAAGTAAGGCAGGTCAGGCATTGTAGAAGTGGTGGTCTAAATCTTTTCCAAGCAAAGAACTGAGTACAACTCCTGATTTATGTGGTTTTAACCCTTCAAATATCTGCTGGTATAGCACAGTGGGGCATATGCTGGTTCCTATATAGAAAAAATGCAGGATTTTCTCCTAATTGTGGGATACAGTTTTCTCTGAGATTTTTAAAGTGTTTGAAATAAAGAGAAAGATTTATACTTTCACTTTATATTTAGAAGTAGTTTTGAGAGCTAACTATATGTATATATACATACACACACACACACACATACACATATATCCATATACATGCAACTCCTTATTCTGATCTGATGAAAGTCAAACTACTGACTTTTTGCAAGCTAATTTTTCTCATCTACAACATTATGGTAATGGTATATGTTCTCTGTACTTTACACAGTTGTGAGCATCAAATGGACTAATGTATGTAGGAGTGCTTTGGAAATAAGAAGTGTGATACAATGATTTGTATGTGCTTGTAAAGTGAGAGTGATTCTGCTAGCACTCTCCGCCTTGCAGAGTTGCAGCAAATGAGATAATGTATGCAAATGTGGCTTAAAACCAGTGAGGAGGCTATAAAGTAAAATATCACTATATTGCTCAGAAGGCTGATCCTGTAAGAGATGTTTATGGTGGATTATCTTACCACTACCATGAGAAACAGGAAACTATTTTCTTCCATGTGTGTGAGGAAGGGTGAGGAGCACTGTGAAGCATTTACTGTGTCAAGTTCCACGATTAAAAAGTTTATTTACATTATGTTATTTCAGACTAACTTCTACTTTATGAAACAAGGTTGAATTCCATTGTCTAGGTAAACAATGTTATGCTGCTTACTCAAAGTGAAAAGTATGAAATTCAAACAAATGTCTCCTTGACTCCAACGCCATGATCTTTACATTGCACTACACTTAAGTGGTGTATGGTTTGAGGTTGAAGTGATGGAAGACACACACTGCTGAACTTGACAGAGTATTGGATTCATGTCAGTTCTGAGTAGCTGTATTATACTAGGTGAATCACCCTCCATGAAATTCTTCCTCGTTTTGAAACTGTTTTTTTTAACTCAGGAAATTTTGATTTCCAAATTCTGATAAGGACGCGACCTGAAAGAAATGGAAGAGTAATAAGAGGGAGGGAAACTAGATGTCAAATGACCTCATGATCATGGTTATGGCTGCCCCCTGCCCTAGACTAGCTGGAGTGAAATAAAAGAGAAACAAAAGTCTATCTTATTTAGGCCACTCTATTCTGGGGCCTCTATTTTAGATGTTTAACCTTTTCCTTAAATAATATAGCTGTCCCAAATCACAGAAGAGTCAGGCCAGGAAGTAACTTTATTAATTTTAATGGAGAAACATGAGTGGCCAAGAGACCAGATCATCACATACCTACAGAGAAACTCACTCATTTTTACATCATGAAAACGAGTTTTTGGGTATCTCCATTATAAACACGACAGCAAATATAATTGAAGAATAAAGAATATGGAAGCTTGAAAGAGTTTTAAAGATGGTGGGAGAGAATGGAGGTTCAGATTCCTGAAGCAATCTCTGCAGAGTCACATTATTCATTAGACAAAGACCTGGGATCCTTACTCAGTTGTTCTCATCTACTCCCTGTCCTGCTTTCTTTGTTAGTTTGTTTGTTTTCTAAGAAAATGTTTTAAATAAACTTCCATTGTTAGGATAGAAATTTGTCTGCTGACTTTTTAAGGCAAAGTGCCATTAATTTTGAGGCAAATTTCTTTATCCTCCCAATGTATTATATTTTGAAATATTTGTCAAAACATGACATCTGAATTTTGGTGACTGATGTCTTTAATTATGCAGATTTAATACACAGACAATTATAGTAGGAGGGCTCTGCTATCACAATAGGAGCTTGAAAAATAATTTTAATGATAATCACTTAAATTGAAGAGAAGTGCCAGTGCTATTTAGTACTGTGTCATTTAGTGTTGTTTCTAAATGTAGTGATATCTGAGGTTCAATATTTTGAGCGACTGCCATTTCATTGGCAAGAAAAATAGTATAGTCCTCTTATCTCTACCAGAGAAATGGCTCACGAATAGTGAAAATTATATGAGCATATAAAAGTGCTTACTAAAACTGGGGTTAGTCATGTGAAGTGTTAATGGTAACTCTTCCTGTTTAATTAAGACATTATTATCACTAAAATGTCTTTTAAAAAATAACCAAACCTACTAAGGGTAAATGTCTTTATCAAAGAAAGTCAAAATTTTATATCAAGAACAAACAACTTTAAAACTCTTTTTTCTTATGTTTCTTTAGTTCCAGACCATGCACTTGTGAGCCACCATTCCCAACACAGTCATCCAACTGACTTCACTGGTCTCCATCTTGTGATCAGATCTCATCCAGCCATGTTTTTCACTTGTAGGACTGAGATAGATGCTAACAGATTCCAAACTCTGAATGTCAATATCCATTGGCATCTTTGAAGCAGAAATTATCTTCGAAATAGATAGAACATATAAAAATCCCAGGTTTGGAGTAGAAATCATTGCTTTCTTAGAGATTTTTTTCCCTCCACTCTGTGAAAGGTATTGTGAATTCATTTACAAACTAGCTCAGCTCTGTAAATGTCTGGTGTTCATAGGAGGAAGCAACCCATTAGATTTGAGTTTCGAAAGTCTAAACTACGTCTAGGTATGGAGACTGGAGAATTCTTGACCTGTCTGAATTCAGTTAGTCAGCACATTCTCTTTGTCTAAGTGGGCCAGACGTTCTGCTTTATTGTGTTTAGGTGAGACTTGGGAATTGGCGTTTTAAAAGAAAATTAGGTGTGTTCTGGTGGAGTAATGATTAAGATCAGTTACCTTCAAGGGAGCACTGACAACATACCCCTGGGTTCGAGTCCCAGACCCGGGGGAAAAAAACCAGTGAATGACTTAATAAAAATAAAATGCTTCTTCCTTCTCTCTCTTCCTGCCTGTCTGCCCACTCATCTTCCGTTGTGCCTGCACCTTTCCTTGAAAAAACAAAAACACAAAAACCTCCCCTAAGAGTCTATCACGAAATCAGGATTCAGAGTGACTTAATTAGATGAAGACAAATCTGAGCAGGCTAAGTTTTCCAAGTCAGTCATTTTCTTAGAGAGGTTTCCATATTAAAAATGCATCTCTATATTTTTGGTCAATATTTTCTGTGTGTTTAACACTTATTATATCCTACTCTTTACTGAACTCTTATTATAGGTCATTTCTTTATTTCCATTACCTTATTTAGACTTCTCAAAATTGTCACTTCATAAATGTAGAAGCAAAGCTTAGGGAGACAAAATAAGCCAGTCAAGCTAACCTAGCAAGTGGTAGTGAAGAGTCGAACACAGGCCTTCTGATTCTGACCTCTGTGTTATTGATCACTGCTTTGCTTTCTGCCATTAGTATTAAACAGAGATTGAAAAGAAGATAATGAAGTGTTTTTCTCTAATTGTGCTGCAGAATGATGCAGCATCCTAAATAGACTATGTTCATGTACCTCAGCTCTGGCAAATTCAAGCCGATTCAGTGTGGTTTCCAGCACACCTGTCTGCTGACATGGCTCTGCAGCCAGTGACCAGGTCCTGCTGATGGACGTCCGACGTAGCTCTGAGCACTTCCAGATACGGCAACGTGGGCTCCCACCTCTGGTTCTGTCTTCTCTGCTCCCTGAGTGCCCCCACTACTCCTCAATCCTCCGCTCTCTCTGCTATACCTGCTGTCACCTCCACTCCTGCTAGTCGCCTCATTGAGGTTCAGAGCTGCATTTGTTCTCTGGATCCCATAATGCTAAAGTCATGGAAGTTTCCACGCCAACTTGACAAGAATGCCTGACCCTCCTCCTCCTTTCCTATGTTTCTCTCTGTTTAAACTGAGACTGGTGTGTGTGTGGGTATATGTATGTGTGTGGTGTGAGTATGTGTCTGTATGCATGTGTGAGGTGAGTGTGTGTGTGTACGTGTGTGGTGTGCGTGAACGTATGTATACGTGTGTACACATGTGTGCGGTTTGGCAGAGTCCTCTGAGTTTCATTACTTGTGGCCTCTCCTTACAACTTCTCAGAACAGCTGCCCCTCTATTGCAGTATGTGGATTTCCGGTGCCATGCAAAATTTTCATAGATAAAAGCAAGTTAAAAAAGTGAGTTATTTCAAAGTTAGTGCTACGAAAAATACTGAGCAAACAATAATTCAAGTGGTGTAAGAGCAAATAAAAGGTGTGAAAATGACATGCAGAGAAACACAGGCTTGAGAAACACTGCCTTTGGGTAAGTTCTTTTCCAAATTTTCCTTAGACTTTAATATAAATATCCTTCAAGAGAGCACAGTTCCATAGTCTGTTAAATATGCCCAGAGAAGCAGAAAGTTCATTAGTAGGATACCTTAGATATAAATTGGGGTCCCCCATGCCCTTGGGGTTCTTTCCAAGGCTTTCATTCTAGGGACATACAGTTCTTGGTTTTCTTCATAGCATTTCCTCCTCTTTGATTCTTATGAGTTTTATCTTTTTTAATGCAATTCTATCTTTAGTGGGAAGACAGCAGTTATATTGAAGTAAAGGGATTTTTTACTTCTATTTTGAAATAATTTTAGACTTAGATAAAAGTTTTTAAAATAGTACAGGTTGTTTTGTTCTACCTTTCATCCAGTTCCCACTAATGTCAACATTTTCCATAACCACCATACAATTGTCAATCCCAGAAATTCACAGAGGCTCAGTAGGATTAAGTAAACTACAGCGCTTGTTTGGATTCCATTAGCGTTTCCATAAAATCTTCCCTTTGCTCTAGCGTACAGCTCCCAGCCCTCTTTGCGTCCAGCCCCATTTCTCCCTAGTCATCTTGAGTTTAAAGTTTGGTGACTCCGTTTTCCCTTGTTTTTCATGAGACTACTTTCATGATTTTGGAAGATTCCTGCTGCTTTGCAAAAGTTGCTCAATTTGCATGTGTCTCATATTTTCTCATGAACTAAGATTTTGTGTTTTTCAGAAGGAAAGCTGCCAAATTTGCCCTTCTCTGGGCACCTTATCAGTGAGGGTATGGAAACACTGTGTCTTACTACAGGGTAGCTGTGCTCTGCTGAGTTTCTCTGCTGTGACAATACTATTTTTCTTTTCTAATAAATATCGAGGGGAGATAGTTTGAGAGATTCTTTCCTCTCAAACATTTGCCCACTAATTTTAGCATTCACTAGTGGATGTTGCCTGCACAATTATTACTGTGATATTGTAAAGGTTATTTTCTGTTTCCTTCATTTCTCCCTCATTTGTCAGTAAGAATTCTGCTGAAAATAAGAGGTATTTTCTCCTCCTACATTTATTAGTTGATATTTATTCTATGGGCTTTAATCTGATCAGTTCATTAAATCAGCTCAAAAATGTCCCAGTGTTGACCTCTGGGGTCTTTTCGGTGTTCCTATGCCCTTTCGTATGATCCACCATGGGGCCGCAATTAATTTGGGGGGGTCATTCCTTATTTCTGGCCCCTAGGATGTTCTGGGTTCATCCTGTGCTTTCCCATACCCAGCCCTGGAATCAATCATTTCTCCAAATATTTCTTTTTACAGTATTTTTAAACCGAGATGTAGGTGCTAATGAGTGTTCATTTCTACTGGGTGATATTGCTTCCAGGTCCTCTCAGCAAACAGAATTAGGAAAGTCTTTGCAAATATATGCATATATGTATATGTGTGTAAGCATATACTATCTATCTATCTGTCATGTACCTATCATCTACTATTAAAAGACCATGAGTTCATAACTACTAATAGCTCTGATCCTAATCCAGGAGCATGGGATTAATGTAATCTTTTCTCTGTTTGAAACTTCTTTTTTTCAACAATGAGAAACTTGACTTTCATTAATCTGAGTCATTTAATTTTCCACATTAGAATACACACACACACACACACACACACACACACACACACACACACACATACACTAGGCTCAACATTGTTAACCCATGTCCCTGTAAGAAACAAATTTAATAACTTGATTTATGGATTTGTGTATAGTTACTTTTGTCTTTAGCTTTAAAATATTCAGTTAAATTTTTTGCTTTAAAAATTCACTGAAGTCATTTCTTTTCTTTCTTAATCCCTTCACCTTCGTTAGAAAGGATATTTTGAAACAGAAGCAGTGGTACCACAGACATGAAGATTTTTTAATGTATAAATGACTTCAGGTATTCAATTACTGAAAGGTATAACAAACCTTCCTGTTTGCCTCCCAAAACTGGCCTGTTCACAGCCTCATGGCCTGAGCTTTTCTCTCCCAGGACACTTTAAAAATCTTTTCATTCCTTCTGGTTTCACTGAGATTCAGTCCTTGATATAGGGTCAGTTTTCTCACTGGACACTCAAAAAAGCTGTAGTCAACTGCTTATTTTTGCTTTCCCTGAAGTCACCTATTTTGCTCTAGCAAAATAGAGTCTTTGAGTCTTTGAATGGTTTTCTGTTTTCTGTCAGAACCTCAAGTGCACGCTCAGTTGTTGGACTAACAACAAAAATTTTAGGAGACTCAAAGGATTCTGCCTCCTCTGGCTTCCTGGGTCTGACTCCAGACTGGCTAGGCTGACTAGTATCCAGTGTGGACCTAGAGAGCATTTGGTTTGATGAGAATAAAACCACTCATCTGACCTAAGATCAGATCCATCTAGCAAGAAAAAATGACCCATGGCCGAATTGCCAAGAGGATGTCTGTTATTTCCCCAGAGAAGCTGCCATATTGAACATGTGTGAACATGTTCCTATGAATCTCCTAGGTTTGTCCTAGATGGTTTTTTTTTTTTTTTCTTACTTCTTTGACTATAAAACCTCTGATCCCAGCTAAGAATGTCCTGCTCATTCAATTTATGGACACTTATTTGTGACTACATGTCAGTTTGCCTTCTCTTTCAGTTGCTCCAACACCGAGTGTATGCCCACTTTCCTACTCTCTCTCAGGGACCAGCCCTGGTCCAAGTCCTATGGTGACTGATGCTGACTACTCCCTTACTGAACCCCAGCAGGACTTCCTTGATGACATGGCTCTATGTCTTGGTTTTTCTGTGTTTAACTGCACTCTGTCTGCTTTCCTTCTAGGTCAGGCTTTTTCAATTGATGTAGTTTTCCTTGGAATTTTGGTTTGATTTCCCTGGGAAAGAATAGTAATATCTCTTGCTTACCCATTACCAAGGGAGTTTTACCTATAACTCCAGTACACACACACACACACACACACACACACACACACACACACACACACACACACAGATTTGAGAGCCTGACTCCAGGTAAGATACGGCAAGGTTCACTGACTTTTGCCATCCTGCAGAGCTGTTAGATTTTGAGCTCTATTTTAACTATCTTTCCCCACCTCACCAATTGATTTTCACACTATTTTATTAACTCACACTATCTACATTTCTGCTCTTTAAGCATGTATTTACCCCTCAGGGGAAGGTTGAAGAATCTGGTCAGAAAAATATCACAAATCACAGACCCTGTTGGTGAAAACTAAATGATCTCTCTGTATGAAGTCGAGGCTCCTCCATCTCTAAAAATCTCTAGAAACTTCAAGTAAACTTTTTATTTATTTCACTCAGTACAAAAAATAGTTTCTACCTTCTCAATTACTCTGACCTACTCATCAGAACATCTCCTAGTAATTAGAAATGTAGTGTGAAATTGTAAAGAAAGGTTTTCAATCCCTGTCTCCTCTTCAGACAAGGATTGGGGGCATGGAGTGAGTTCAAGGACAGAAAATTTGTGAGAAGATAGAGTTCAGCCTTTTGTAAAAGGGATTTTTAGTGCTATCACTCATCAAGCTTTATTAGGCTTCTGATCAATTTCTAATTAAAGAAAGCATGAATCCTCATATGACAAGGGGAAAAGGTGATTCCCAAGTAAGGTATTGAATGTCTTATCTTTAGAGTTCCCAATCTGTCAGAATAAATCAAAAACACTAACTGGTAATTTCAATCTAGCTCTTTTTTCCCCCCAGGCTTATTCCTTTAAGGTATGAGAAATCCCAAAAGTTCTCACTGAGATTTTTATTCTATTCCTTGAGATAATTTTGGGAAAAGAAATATGCTTCAGATCATGTGGTGAAAAGATGAATAATGCTAATTTCATTTTAGACTCTATAAATACAATTTCATTTTGTTCACATGAGATGTATTTATCACTTTCATATTTTTTTGCTCTTGTATAGAATAATTATTGATTCCATATTTCTCAGATGAACCATAAAGGAATATATCACTTGGATACAGTATAACACTAAAGGAAAAAAACTGTTCTTTACCAAATACTAAACATAAATTTGTTTAATCAAATACAGTTGGAAGGCAAGTGAGGAGGGAGGAGGAAGGAGGGGGGTGATTGATTAATAATAAGACAAAATCCATGTCAATGATCAATTAATGGAAATGTCAGTTTATCAGATGAGTGGTATCTCCATTTTGCATAATCAAGTCTGTTTCTCAAATCAGATAATTATAAATAAATAGGGTTTGTTTTATATTTTTACTCTACCATATAAATTATATTTATGGTTAATCCATTCATAGACCTACCAAGCTGGAGGCAATCAAAAATAATTGAGAAACTCCTCTTTTTATATATGAAGAAACTGAGAAAAAAAATCAATAGACAAAGTCATAGTATCCTTAGTCATATTTTCAAACTTCTTTGCTTCATTTAAATGGTAGCCTGTCTACTCATATAGCTTTGTTTACACCCCTCCCTGATTTTCAGTAAATATTTATACCATTTCAAGGTGGAGACCAGAAAGACTTGCACAACGACTACTACAATTCCCATGAAGATTTTGTGAATCTGATAACTACAGTCCTTGAGGCAGAAGAGAATGATCTAGTCCCATTGGTTGTCCTCTCTTCTTGAGTGAGATTGTAAAGGTTAACAAGTGGTCAGCTGATTCCCATCCCAATCTTCTTTCACTGTGGCATGATACCTCCTTTGCAGCACAGATACGACTTACGCTTTCCATTTACTGTTGCAGAAGCAACAGAAAGTCTCCTGATGGAGACAAACAGGATGGTGTCACGTGAGACTCATCATGGAAGGGAGCACCTCCTTTCATCAAATAAAGGTAACTGAATGGGGCCTGAGTGTCTGTGAGTGCAATGTCATGGAGTGTAAAGAAACCTAGACTAGAGTCCAACCTGTGGTGAAATTCTAATCAAACTCTTAATGTGATGCTAATCATGTGGTGCTGGGTAAACCAGTTCCTGGAACCACTTTTCTTAATCTGGTAAATGAGATATTAGATTTGACATGCAGTTAGTTGACCAACACAAAGCCTTTAAGAGCCATGGATTTAACATGAGCTATGAGATAATCTGATCTAAAACAGTGGAGTTTTGAGGCTACAGGAAGATACAGATAGACTCTAAACATATTCGAATTAAAATTAACTGAAAATACATGACCAAGTAAGGATGTGGAGCAAATAGAATCCATATATTGCTGCTGAGTATATAAATTAGTTCAATCATTTTTAAAAACGATTTGGTAGTTAAAAGCATATCTGTAAACTATATCTTATGATACAGAAATTCATTTCCTGGTGGATACACATTAGAAATGGTGCTTATGTTCACCAAAAGACATGCACAAGACGATTCATAGCAACTATATTCAAACACATGAAATGACATATTATTCCATCCATGCAAAAGTTGAAAGCAAGCAAAACCAGTCTTGGGATGCCCTTGTGGAGTAGCAGTTAAATAAATTACCTTGGAAGGGCATAAGGCCACATACCCCTGGGTTCAAGTGCCAGGTGTGGAGAGCAACTACCAGTGTGCACAACTAAATATAAATAGATAAGACGCTGTTTCCTCCTTTCTCTTCTTGCCTTCCTGCCTAATTGCCTTCATTCCTGCCTGCATCTTCCCTAAAAAAAAAACAAAACAAAAAATAAAAAACAAAACAGAAACAACTGAATTTTTGGATTGATATCATAATATTGTTTATTTTGGTTATTTAATAAGTCTATAAGGAAACTGTAGATATGTTTAGTATCTTGACTAGGATTAGTGGTTGCATAGCACATACATATACAATTTACTTAACATTTAGGGATATGACTGTAGCAGAGTCATACCTTGATTAAAAAATAAGAGAAAAATGTAGACATGAACAATAATAAGAAAGTAGCATGAAATAAGGAGGGAAGGAAAGAGACAAAGAAGGAGGAAGGGAGGGAGGGAGGGTTAAGGAGGGAAGAAGGAAGGAAAGAAGGAAGAGAGAGAGTTATGGAGGGAGGGAAGGAGTGAAAGGAAAAAAGGAGAAAGAAACATTTTGCTGGAAGAAATGAAACCTTCTGTAGACAGACTTCTGTCACACACTGATGCTTTGCTATCCCTATGTTACGTGATCTCTGCAATCCTCTTCAGTTATAATAATCAATGATTATTTGAATAAAAAAAATAAGGTGAAATTTTGGGAATGGCAAAGTAAAGGTAACACCAACTTTCATGGCCCAATATTATGATCATCAATGGGCCCATTAACAAGAAAATGATGCTACACAATAAAATTTCTAAATCGCTGTGTCAAGTCCTCCCTTTCCTTACCTGAAAGCTATGGTTACCTTGTGCATCATAACACTAGCTGTAAATTAGAAGCCTCATTTTATTCCTTCATCTGCAGAGACCAGTGCTTAAGGAGGGTGTGCTTGGAATGATTTTACAATTCAAATTCAGTTGCACAAACTCTTAGCACCCCTTGCATTATAATCAGACTACCCTGAGTTTACAAATTACTTCTATGTAGGAATTGTAACAGGAGTAATTCAGGTACTTTCATTCAAACATCTATGAAATTTAGGAGTAGATAGAATTAGCAGCTGCTTCTCTGATATTTTGAATGTGAGGGAAGGAGCTGTCCTTCAGCAAATGAATGCCCACATTCAGTGAATATCGGTTTCTCCCCACAGACTGAAACAGTGACAGAAATCTACAGCTATTCTCTATAAGAAAATAAAATACTGAGTCATTTTATTTTGGCATGATTGTTCTTTCTTTTTTGTAAATATAGAAGGGAGTAAGTTAATTAAGATTCTAAACCCTTTAGGAAAAGGAACTAATATTTATTGCAGTCATAACACAGATCCAGAATTTTAACTTCTACCCTTTCTTTAATTCTAAAACACCATTCCCATTTTACTGATGACAAAAGTGAGCCTTGGTGGATACAATCTGCTAGCACTTGGTGGGACACTCAAGATTTATCTTGGTTGTATCTGACTTTTAAATTCTGTTCTCTTCCTACTGTGTCCTTCCATGAATGCCTTTAAAGGAAGAGACTATAATTTTCTCTGCTTTTAGAATCATCCGTCATTTTAGGTAAATGCTAATGTACTGACATAAATACTAGATCAGTTCAGTTATGCAAAAGATGTATCTTTCAATTCCCATGAATAAAAGTTATTTTATTTTGTCCCCATTCTTCTGTTTGGTAGAAATTTGACCTCAGTCAATTAAAAATGTCCTCAATTGTGGGTATTCCCCATTCTTGAGTTTGCCCATAATTCTTGGAATATTGGTGGGTATGATCAGTGGTTCTTATCTACTGAAGCTGACTTTTGTCATTGAATCACAATGTTTAATAGCTATGTCACCCACAGTTCAAGACTTTCTCAGGTATAACTCAGTGTTCAGTAATTCCATAATGTTCTCCAGGGTTTGGAAAAATGTGCTTACTTTTCTATAGGGCACTAGGTCAAGGGAAACTCTTGCTGTTTCTGGCCAGGCTGCCATTTTCTCTAAGGATCTTTAACACTGCAGGAGTACAAATATGTGTCTGTTGGGATGGAGGTTGTTAAAAACAGGGTGACTTTGGATCTTGTACCTTTTCAAACTCTTTTTTCTTGAATATTTAAATTCATCATTCTGAGCAGCCTCTTTCTCTCCTTACTCACAGTACAGAAACTTTATAGTCTGAAGAGAGAGGGAGGTGAATAAAGTTAAAGGGAACTTTTATATCTGCTCAACAGCATGACCTTCAAATCATTCTCATATTATATGGTGACTCCTTTTAAGCTCTCTTACACTAGTTTTCCCATAACAACTGTCTCTAGATGCAATGGATTCCCCAAAAGGTTATAAAAAGCACTGTTGTAGGGGACCATATAGATTGTGAAAAGTTAGATATATTACCCCTTTATTCTTAGCATATAATTGACACTTAGTAAATATTTATTTCAGTAAAATGAATGACTACAAAATAGGTCACAAATTTCCCAGTCTAGATATTTTCAAACCTGAAAATATCAAAATCATCTTGGGAAGCTTCTAAAATTCAAATTTCAAGGCCTCGTACCTGAAGTTTTAACTTCATAGTTTTGGAAAGGGGTTTGTAAACTTAAAAAAAAAATACTGCTCCTCATGTGATTGGACAAGTTTAAGACTTACTTATGACTCAAGTTAATCCAGTGTTACCCAACATAGTGTTTTCAACAATGAGATATTAATAGAGACATTCAATAGTATGAAAAATAAGACACGCATGGGAATAAATAATGTAAAACTTCCTTTATGGATGCATTTCATTTTCTTCAATACAAAAAGGTGGATTCAGCACACCAGTAACCCCATTTTTTCAGAGATTCATTGACTTCTTGACTTTCAACCCTCTCCCTATGTCAAAACAGGTAGACTTTTATATAATTTGCTTTAGCAAAAAAATTGATTTGCATATATATGTTAATTTCCAAGTCATTTACACTTTTACACTTTTTCTCTAATATTGAATGAAAGACTAGTGTCCTGTTAAAAGGTGTCCTTCAGCTGAAGAGGTAATCTCACAGATAATTTTTTGGGATGAAAGCGTTTCCTTGTTTCTAAAATCATCCTGTACCCGAGGCTTGCTTTAAAATGGAATCTACTTCAGCAATTTTAGTTTATACACGGTGGTAGTGTAAGAGGAGGTGGAAGAGATGGAAAAAACAAACAAACAAACCCTAGAATAATCCTACTTGTTCCCTTCCCTTCATATCAGTTAACTTTCATTTTTATCAGTCATTCATTTATCCTAATGCTTATCGCTAGTTACTGTTAATAGCATTTAAAATCAAGGCCAGGAAGCTATGATCTTGGAAGAACTCAACCTAATGAAGGAAAACTTTATGCAAATACAAATTTTAATGAAACATAAGTGATACAATAGAGAGCTGAATGGAGTACTACATCATAAGACAAAGGACCATGTGTAGGGAAATTTAAGTAACTTTTTTAGAGATGATGCATCTGAATGGGATTTTGAAGAATGATTGAGAATGTCTAAGGGAGGGAGGGGGGAAATGAGGGAAGGTCATTCCATGATGAAGAAAAGTGTCTACAAAGGCAAAAATTGTAACAGTAAATAGTGAGTGGTTACGGGAAGTATAAAAAAGTTCATGTGGCTTGTCTTTGGGAAGAATGGCAGTATATAAGGCCAACAGTGCAGAGTGGTGCAAACTTAGGAAAGACCTATGCCAATGATACTGACTTCATTCTGTGGGCAATAAGGGAGACATCAAAAGTTGCCTAGCAGAGTAGTGACATGAGTGGGTTTATATACTAGAAAAAATATACTCAAAGTGTAGAAGAATGGTTTAGAGGGAGAAGGTAGAGGAGACAGAAGACAGGTTAGAATAAGTCAGAGATGAGTGCCTAAAATAAAATATTTACAGAGGAAATGGAAGAATGGGAAGATTTGGAAAGAAAGTGAAGAAATTACAATTAACAGAACTTGGTGTGAGACTAATATATCACCTATTATCATACTCTACTTTTTTTTAATTCTTTTTTTTTTTTTTATTTCTCTCCACAGAGACAAGGAATTGAGTGGTTAAAGCACACATAAAGCTTGTATGGAAGAAGTTGGGAAGTGATAACAGGAGGGAAACGTGCCAGTGAGTAGCACAATCACTAAAGGTGACCATAGTCAAATTTTGTGGAGAAACTCTGGGAAGCCAAGCAAAAAAAAAAAACAAAAACAAAAAACAAGCACATTATTCAGAATAAGAACAACTGAGGAGCTGGGGGACTGAGATATTTAATGTTTTTCTTTGTCTTCAATTGGAATAATGGAGAGGCAAAAGTCATAGTGTATTGAAGAGTAAATAAGTTAATCTATAATCCATTCTATCTATTGTTGAAGATAAGAGCAAAAGTAATAGTCTGGGAAACAAAAGATAAACAAATAAAATAAAATGATGTTTGAGCAACAATCAATAGAGTGGAAATATTGAAGATGAGTGAGACTGGGGATATTAAAAGCTATTTCTTAAAAGGGTGGGAGTTCATGGAATCAAAATCAGGTTTTTTAAACTGATGCATCATTAGTTTGTAACAAAGTTCCAAAAGAATAGATTAGTTCCTTATGTGCATATCACATCATTGTGCTCGAGAAATACCATATCCTATAATGTAGCCTCTAGACACAGGCAGTTCTTGGATACTTGAAAAGTGACTAATGGATATATTCTTTAAATTTAAATTACACTAGATTTCAAAGACTTAGTATAAAATAAATGTAATATGTTCCAAAGAAGGCATACAAATGGCCAACAGGCACATGAAAAGATGTTCATCCTTTTATTATTAGAGAGATGTAAATCAAACTCACAATGCACTATCACCTCACACCTGTGAGGCTATTACACAAATACTGAAAACAACTAGTGTGGGTGAGAATTTAGGGAAAAGGTAACTCTTCTTATATACTGTTAGTGGGAGTATAAAATGGTATAATAATTATGAAAAGCAGTATAGAGCTTCCTAAAAAATTGAGAATGAAAATCCAATATGAGTAAGTTATTCTCCTTTTGTGTATTTACCTAAGGAATACTACAACACTAATTTGAAGAGACATATGCACACTCATGTCTATTAAAGCATTGTTTATAATAACCAAGCACAGGAAACAACCTAAGTGGCACAAGTAGGTACAGAAGTTGTTGTATACATACACAATAGAATACTACTCAGCTATTAAAAAGATGAAATGCTGTCATTTGCAGCAAATCAGAGGGAATTATCCTTAGTGAAATAGGTCATACAGAGAGAGATAATCATATATTTTCACTCATATGTGGTAGATAGAAAAAGTAAACAAAGAAATGAACTAAAGAGAAAAAAATAGACTTTTAGTTTATAAGACAAAAATGTTGGTTTCTGAAGTGGGGAAGTAATGGGTTGGGTGAGTTAGGAAGAAGGGGTTCAATTATAGGTTGTAGGATGAAATCAAAGTTTTTGTGGTAAATTTAATGTGGTGTATGATTCAGATGTTGATTTGAAATGATGAATACCTTAAACCTATATAATGTTACTAGGCAATGTTACTTTAATAAAAAACATTAAAAGAATAAGAAATGAAAAAGAACAGATACTGAAGAAATACAAAGTATCGTAAGAGAGTTTAATGAACATCTATATGCCTATTTGGCCATACTGAAGTAATAGGCAGAATCTTAGACTCATACAACCTTCCAGACTGAATCAGGAAGAAATAGATAGCTTGAACAGACCATTAGGACAGAAATTGAAATAGCAATCAAACCCAGGACCAGATGACTTCACTGGTAAGTTTTACCAAACTTTCAAAGACAACCTAATGCCTATTCTCTTTAAACTTTTCCAACAAATTGAAGAGGAGGGAACAATTCTAAATACATTTTCTTTGGTCTTGATTCCAAAACCAGACACGGACTGTACAAAAAAAGAAAACTATATACTGATATTTCTGATGAAGACATAAAAGAAACCTCAGCAATATCTTGGCAAATCAAAGTCCTCTTTTATGACTGCATAATATTCCATACTAAGTATATACCACACCTTCTTCATTCATAGTTGGACACTTAGGTTGTTTCCACATATTGCCTACTGTGAACAATGCTGTGAGAAAATAGGGGTGTGTACATCTTTTTGAATTATTTTTTTCATTTTCTTCAGATAAATATTCAGAAGTGGAATTGTTGGATCATATGGTAATCCTAGTTTTAATTTTTTGAGGAAACGAAGGAATGATGAGAAACAAAATAAATCACGCAGAAAAAGGACTAACACTACGTGATTTCACTTAAGTATGGAATCTAAAGAAAGCAAATGATCAAATAAAACAAAGCTTGTAGACACAGAGAACTGAAAGGTGGCTGCTAGAGGGCAGGGGTAGTGGGAAGGGATGAAAGGGTCACAGGGGATCAAGAAGGTAAATTCTAAGAGTTATCTTTTTGTGGTGATGGATGGCACCTGGACTTCTTGTGATTATCACTGTGCAGTGTACATGAACATTAAATCGTACTGTATACCAGAAAACAATACAATGTTCTGTGTCCATTAGCTTTCACTCAAATCAAACCAGAATAGACCTTTAGTTTCTTGGACAAAATTAGTGATTACCAGAAGGGAAGAGGGTAACAATTTGAGTAAAGGTGTCAATCATATCATACAAGATAGAATTGGATTGTTGGTGGTGAATTAATGTATTATATTCAGATGTTGACTTATAATGATGCACACTTCAAATATATATCATATTATAATGCAGTGTTGCTTTAGTACAATTAAAACTATTTTTTAAAGGGCCATAAATAAAATTTTCTAAACAAAATCCCCCACAGTTCTTCCTCTGAAGAGAAATGGAGAGAGGTAAAGGTGGGTGGATTATAAATACATTTTCCGGTGGAAAGAAGATGAAGTGAGGGAGCCATGTCTGATAGCTTCATTTTCTGTGCAGTGAGGAAAAGAATATAGATAAACCTAGGTACAGACTGTCTTTCTCACCAACAGTAAGATCTGTGAGAGTTGAAAACCTGCCCTGTTCATCACTGCATCCCCACCATCCAGAAGCATTCTTGACAGAGAGAAGACTTTTTGAATGAATGGATTAAAAGTGGAACAGACTGCAAAGTAGGAAAAGTGTCAGGAGTACCTGAATTCAAATACCAACAGGCTACGTCACATTGAAAATATTATAAATATTCATTCTTAGAACTCTTCCAAAGAGCAAGTGAATGAACGAACGTATCCTATTGGATACATACAAAAATAAAGAAAAAAGTAATTATACATCATGCTTCTTAGCATAGCTCTCAAATGGTACATCTACCTTCATTTTAGGATATGAGCCTTTCTCTTTATTTGGTCTCTTTCAGAAGGAAGGCATAGATCCAAACTTGACTTTTGAGTAGATGACCCCTACACATTATAATTTCTTTAAATGAAACAAGAGAAAGTTATTCGAACACAAAGAATTTTCCCTCTGAAGGTAAAATATGCATGCACACAGCTTCTCATCTCATTAGCATTAAATAGAGCATTCAAAGTTGGAAAGCGATGTTATTCAATGCTGTGGGATTTTAAAATTTTCCTAAATGTTACCCAATGCTAGGAGGGAGTACTAATATCACAGAAAACAGAATTAATATACAGCTGGTCTCTGAGATGCTAGAGAAAGGACAGAAATCAATAGAGTGAAGTTTAATCAAGATAAATGGAAAGCAATTCACCAGGGAAAGACCGAATCTGAAGGAAAAAAAAAACATGTGAATGCCAGAAAATTGTAGGTTTGGAGTCATTAATGTGGAAGAAAAAAGTGCTAAGGTGACAGATGTCAATAAATTTGATATGAGTTTACAATGAGATGCTTCTGCAAAAAGAGCATGAATGTCATATGAGAATGATTAGCTTATATATCATAAATATGATCTGGGAAATATATATATATATATATTTACTTTTTACTGTATTGCTGAATCCAAATAGAATGTACAACAGTCATTCTACAGCCTTTAGTTTGTGTTCTCTAAAATGATCCTAAGACCTAAGACAAACAAGAAAACAACAAAAACCAAAGTAAAATCAATAGCAAAATAACCCGGCATTACTGGAGAATTATAAGGCTTCTCATATCACACTGGATCACTGCTGTTCTCTCCTGAACAGTCCATGTCACATCACCTTCCTGGACCTTTGCTGGTTTTCTTCCTTCTGCTTGCACCTGTCTTCCTCTGTTTTCTGGTTCTCGGAATTAAATTCATTCATTTAGGCCAATCTCCAGTGTAATCCATCGGGAAGACTCTTGTTTTCTGCTGCTGTCCCTAATATGGTGGTGCATCCTCCATCTGACTTTCCTCCCCTGAGAAGCAGGGTGGGCTGGGGGCAAGGCCTAGCATGGGAGAGAAAGCAGAAGCGTACTGTGGTTTTGACCTGGACAAGGCTGGAGGTAGAACTGAGATTTCCGAATTACCCACATGAAAGAAGGTCCTAAATATGGATGGGATCACAAAATAGAGAGCACACAGTGGTTATGCCCTGGAGTATATGGAGATGGTTGGGGGAGAGCAATGGGATGACCAGACCTCCTTGAAAGCAAGTCCCTATTCTGTGCCAGTAATTAATTCATTCATGTCTGGTCTCTCAGCTCAGAAATTTGACCAAGGCGGGCAGCATGGAAAATCAGAGAAGCAAAATTCAGTTGCTTAGTGACTCTTTTTTATGACATGAATGGAATACTTCACCAACGTTTCCCAGGAAATGGGGCACACTCTTGCTGGGGGACACAGGAGCAGTTGGCTGATTGGTCTTCTTAGTGACATGGGAGGCTGTCGGCATGCATGGTGTATGTCACAGGGAAGAGCTCTGCAGAAGGTTTGGGCTTCCCTGGCACTTGTGTCATATTTGCATGATAAACGGGTGCCATGATATGGTGGGTGTCAATGGTGGGAAAAGACTCAGTGTGGATTTCATGGCAAGTTTCAGTGAGAAAACTGCAACAAAGGGAGTTTGAAGCAGACCATAACACCTGTAGCAAAGAATTATATGTCATTGTAGAAATGATTCCTCATATGTTACTGGGCCCTGGTAGGGACTGAGCCCTTGATCATAGGTGTCAAGTTACTCCTAGATCTTCCCATTGTAACTTGGGTTATGTTAGATAAGCAAGTCAACATTCAGATAAGTCCAGCAGCTGTGAATCACAAGATGGACATTACACACATGGAATTGAGTCCAGGAAGGACCAGATGACATGAGCAGACTGCGAAGCAGGATTTCCCCCAATCCAACCCACCACACAACAAAACCAGCAGGTCTTGTATGACTGGATAAAAGAAGAGACAAAGTCCACAATGGGTTTATGAATGAGTCAGCATGGCATGTGTATAAAAGCTGACAGTGGAGAACAGTAAAGCATATTCAGGTGTGGCTTTGAAAATAGCAGAGAGGGACAACCTTCTCTCTGTGCAGAGCTGTGTGCAGAAGACATGACTTCAGATGGAATAAGAAAGTGGAACAAGGTGAGAAGATATATACGCCTCTGGGCAGTGGACAATGGCTTTACCAGCTGGTCATGGCACTGGAAAGAGAAGGACTAGAAGATCAGAGGCAAGACTCTCTGGGATAGGACCATGTGTTTAAACCTGGGAGTGGGCATAAAGTGTAAAGATTTTTATCTTTGCATTAGCGTTACCAGAAATCATTCGCCATACAAGTCACAGAACACCAAGTAACAAAGGACTTGGTCAGTTAATGTTATCCAGTATTGGCATTGGCTATCCTGCATCTGGTCCACGAAACTCTTTCTGGAGTGTTCAGGAGAGGAGAGGTGGATGTCATACGTGAACCCATCAAAAGGGACTCCACTTGTCAAGGTTTATATAGATGCTGATACTTCTGAATGTCCAAAGTACCACCACAAAGACTAAGTCTGAGCTCCCTAAATGGTGGTGTCCTTTTAGGAGTGTAATTTGGGGTCAATAAGACCACATCCTAGAAGGGATAGGAGTTTTCCATGGGGATAGATGAAACCTCTTTGGTACGTATTTGCCTTAGGCACTACTATCTAGGAGCTTCTGTTGGGTTTGATCATTAGGTGTGGAATATACTTAAGAATCACCTGACCATGGGGATCCACTTTGAGCAAAAGGGGTGTGTGAGTTGACTGATGACCACTGGATTTACCAGTTGTATTATATGCTAATTGGCCTGTTGATCTGACAGACATTCTAGGAATGACCTTTGAAAGGCATAGCTGAAGCACTACTTTGGAAGAATACACTGAAGATGGAGCATCCCCCCCAGGATGTATTCATTCTGTGCATGAAATCAGGGACCTATAGGTGGTGTTGTGTCTACAACAGGAAGAATACATGGCTCAGGAACTAAGCAGAAGAAGATTCTTCTTATCATCATTTCCAAAGAAATGGGGACACAGGGTAGAAGGGGTGTGTGCTTTTCATTGCTGTAACCCTGGACTCTGTATTATTAGAATTTCTGGTCCCAAATGTTTGTATTCTTGCCAGGAGACAGCGCAACTTCCAGTTAACTAGATGCTTTGGGCTCTTCAGAGTCACATTCTTGGGAGGATAATCCAGCATGGTGAACAGGCGGAGCTAGCGATGCTTTCGGATGGTGGTGGCAGGAAGGAATGCTGGAGCTCAGTTGATCTCCAGTGCATCTGGATGCTCTCTTGCCTCAGTGCAGCTCTCAATGGACACCTGAGCAACTCAACAGAGAAGCATATGAAAACCAAGGGCTCAGACCCTCAGAAAACATCCCAGTAGGTCGCCAAGACTTGCCAGTGTGATCACTCGGGCTGATGGGAATATGAGGATTCTCCAATGTGTTCTCCTTTTCGATGATCCCAGTTTCATTTGTGCTCCCTGTTAATTACCATGACAATTTATTTATTTTTATTAGATTTTAAGTGCCTCACAGTTGTTATTTCCTTCAGTTCTTTATAAAAATCCCACCTTGAACAAAGTAGAACTGTCAGAGCCAAAGAGACATAAGAGGGGTCTAGAATGAATACTCTTATTTCTTTGCAGTGATGCATTGGATACGACATTTCTCTGAGAATCATCTGTAAAACAGAGCTAATAAAATCTTCCTCATAGTGAAAAAAAAAAAAACCCTCAACTTATTGTTTCTCTTTTATTTCAGTCTGATTTTCTGCAAAACGTTCATTGAAACTTGTATTTCTGAGGATGTCTACCAATGTTCCTCTACTGAATACCTCCAAGTCTGTTCTGTCTCTAAGGCTTTGGAAAGATGTTTCCTTTACCTCATCCTGCAGTGTTCTCATTCTAGGGTTGCCTCTCATCATCGTTAACAACCAAGGTTTTGAAAGTTGACGTGTTAAGAATAATTGAATTCTCTCTTTACAACAAGCTCCACGCACTTCCTGGACTTATATTGACTTTAAGTAGCAGAAATTTACTTAGGTAGCTTCAGTTAAAGCAAAAACAAGTTTAATGTGAGGATTCAGTAGTGTATCTTGGAAAACAATGAACAATAGGAACAATTGGATAAAATAGGAACAAAAGGATAAAAAGGATAAAAATGTCACTGAGATTTTCTCTTGGTGTCCACCTCTGTATTTGCTTTTAATTCCTCCCCCTCCTCTCCTTCCTCCCTCTTCTCACTCCCCTCCCCCTCCTCCTCATAAATATCCTCTAATTTACTCAATTCCACTATTTGCACTGGTAGAACCTAAAACATGGTTGCCATTAGGTCTCAAATAACATCTCTTCTGTGGTGAAAGAAACTTGAGGGATCTGAAATCTTATTCCCAAGTCTAATGACCTTGAGAAGGAGTATACTGACCCAGTTATTTTTCTACCCATGGCCCAGTCAGCTGCAGTTATGAATTGTAGTCACAGAGTATCAAAGTCATGGCCGCCATATAGATGGCATGTGGGTGGAGGGTGAGAAAAATGGTTCTCAGAGAAGTGTATGCTGTCTGGGAGGGTCCAGGTAAGGCGTAGGGAGGAGATGACTGGATAGGCAATTCATTCATTGCCATGTTCATTTTCATGTGGTGTGGACACTATCCTTAACACCTGGTTCTTTAAGCATATAAATATATAATACAGCAGTTCCTTTCTCAGTAAATATACCAATATAATTCTTATTTTTATCATTGCCTTCTCCTCCCATCCTCACCTTGCAGAAATTACAGCTTCCAGTTTTCAACCTGCCATGTCCAATTCCCTCCACTTTCTACTTGATTATTGGAATTTGGAGTTTTAAACTGGCCATAAGGAATGAATTCTTGGTGGGTAAAAGTCTATCTTAGGACAACTCAGATCTTTGCAGGATTTGGACCAATTTTTCTACTTGTTTCCAAGAATAGAAAAAGAGGATGCTGAGGAAGAGTATTTCTACTTATTTCCAGGTGGGTGGTTAGCATAGAAACTGGCATTCACAGGAACCCTTCTCCCAGTTCTGTTGGCCTTGTCATGAATGGCGACTTGTTATGGATTTAGTTACCTTTCACTGTTGTTTAAAAAATCCTGAGTTTTCATCTTTTTATTTTCTTAATATTGTGAAAGAGAAAAAGAGGCTGGTGTTAGAGTTAGACTCTAACACTAAGCTATTTGAAAGTGAATATTTATTACTATAATATATTGAACCAAGTATTTTCATTTAAAAATAGATGTTTACCATTTTTACTAAAGGTTCAGTGCATATTCAGTGTATACATAAAAAGACAATAGAGCAACGATCACAGTGGAAAGCTACGCTTCTTTGTGGAATATGGAGTTTCTTTTCTCTCTAATTTATAGCTGTGAGAATGCTTAGTTAACTGGGAGAGACTTTATTTTTCTGTTAACTTCATTTGTTTTTCCTTATATTTAATTTCTGTATAATAGAGTACCTTTAAACATTATAATTAAAAATAAAATAGATTAAGTAATGTAAAAAGAAACTTATGTATTATTAAAAATAACCAAAGCATCCATCTGTGGTAGCTAAATACATAATTTGTTTTAAACCATGAATATGAAAAATATAGTAATTTAGAAAACCAGCATGGGAAAAAACTTAAAAAAAAATTCCAAAAAGGCTTTCCCACCTGACTACTATTTTTGGAACTCTGGAGGGATATAAAAATAAATTGGCATTTAATGAGGAATTTGAAAGTGTGGGTAGAGATTTAGTTAGATAAATCAGGATTTTAAAATATGAATGACAGAGCATTAACGGTATTTCGTAGAAGAATATCAGTAAAGTATAGTAAGTTACTTCTGAAACATTTTGTGTATTTTAAGTGCTGTTGATTCTTCTTGGTAATGATGCTCCATCATGAGAAGAGCCAACATTTGGATACAGAAGGTTAAACAATAGATTGTCTGAATTGCGAACTTGCTCATTTGACTTGTAAGATAATATTCCCTGAATTGAGAAACATATTAATATCCATTTTGAGTTTTGAACTGCTAAATTAGTTTCTGAATCTAGACTGAAATGTCGTAATGCAAATTTCGAAGAACAAAAGCCAACATTCACAGAGCGATTATCAACTTCAGCTGCTTTGGTGGAGAATACCTGATAATGGAATGAGAAAGCCATAACTGAGAAGAATGATAAGCAAGTGTAACAAAAGGAGAAATAAGATAAGGCATTGACAGATAGATGATACATCATGGAGCAAAAATTATGAAGCGTATTCATAAAACATGCACATCTATCATCACCACCCAATCTTAGCAAAAGACCTTTGCCAAATTCGTAGAAACTCCAAATACTCTGCCCGGGAGTCCCGCCATTGTCCTCCATCCCAGAGGACTGAACTAAATTTTGGGATTACCCTTCTCTCCTCCTTATGACTTGACCATATATAAATATGTCCCTAAGCAATATATTGTTTGGCTTTGTAGTTTCTGAATTAAAAAATAAAAGATAACATAGCCTATGTGACTTCTGAAATGAGTCTATTTCATTCAACTCATGCTGGTGTTCAAGCCCACTGTCTGTAATTCTCGCTGTTGCACAGGATTCTCCTTTACAAAAGGTATTCATTACATTGTTGATGGACATTGCTTTTGGTGATCGCAGTTTTAAATATTAAGAACAATGTTCCTATAAATAGTCTTTTTATAGCTACTGGCGCACATATAAGTACTTCTCCAGAAGAGAAATATCTAACCAAACTTTTCTGCAATGATGGAAATGGTCTGTGTCTATGCTGCTCAGTATCTGCCGCCACAACCACATGGGCTTCTGGTTATTTACTATATGGCTACTTTGACTGAGGAGCTGAATTTTTAAAAATGGATTTTGTTACACTTTATGTCCAGGAATGCTGACTCCATGGGGTGTTAATTTATCTTGATATAAAGATGAATGGGAAAAGGGGATAGTATCTCTCACTTAGAATTTCCACAGCTATTTTTGTTGGTATTTTGTTTCTCTGATTATATCTCTTCTTTAAAAAACAAAACAAAACTTTAGTTGTTAGAACAGTTTTAGACTTACAGAAAAATGGCAAAGATTGTGCAGTGACTTCCCATATAGCCCTCACCCAGTGTGTCCTAGTTTTAACATTTTACATTAGTTCCTATCTTGCTAATATTTACCTGTATTAAGTCATACTTTACATATAACATATAAGAATGCCCCTTTCCTGTTTCAGACACCATCCAGGACACTGCATTTAGTCCTTGTGTTTCTTAAGGCACTTCTTGGTTGTGATTTTTCTGGGATTTGCACAGCGTTGGGTGGCTGCAACAATTTTGAAGAGTACTGGTCACATATTTTGAATAATTTCTCTTTCGGGGATGCGTGGTGGGGGGGGATTTTCTGCTCTTTTCCCCATGATTAGGCTGAATTGATGGGCTTGGAGAGGAAGCTAATAGGTGTGAATTGCCATTTTTATACTTCATATCAAGGGTGTCCAAACTGGATACGCTCATGATGTGCATCACTGCTGGTGCTGCCCCGGATCAGTGGGCTGAGCTGGTTTTGTGAGTTTCTCCTCTGTAAAGCTTAGTCCTTGCCCTCCCTCCCCTTTGTGTTGTACTTTTTGAACGAAGTCATTATGTGTAGCCCACACTTAAGGAGTGAAAATTCCTTGGAATTCCTCTGCAAGGCAGGTTTGTTCCCCTGCCCCCAGTTGCCTTTTTCTGTAACGACTAATTTATGTCAACGTGCAACTATATATATTCCTTTTATACTTTGAGTTGTAATCCAATATAGTTGGTTGCTCATATTATTCCAGTCTTGGCCATTAGAAGCTTTTCAAGTTGTTCCCCATGTCGTATCTCCGTCTCTCTCTCTCTGTGTCTCTGTGAGTGTGATATATGTGGTGTATGTGTATATGTGTGTGGTGTATGTATGTGTGTGATGTATGTGGTGCATATGTTTGTGTGCATGTGTGTGGTATGTATGTGTGTGCGGTGTGTATATGTGCATATGTGTATGTGGTGGCATGTGATGTGTGTGTGTGCATGTGTGTGTGGTGTGTGTGTATATGTGCGTGTGTGTGTGTGTAACGCTTCTTTTCTGACTCTACAGCTCCAGGTTCATCTTGTATCATTCCTGTCCCAATTCAAGAATCAGCCATTTCTCCAAGGAATCTTATTCTTTTTATTGGGAAATGGTTTTAGACCAAAATACAGTCACTAGGTCTGCTCATTGCTACTGAGAATTGCATTTAATTCCAATTAAAATTGAATATTAAACGAATTTTATAGCCACACATGGGTAGTGTCTTTTATGTAGAACAGTATAAATCAGGGCTACATTCTTAGGAACAGACTTACAAAGTCACAGCTGATGTGTTAAGTTTTTTAAGACAATGTCTGTTTTCTGAACTCTCAGTACCAAATTATACTCCCAACAACCATGTTTGAGTCCTTGCATTTCCACTTTCTCACCAATATATCATATTCCTAGATTATCAAATTTTTTTAGTATGGTGACATCTTTACTCCATGCCCACTTTTTTACCCCCAGAAAGCAATTAAGAGGGAACTTCTTACAGATTAAAAAACCACCGTTATACAGATTTTCCCATTAGCAATAAAGATAGATTTTAAGTATGTTTTCATATACTCTATTTTGAAAAGAAGTTGAATCCACTTACAAAATGGCATGAAACATGATCCAATTTGCCTCCACAGGGAGCACCCTTCTCCAGAGAAGTAATTGTCACTACAATAATAGCATGGCACCATTGCACTAATATTATAGTGATGCCACAATAATAGTTTCATTGCAAAAAGCTTTAAGTCTGAGTCATTTTGAAGAAATAAATGGATCAGAGTGGTGGTTTCCTTCCAATTTTAGGACACTTGCAGAGTGGCTCCTCTGTTACCAATTTAGGATTGTTTTTATCTCTCTGAAAAGAAATTCTGCAGTCATTTCCTCTGCATTCCCTCTCTCCTGCATTGTGGTCTAGGCAACGCCATTCTGTCTCCTGTGTCTATGCCTTTGTTATTCTGGATATTTTTGATGCATGAAATTCGTTGCCATGTGTGACTAGATTTATTCACATACCATAGCATTGTCAAGTTTTATTCTTATGGTAGCATGTATCTTACTTCTTTGTCTTGTTCAATATCACATAATTGCATGGATATACCACATTTTATTTATCACTCATCAGTTGATAACATTGACATACTTTGAACATAAACCAGTCCTGAATTCCTGGGATAAGCCTCACTTGATCAGGGTGCATTAACCTTTTTATATATTGTTGGATTCAAGTAGCTAAAAATTTTAGAACTTTCTCACCTGTATCATAAGGGATATTAGTCTGCAGTTTTCCTTTCTCATAACTTTTTTTAATAATTTTGATATCATGATAATACTGACCTCATAAATGACTTGGGAAGTGTTTCCTTCTCTTTAATTTTTTAAGGCATGTGTGGTGTTGGTCTTATGTCTTCTTCCAATGTTTGGTATAGTTCATCAATGAATCTGTCCGGGCCTAGAGTTTTATTTATGGGAAGGATTCTAACTTCTTCAGTCGATACAAAATTTTACAAGGCCTGTTGGGAAATGATTAGGAGGCTTTCTGAGATTTCTTCCCTGATGTTATAGTGATGCTCAAGTATGAAGCTTTGTCTTTTTTTTAAAAAAAGGTGCAAGCAGAAATTAAGGCATATAGAAAGGCAGGAAGAGAGAGGAGGAAGAAGTTGTGTTTATTTTATTTAGTTCATCTTGGTTGTTCCCTCCGGTCCCCCGTGCTGAAGATGTATGTGGGTTATGTCTGGTGCACTAAAACACTAGGCCACCAGGGCATGCAAGAGTCTTTACATTTTTAAATTTCCATCCTGTTTTAACTGATTTTAGAATATATTTCCAGGTTCACCAGACAACTTTACAATAAATCTTAAGGGAAAAATAAAAGGACCAAAAGATTTTCTGTAGTCATTTTTATCTCACTGCAAATCAATAAATTGATCATTTTACTTAGATGTTAGTTTTGTGAGTTGGATTAATGTAACTATCCCCATCATATTGCTGACAAACCAACATCATCAACAAATTAATTAAAGATTTGCCACCCTGTGAAGCCACTTAAGATTTGGAAGCTTTCTTTAGTGTATTCAGCTCCATTTCATGTTAATGATGGTGCCGGGTGACAGAATCCTTAATCTATTTGAAATTCTGAATCTACAATATGAAATATAATGCTGAAGGAAAGCTATTCAACCTTGCTCAGTTGATATAAAGAAAGGGGACAACATAGGTAAACGTTTTGAAAATAAGTATTCAATATATAAAAATTCAAATTCTTCTTGAATCTTGGCTCTGCTTCAGGCATTACTACATCAAAAGATATAGAGCATTGGAGAAGGAAATCAATATCAGTCCAAAAAACCCAAGTGCAAACATTTTAAGTGAAGCATGGCATTCAATCGAAAGTTCACAGTTATGGACTTCCAATTGTCCAATGAAAGGCAATACTGATTCTCAACCTTCTTTAGATCATAGACCATTAGAAGAGTTTTATAGCTAAAGGAAGGATCCAAATGAGAAATTTAATACCCCTCCCTGAAAAGCTATTGAGAGTTTGTGAATAAACAAAATGCTTGGAATGAAATGACTGAAAACACCAAAATCTAATATGTAATTTCTAAACAGCGGATGCAAAAGTATATTACTGTTAGCATATATCTGTGAATAGCATGTCATAAGACAATTGAAAATGTCATGGAAGTATGTACAGGGTATTAAGAACACAGTAGCACTAAAAGACTTCATCTTGGAGAGGCCCTTTGATGAGAATTAGTAAAAGAAATTTATAATTCTACTTAGGTCAACTTCCTTTAACATATCCTCATTTTTTTCACTTAGATGAATTTCAAGGTCTTATTATTATTTTATATTTTATTCCAATTAGGTCTAATTTCCTTTCTGATAGCTCTTTTGCCTGCTATTATCTGAAACATATTGTAAAAAATCAAACTAAATTTCATTAGCATGATAAATACTTAAAGAAAAGGAAAATGGCTTTTTAAAAAATATTCAGATATAATATGATAATATTTTTATGTGTACTACATAACAATTTTATATTTTGGACACTGCAAAACAATCACCACATAAATCTAGTTATCAACCATCACCTTACAAAGTGACAACACTTTTATTCTTGTGATATTAGAATTTACTCTCATGGCCACTACAAGTTGGCATTATAATAGTAATGACTGCAGTCAGATCCTACCATATGTATTGGTGAGGATGTTAGAATAACTGAACAACTCTTATGTATGTGGTGGGAATGTGCATTGGTAGATTAGTTTGAAGAACAACTTGGCGATATCTAGCAAAGCTGGAGACGCATACAGCCTATGACCAATAATTGCACAGTTCATGTCCAGGAGTAGAAGGAGATATACACAAGAATATTGTTACCATGATGTTTACAACTATACTGAAAACAGCATCAATACCTTCCATTAGGAGAATGCATACAGTTTCATATATTCTTATAAGTGAATAATAGTAACAGCAATTAAAGAGAGCAAACCAGAACTCATTGCATTAATATGCATGAATCTCAAAAGCAAAACTTCAAGTGTGGAAACACAACTGTATAAGGCTATACAAAGAATTATACAATTTACATATAGTTTGGATACTTGCTAACAATGATAGTTTAAGGATACACATTTTTTGTCAAGGTATAAAAAATATGAAAGGAATGAATAAAGTGAAATTGACTAGTGGTTATCATTGGAGAGAGGCAGAACATTTATATCTGCAATGTTTTGTTTATTTTTTTCTAAATATCAAGCTCATTATATTATGTTCTTTTGTATGTTTTACATGACTGAAGATACTTCATAATAGAAAAGAAATCTCTTGAGGCTATTATTTCTATAATGGCTATTTCCCAAAGTAAGACTATTTGCTTCAGAGAGACCTAATCCTCTGACTCATAAATATGAAAAATCTACTTGGTTAGGATATTTACTTCAGTTTTCATTTTTTTTTACAGTGAAATGCACAAAATTGTACTGATGTAACTCTGAAATACCACTGCTGAAAAATATTTCATAGCATTTATTCATCAGTTTGGGTAGTCCAAACGCAAAAACATGGTGCCTTTTTATCACTTTCCCCTCTCCACGTTTATTGCACAGGACAGCACAGCAGTCTACCCTGCCCAGGCACCAAATCAGATACATGAAATTATCTTTAAATGACATGACTCAAGTGAATCTGCAGACTAACTAAACAGGGAAAGTCTGTCCCTTGTTTCACAATTTTTATTTTCTCCCCACCCCAGGCTCTGCCGACTCAGTTTATTTAAGCAGTGATAAAATGCTTTGGAAGTTTTGCAAGCCAAATACTCCATGTTCTAAAATCATCACCCCGTAACAGGAAATGAAGTTTAACGGCAAAAGAGAAGTAGGAAGTTGCAGCTGGAACCTAACACAGTACAAGTACTCTGCGTGTGAGAAAAGCTACCTCAGGATGTACCCTGTGATGGTGATGCATTTAATGAACTATTTGACATGTCATCTGTAAACTTACATAATTCTACTTTATTTCCCCTATCTGCAATATTCTAAGTTATTATCAGGTAGTGGTAAGAAAATGTGACAGAGATTTAAAAATGAGTCACAACATTTTTTTAAAAAAACTTGCATCTAGGAACAGATAAATGAAGCAAAAAATATAGAACAACACACAATAAAATCTGTGATATAGAGTTAATTCCTCAAAGTGATTTACTATCATTAATATTAAATACCATATATTGAATCTACACACACACACACACACACACACACACACACACACACACAAACATGCACATATCACCTCTAAGCCTTGGAATATGGAAAGACACATACTAATTATCCCTATTTTATGTTAATAAAATGGAGACTCAAATAAATTTAAGAAAACATTAAAGTTACCCGGATAATAAAATGCAAAGCTATAGCTTAATTCAGGTTGCCTGAATATAGATGATGTTTAATTCACTACAGTACTGACTACATTATATACACTTTCTATTTGTACTCTTGGGACTATATTTAAGTGCAACCTGGTGGCTGGGTCATTAAGTCCACTGGAGGTAGTACATACACATTCCAAAAACCAGGGTTGGCCATCCTGGGGTCAGCAGGGAACAAGCAAGATGAACAATTAGATAAAATAAATATTTCTTCCTCCTCTCTCATCCTCTCCTGTCTGCCCTGTCTGTTCATTTTCTTTCCTGCCTGCACCTTTTCTTAAAATAAATAAATAAAATATATATTTTTAAAATGTATGTATTTAAATGAGAAAAGCAATCTGGATGGGCTACCTATTGCTATTACAATGCAAACAACAACAAACATAGGCCTGAAAGCACGCCTGCCTCCACAGCCTTTTCCCCCACCACCTCTGCATCTCTTCCTTTCCAATTCAAGGTCACGTGACATGTACTATTCTGTGGTCTCTTTTTAAGGTGCAAAAATATTCTCAGAGTTATTTCCTATCTGTTCATATCAACCCATCTCAACCCTCCATACCATACTTTATTTAAACATTTCCTTAGTGTTGGATGTATTCTTCAATTTTTCTTATAAACAACACTGTATAGGATGCTTTTGTATATGCCACTCTGACCTCCCTATAGAAACATCTCTGTAGAACTGTTCCCTGGAAGTAAAGCATTATGTCCTCTGATCTCATGGACTCCAAATTCTATTCTCATGTCATTCATCCTAAATTTCACTGCTTGACTTTCCTGCCTCCTTCCCTCCTTCCCTCCTTTCCTCCTCTCTTCCTTTCCTCTCTCCCCCTTTCCTCTTCCTTCTTTCTTCACTCCCTCCCTCCTTCTCTTCCTTTCCTTCCTTCATCCCATCCCAATTCCCTTCCTCTCCCTTACCTCCCTCCCTCTCTTCTTCCCTATATCTCTCTTCTTTCTTTTCCTTGTGAAAATTTTCACTGATGAACTGCTCTGAAGTATGCTTTCTTGCTAAATTTTGCCTCAGGTTTCCAACTTTTAAAAAAATGGATCAACTGTTACTTCAAAACATTTGTCTTAAAATTTTAAATAAAAAATGATTATAAAGCCAAACAGCGTGTGTTTTATACTTCATTGTCATTTAAGGTAGTTCTAAGTAGGAAAATTATTTTATTTTTAAAACTTATATTATGGGTATTCTGGAGAATTGATAAATGAGGATTTCCTTTATTATAATTGGATATTATATTATAATATCCATTGGTAGACATGAGACTTCAGAAGTCAAAGAATTTTAAGAACATTTTGGAAATTAAAGGGAAAATATAGTGGAAGTAATGGAAACCAAATGGATCTTAAAAGTTAGATTTGTTTGAATTTTACCTCTGCCATTCATTGTTGTGTAAGTTTGGACAGATCATTTATTTTTTATTGCCTAAGTAAACTGATATTTAAATTAAGAGTAATGGGAAAGCAACATCAACATAACAACATGATTTTCAAATTTAGTAACAGGAAGAATTTTTTAAGGTGACTTCACTTTTAAGCCTAAAATAATAGTTTCATGTTCAGATTAACAAAACAAACTCTAGAGTAAATAGTGGTGAGGATTTTTTAAATTTTTGTTTTTTATCTTTACTATAGATTTTCTCGAATGGTTTAACAAGTAAATGTGTTTGGGAAATCTAAATATTCAGGAAATCATTTGAAGCAATTCCTAAATGGTCTAATTCCCAAATCCTACTTTTCGAAATGTACATTTTAGAGGATTTGCATAGCAAAGACCATGTTTTTGGGAAATGCCTGTTTAAGATTTAAAAATAATGCAATTATTTAAAAATAATACCAACTTCTGTAATATAGTAAATACTCAATAATGGATTCTATAGCTATTGTAAGTCAATTTTTGAAATATGAAACAAAGGGCTATAAGGCAAGCTAAAGGACATCAGAGAAGAGGGGTGTAAAGAATGATAATGAGTAGAGAAGCTCTCTCCCAAAGGTTTTAAACAAACAACCCAATAAATGTGCTTTCAGATGTGGCAAAGATTTAGAGAGTTTTGAAAGTGAATGTCAGAGGTATTAGTTTTCAAACTAGACATATTGAATTTCTCCTGTCTTTTTCATCATGATCCCATGTGCAAGCATATTAGCCTGAGAGTAAAGAACTCTAAATAGTCTTTAAGCACAAAAACAAAGTCATAGAACAACATCCTCCATGACAGGGAACTGGGCAGATATCATGAAAACAGGCATGTTGAGAATAGGGTATTGAAAGAAGAAATTGGTCATGCTATTTATTTCTAGGATTTGATATTTTTTTCATATGTTGACAAATTCTGGTGGAATAATGATCTCTGTTGATAATTTATTAATTCAGAGCAGTTGTTTTTAAATACAGTAGGCGTCTATGGATCCTTTTGAGTATCTTCTAATTGTCTGGTGCTTTTGATATTATTCTATTGATTGCACTTTTCCATTGTGTGTCCCAAAGGCAGAGAAGGGCAAACAGCAATCATGAAATATGAATGAGATGCCTCATTAACCTTTGGGCTTTTGAGTACTTGGAAGTCTCTAATCTCTGTCATCCTGGAAGCACTGCAGGGGGTGGAGAGGAGAGAGGAAGGACAGTTTACTCTGTGGTGGGGAAACTGCCAAGAGCTGGCATGGTGCCTGCTCTGACACAGCAGGATCTTGCATTAAACTAGAAAGGCTGAAATGTTCCCAAACGAAGTGCAATATGGAAAGTTTCATGAAATTCAGAGTATCAGGCTCACCTCCAAAGATTCTGACTCAGCAAAGGAGGCTGAATTCCAGGAATCCCATGTGTTTTCTGTCCCCCCACCCTTCCTGGGTCTTGAATCCTGGTCCTTGGGCTTTACATGGTCTGTGTTAGCTTCTCAGCCACCTGAGCCATTACCGTGTGCCTGGGAATCTGATCTAACACCCACACAGAGGTTCTGAAGCAGATGGCCCATGACTACAATTGGAAGCAAACCATTTCAGATTTGTTCAACAAGAGGGATTGAGCTGACATTATTTACATTTGTTGCTGTTTTTTTTTTTTTTAAATCAGAACATGTAGAACAGTTATTGTTTTCATGGAGAGTAAGTTTCCAGTCAAAGTCTGTGAAGTTTGAATGATGGCTGTTATTTCTGTATCATCAGATGTTACTTCGTCAACAAAGAGTGTGCTATTTAAACTATTTAGGGCTTTTGTCCTCAGAATTGACCGTCCCTTCCAGTTGTGTATTCATAATTATGTGATACAGTGCGTGTTTATGTCATACAATTGATTATAGGGAGATAACTCAAAAATGAAACAATGTCAGCAAAAATGCTATACTTAGGAAGCTGATTCTGTATGTTATCAATGTAAATGGGAGATAGTACTATGATGAGGTAGAGAGCGTTATTATGATCATGAAGTGATAAATAGATTAACATAACAGCACAAGAAGACAGCAAGTCCTATTTTGTAGAGAGCCAGTAAAGGCTTAAAGGAACAAGAAAGAAAAATGATTCCTAACCACCTGCAGCCACTTGATCTTTCCTCCTGGTTCCCACAGAAAACTCCCAGGGTGTTTTGGATCATTGGTGACTGGGGTAATGAGTGATCAGACTCAATGTCTCTTTCTACTTTGCTTTTTTCTTCATATTCAGTAATTCCATGGATTCCACAGCTTTCCCTTTTATAATCCCATACCTTAGCTAGTTCCTTGAATAAGGTACTTTCTCCCTCTACCGTTACACACTCCTGCCATCATCAACCTCTTCTCCCTTGCACCTTTCATCCTCCTGCCTCAAGGCTCAGGAAAATCTATAAATACCTCTTCCTCTTTTCAATTGAGAAGATCAAAGAATACCTTAAGATGATTGTTAGGCATAAAAATTATGACAGAGCAGTTCATTATAATTAGAAAAAGGAAAGCCATAAGTTTGGAAACAAGATGTAGTAGTAATAATCATCAAAATGGTTTCATCAGCTTATAAAAGGCTTGGAAAAAGCTCAGCACATTTTCAGGATTCCTAAAATAGTTTCTGTCTACTAGCTCATTCTCCACTAATTAAAATTACTTTGCCTCAAGGAGCTGCTTTAAAGATAAATTATATTCGATTAGATAAGCTATATTCGATTCTATTATTTTTCAGTTTTATTCAATTCCAGAGTTGTGTTGTTTATTTACTGATTCTCTCTCTCTCTCTCCACCCCCCCATCTCTCTCTCATACACACATATACACACACACACACATACATTTTGATACATTAAATTCAGGATAAAACAGGTGTTCTTGGGAACACTAAGCGTTTTTGCTGTATTTGAAAACATTGACTTTGAAAGGAAAAACCTCTACTTTTAAAAGCTGTCTTATAATTAATTTCTGACCACAACATAGAAAAAAGTGTATAAGGTTAAGAAAGGACATGTGAAGTCATCTAACTCAACTCAAGTTTTCTACAAAAATTAGAAAGGTTAAGGTCATATCACTAATTACTTGCAGCTGTGTCGGTAGACTCCATCTCCTCTAACGTGATTTCTTTCTATTATGCTGCACATTTGTATGTTGGGTTTGTCTGTAGAGTGTGTTAGCTACTTAATGCATCTATCAACCATTTTTTGTGCAACTAGTATGTATATGGGTCTGTGCTAAACCTCTGAAATACCAAGATGGTGCAAAAAAATAGTTTCTGCTCTTACGTTGTTCACAATGAAGTTTATAGTAGTATTATTTTCATTTGCAAAGTCATCTGTATCTGATTATATTTTTTCCTCAAGCAACCACTCCTAGAGTCTTAAGAATGGATGAGCTCATGTTCAGACAAAATCATTCTACATTACTTAATAGCCTTGCTTAAAAATATTTGATCAATTGATTAATAATCCATTTGATTCTACACATTTTACAGTGACATGCAAGTAATTTTGTTTGCTTCCTATTTATAGAAGTCTAGTGTTGCCTGGGTAGAAATGTGGAGAAACTAGATTAGGAGATTTAATACAATAGCTTTCAAATTCAGTCTGTCATTTAACAAGTACTTAATGAGCATCTATTACATTCTAGAGATTTTTCTTTTTAAAAAAATATCGAAGGAGCACTGCATCGTAATATTACATTGATTTCAGTTGTGAAGCATCGCTTATTGACATCTGTATAAAATATATTAAGTTACCATCAACAATCCAATTCTATGCTAGTTGTTCTTTGAATTAGGAAAAAGGCAAATAACAACTGTGCCCATGCCCTTCTAGAGGTGAGGACAATTAATAAATAAGGAAAAACTAAAACAGAGTAATTCCAGATTCTGATCATCGCTGTGGCATCACCAAGCTAAGTGAAGTGGTGGGGGAAGGAGAACTGAATGAGGAATCTATTTTAGATGTGATGGTAAGGAAGTGTTTCTGATAACTGATACTAGAATTGAGATGAGAAGGATAAGTAGAAACCAATTAAATAAAGACATGGGGAAATAGTTGGCCCAGAAATTGGAAGACAGTACAGCAACATGAAATGGGAAGGCATCTGGTTTACTAAGAACGCTGTGTCCATAGCTTAGCAAGCGTTGAGATGAGATTGGACAGAGGAAGAAGAAATATTCCACAAAGTATGATAGGGTACGTAATAAAGTTCCATTTTAAGTGTGGTAGAGGCTGTTGGAAAGGTGCTATTTTTTTTTTTTTTAATTTAGAGTGAAATATATTCTTGTAGTTATAGGTCTGTGAACTTAAGCAAATGTGTGACATTATATACTGACCATCTGCATGAAACACACACTCTCATCATCGCCACTCCTTCAGCCTGCATGTCTGTACTCAACTTCTCTCTCAGCTTCTGACAACCACTGCTCTGTTTCCCTATTTACAGTTCCCCTTTTGCAGAATGACATGTAAATGAGACCGTACCATAGGTACCCTTTGGGATATGGCATCTTTTACTTGGTATAATGCATTTGAAATTCTCCATGTTATGCAAATAAAATCCATTCCTTTTGATAGCTGAGTAATACTGCACTAAATGGATACACTGGGGTACATTGATTTACCATTTGAAGAAGATGTGAGTTATCTTCAGTTTTTGGAGTTTAAAAATAAAAACTGAATATTCATGTTAAGGTATTTGTATGAAAGAGACTGCTACACTATACTGTTAGTATATGTTTAACTTTAAAAAAACATTAGGGTATTTTCTAAAGTAGTTGTATCATTTCACATTCCTGTCAGAGAGTAGAAGAGAGTTATAGTTGTGTCTAAGACTTCCAAGTATATAGTATTTCAATTAAAAAAAATCATCCATTCTAGGCTAATATTCAAAAGATGGAAACAACAAATGTTGGTGAGGATACAGAGAAAAGACAGCCATCTTACACTGTTGGCGGGAGTGCAAGTTGGTGCAACCATTATGGAAAACAGTATGGAATGTCCTCAAAAAAATGGGGATGGAATGGAAATTCCACATGATCCCATCATCTCACTTCCAGGTGTTTGTCAAAAAAAAAAAGCAACCATGAATTCTTAAGAGATATATGCTCCTCCATATTTATAGTAGCATTATTCACAATAGCCAAGAATTGGAAACTACCTATGTGTTCATTAACAGATGGTGGGATAAAGAGGCTATGGTATCTATACACAATGGAAGATGACATAGCCCTAAAAAGATGGAATCCTGACATTTGTGACAACTTGAATGGAACATAGAGGGGGTTATGCTCAGTGAAAAAGGTTAGAAGGAGAAAGGCAAGTTTGGGGGTGATCTCACTCATATGTGGAATATAAAGAAATGAAGCAAACAGACAAAACCAAAGTCAATCCTTGAATATTAACAACAGAATTGAGGTCACCAAAGGGGAAGGGAAATGGAATTGGGTGGGTCGTTGGAACAGGTGGTGGGAGTCCAATGGTCAATATGCGAGACTATTAGTGATTTAGTGGTGGGTGTGATGTTATCATATATTTGAAATCAAAGTTACTTCAATAAAAAAATAATCATTGTACAAAGTACTTGGTACTATCTCATTGTAGGTTGAATTTACATTACTGATAGTGAGTGTCTTTCTATATGCTTATCTGCCATCTGTATATCTTCTTTGGTGAAAGGTCAAAATTCTGGTACATTTTTATCTGCTTGTTTGCTTTCTTTTTGTTGAGCTTTGAGGGCTTTTTAGGTCTTTAAAAAGACTTTACTGATTTTTAAGTTGACTGATTTTATTCTCAGCTGTGACATGTCTACCAAATTCTGTCTTTCTTTTCAGTCCTCCCTCCCACCCTCTTTCCTTCCTTCCTTTCTTCCCTTTCACTCTACAACAGCATTTCCCATCTGATCTTCATTTAAGAACATTTTGGAGCTAACATGTTAGTCATGCTAGTTATGTTAAAATTCCTTGTCATGTAGTTCCAAATCTGTGTCATATGTGAGTATGTTTGAGTTGATTGTTTTGTCTTTCAGTGATGTTATTCCTTGTCTTTTTATATGACTCAAAATTTTTGTTGAGGGTCAGATCTTTGTGTCAATTTGGAAGTAGTGTCTGAGGTAAATAGGGTTTATGCCTAGTAACAGGCATAAATTAATAATATTAATTAGTAATATTAATAATAATAACCTCATAGGTTAAAAACCATGAACTTAATGTTAGCTTAGTTTTGTGATGTATGCTTAGGAACAAGGCTCTTCTCTGAGAAGAAACCCAGAAGTTCTCACACTGGAATGCTTTAAGCAGGTCAGTGACATAATTTGATTAACTTATTTGTTAAAGATTAAACTGCTTATGAATGTTGACTGAATTGGAGGACAAAAGTGGAATTAGAAGTAACTAGAAATAAGAAAAGGTTGCCATTGGACTCAGCCATATATTTTCAGGATATGGGTTTACTTATTAAACTGAGTTAAAATACTGCAAAGGAGTATTAAAGTACAAACCAGCTGAATGTTGAGAATGTCTGCCAAAAACAAGACAAAAGGAAACCCCACAATTCTATTTTTCAGATGTTTCGATCTGTAGCTTTTGTTTATGGCCACAATTACATAGGAGTGAACTGTGAAATTACTCCTAATTAATGAAAATAGGATCCATATCATCTGCCTCCAATCAGAGTTGATCAGTCCTTCCTCTGCATGCCTCCAGAGACTTCCCATGGCTGTGTAGTTGATCCAAACACTCTGTCCAGGACTTTAACCCCTGCCTACCTCTCTACACTCATCTCTCATTCTTCCTCTAGCTCACAAAGCTTCAGTTACACTAATAATCCTTTTAGCCTTTCAACACTATAGGCAGATTATTGCGTAGAGATTTTGCTATAGCCAAACTATTTGCTGGACCATTTGTGTTTCTGACCAAAGATGCTGAGATTTATAATATGTCAGAAAGGAAACAGATATAGTATTTCAATGATACATGTCATTACTTAAAAAGTTATCCCTTGGAAGCAGTTACACATTGCCCTGTAGGTAACATTCTTTATCCAGACATAGACAACCACGAACATATCTTGATGAAAGTAAACCATTTGATGAGAATTGATTAGATCCATCAGCACCACCAGGTTTTGGACCTTTGCAGATCTTCTCCAATTGCTTTATTTAACTGGGTGTTGAGATTATAAACTAGGTGAGGGACTATTACTGGGGCTTCGGCAAGAGGTATTCTAGGCACTACTGTATTCTGCCATGTACAGTGCACCCTCTTTTGAACCCAAATTTCTGAGGGAAAAATAATGATGGGCATTCTACATGTGTAGTAATAATTCTGTATCTATAGAAATATTTTAATTCTATTAGATATGTTATGAGTGAAAATGTAAATCTAGAAATCAATAGCTATATCTGTATGCAAAAAATAGCCTGTGTAATACTCGGTTTGTAGAACTTATGAGGAACTTGAAGCCAAGAGCAATATATTTTTGTCCACGTAGTGAGTGACTGACTTGATAAGAGATGATACTGACTTTGTTACATAGGGTGAACAGCATGACATTTCTCTTCGTACACTTTAGGTGGGAGCTAGCAATCTAGTTGGTACTTTTGCAAAATTACATACATTGCAAGCTTTAAGTGACCAGTTATCAAATATGCTAATGAGCATGTCCACAGACCTGCCGAGACGCGCTCTGGAGCTCCTCCCACAGAGTCGTCAGACTGAGGCAGTCGCAGGAAGACAAGTTTCTTGTGCCTTGTCTTTTGTCTTCTTGTGTTTTGTCCTTATTTGTTACATAAAATTTCTTGAACCATAATGTTAAAAACTAAAAGCTAAAATTTGGTAAATAGTAGAAAAGCAAGTACCTAAATATAAACAAATGAAAATTTGAATTGAAAAATCAAAACAAAATTTTTTCCAGAAAGTTTGGGCCAAAAATCTGAGGGCACATTATTCATAGGCTTGCATTATACATGGTAACATATGGTCATTCAGGCAATTGACCTGGGCTTGAAAATTTGGGACAATAATAGCTCCAATTTATTTATCAAGATCTTAGTTTTCATCATGTCACTCATGTTCTTATCTTGGTGCCATTTCAGACTCTATTCTTCTTCCTGATCCTTGTAGGTAAAAATCAGTATATTCTAGAAAACTTACCATGAAATGAAATTAAACATTTTTATATATAATAAAATTCGATGTTGCCCCTTCCAAGGACTGTTTTGCCTGTCCCTTGATTATCATATAGGATCATAGCTGTTAATAGGAGTGACTAGTGGTTGGAGTGGGGGTTCTAGGTGGTAAGGTGTGTAGCCAGATGACATACAGAACTTTCACTGTAATTTGAGTTTCTGACAAGCAACAACTAGTAGTAAAACAATGTTCCTAAACATCTAAAGGGAAGTACTTACAAATGTAGTCAAAGAATTCAGTTTTCTTTGGGGTGAAATATTTTCCAAAACAGTTATTGCAATCAACTAAAAAAGAAAACTTAACACAAAAACAAAACAAAACAAAATATATTCATTGTTTATCTGAATAATATGGCTGAGCATGCTGTATTTTTATTTGCTAAAAATGATAACTCTATTCACGCATACCAACTAACCTGTTTTCAAAAAGCTTGCCAAGCAAGACCCTTTTAGGTTTAGCTTTCATTATTTCATTTATATAATCATTTGCATAGATAATGTTGTATAATCAAGAATCAAAATCGTGATGTCAATTAAAAATTAACTTACGATTATGTTGTTCCAATAAATAAAACGTTCTGTTATCTCATGTTCCCTCCTAGATGTTGTCTATGGTCAGATATATTTTCAGTATAGAAATAATCATCCTGTAGAACTTGTCACAACCTATGTTTTCATTTAATATTTATATTTAATATCATATCATAAACATTTTTCACTTCGTTAGTTTTCATATTTTGAAATTTGTTATTTAATGAAATCTGTTGTTAGATATCTTAGTTGCTTATGCTAAATATGAATGTTTTTATGCATGTGACTTGTTTTTACTTTGGATAATATACTTAGAATATCAAGAAATGTGGATAGTTGGCCTAGGATTATAATAATTATAACAATTATACCTCCTACAGTGTTGCACTAAATTTTATTTCTACCTGCATTATAGTATATTCTATATTCACATATATAAAATTTATTTGCAGATTCACTGATGTTGTTTGTACATGTATTTGCTAATTAGCTGTCAGATTTTTACCAAATCAACTTTTGGAACTTAAATCTTTTTTTAAAATTTTGATTATGCATTAAATCATAATGTATTATAAAATAATTTTCTCAAGGATTAGCCTTTTATTTTTTGTCTATATGTTAAACACTTTAATATTATTTCTTTCATTACTCTACTCTCACAGCTAACAAAGTTATCTTTTTGAAGATTATTAAATCTATCTTCTAGCAAATTAGAATTTTAATGGTCATTTATAAACATTCCATTTGTCTAGAATTTATTTTAGTATAAATGATCTCAATGAAATTTTTCAAAATAATATTTCAAAAAATATTTATGTAGCATTTAGAAAAGTAATATTTTGAAAGTAAAGAGTAGCTTTTTGACATAAAGATGTGTAATTTGAGTAACAGTAATTTGGAAATCACAATCTGCTGTACATGTTAACAGGTTTATTAAGAGAAAGTGAGTCAAAGCCAAAAATCCAAGGGGATTTTTGTTTGTAGCAGAATTACAACAACAACAAAAAATCTATGTGTAAAATTTATATCACTGGTCTCAGAAAATCTTCCCAGAAGCAACTCATTCCATACTGAGATTTAAAGACAGGATCTTTAAAAAAACTAATTGGTTGCATCTGTTAATGTAGTTTTAGATTCAGAGTAATTTAGGGAGAAAGTACAGATTTCCTATAAAAACCCTCTAGCAAGCACCCTCAACTTCTCCCACCGTCAATATCCCATACTGGTTGAGTACATTTGTTACTGTTGATGAACCAACAATGACACATTTTACCAACCAAAGTCCATAGTTCACAGCAGGGTTTCTTCTGTGTTGCACACTCTGGATTTTAACAACATATAGTGACATGTGTTCCTAATTTCAGTGTCATATAGAATAGTTTTACTCCCCTATGCAGCTTCTCTGCTCCACCTATTTAATCCTCCCTATTTCCAAAGCCCTGGCAGCCAATGGTATTTTATTGCTCCATATTTTAAAGGTTGTTGTTGATTAGATTCATATATTTCCATCAATGTCAGCAAGACTTATCAGCTTAAATTAAAGTCATTGTTAGAGAAGTTATGGGCATACATGTCAGCTGGTGGGTGTGGTATGACACACACACTGACTACTGTGGAACTCTGTGCTCCTGACATTTGCATCCTATTCTGAAATATTGAAACGGTAATAAAATTACTTTTAGAAGTATGTAAGGGTAAAAAGAAAGGGGAGAACTTTCTCATGGAATCTAGAAAGAGTATAATTATTATCAGTTTTTTAAAGCATTATTGTGCATAGTTTCCTTCCTTCTTTTCTCTACAACTCCCCTCCCTCCTTCCTTCTCTCAATTAATTCATTTAAAATTTGAGAGTCAATTGCATGATAGTATTTGAATGTATAGGACTGATTGATAGAGTATCTTCAGAGATCTCATCGTCTAGTCAGGAAAAGACAAGTGAAAGGAAAATTGCAGCATGTTAACAATCAAATAAATACTTCAAAATGGGGAGAGGAAGAGGATCGTCTTGGAGGATTTGGGAAGGTTAAACCCCAATGGAGCTTTGAAAGACATTAGGAATTATTGCAGGAAAGAAGGGCAAATCTTATCCTTATTGTTACATCTTTCCCAGAAGTGTCTCTTTTATGACCATAAAGTGGAATGAAAATAATTTTCTTTATTTTTCCTCTGTTTTTATTTTCTAGTTTTATTTTTTTCATATATTCTTGTTCTTCTGGGCAAAGAGTGAAGAAGATTGATCTGAGATTAGGGGACAGAGAGCTTCCTCATCACACATAAATGTGTTCAAATTCTAATTTACAAATCAATAGAATCCATATGAGTTGAAGAATCCATGAGATACAGCTATTTTAGGTGGATCAAACAATATTTTCTATATGGGTGCAACAATAGGTGGTGTTTTGGGTACAGATTCAGCATTTGATAGCTGAGCGAGTCTCCTTTCTACTTCAAGCTATCTCCTCCTTCGTAGCTAGCATAATTATAGAACCCACTGAGGAAAACTGGCCTTCAAGACAGAAAAACAGAACATTTGGTCCACTGGGTTAAGGAGTTGCTAGTTTATCAATAACAGAGACAAAAAAGAAAATGGAATCTTTGCCTAAGAAAGAGAACTGAGAGTTATAGGTTGGAAAAAGTCTTGAGGGAGGGAAAAATCTCGTAAACTGAAAACTGTTCTTTTAAATTCCATGTTGAACAAGTGAAGAGATGTGGAAAAGGGAAGACTGGTGAACAGGGAGGTTATGTGAATGAATACTTTATGAGCTTTACCGATCAAAAAGGAAACTCTTCATTTCAACCTAGCAGCAGAATTGAGAATACTACAGTTCAAAAAAAAAATCTTGAGATATTTGGACTTGAGTGAAATATAAGAAAGATTTTCCATTATAGTTCTGTTAGGGCAAATCGATCCACTCAAACAAAGACTCACGTTCTGTGAAATTTTGATGTCCATTTTATCAGACAAGTGGTCCTCCTCTTCCAAACCAGAAACTACAAAGAGTGCTTTGTCTTTAGTTAGGAGATTCTGCATTGTGAAGGAGGCACAGAAGTATGTTCCATTATCTTTTCTTCTTGAAGTCCCGATGCACTGCAGAGCCACCATTAGTCAGTCATTATATAAAGTATGCCACAGCATTTATAGATTTCTCCTGTGAACTGATATGCAATGTATTCTAACAAAACACCAGTTCCTCTTTTTGAGTTAGTCATCATTTTCTTCATCCAGAAACTTTCTTTTATATTTAGGTTCATAAATATTTTTGTTAGGCTCCATAAAGTTCAGTGTACTAGTCTGGGGACTTCATTAGACATCTCACTTTAAAATCATATTTCATTTCAAGTAATTGTTTTAATATTTTTAAAAATTGTTATGTGGGTTGATGATAAATTCCCCCAAAGCTCAATTAACATACAGTTGATCTATTATATTTTGATATAGAAGATGAATCTGCATGAATTTTGATAAATGAAACAGTTTTGATTTTTTTACCTTTTGCTGATTATTACTTGCTTTCCTTTTTCTTTAGGCAATTAATGCATAGTTCTTTGTGATCATGTTTTCTGTTGTACATTTACTGCCATGAATGAGCTTTTACTCTAGATAGCTGAAGGTCTATTGATTTAAATAGTGTATCCCTGAAAGAGAAAAATGATAGGTGCTCTGCTTATTTAGCCAATCTGAAATACTTGTATTGGCAGTTTTGTTGATGTGATTTGATTTACAAAATAATACAAGTTTAGAAGTGCACATTAATACTTCATCAAATATATACCATACCTACTACCAGTTTGTCATTATTGACTCCTCTTTTGCATCCATACTTTATTTGACATAAATGTCACAGATTATAAAATTCATCTTTTGAAGTGTATCATTTGATAGTTTTTATTTGATTAATCAATTAATTTTTAAAGGAATGGTGGAGGCAGGAGTGAAGGTAAACATGCAGGAAGAGAGAGGAAGATGAAGCATATTATTTTACTTAAACTTGGTTGCTTCTCTACCCATGGGTTTTGAACCTGGATTCTTGGGATGCATGTGGACTGTGTCCAGTGACCTTATTCACTAGGTCTTCAGGGTATATTTTAACATAATCACAAAGTGGTGAATTTTGGAGCATTGTTATCATCTCCCAAAGAGATTCCTTTCCTATTAGGAGTCACTTCTCATTGCTTCCTTTACCTAGTCCCTGATAATCACATTCTGTCTTTATGAATTTCCTTATTCTTGAAATTATATACGAATGCAATAATTTATATATATTTATGCATATATTTATAACCTTTTTGTTGGACTTCTTTCACATATCATAGATTTCAGCATTCATCCATGTTGTATATTTATCAGTACTTCATTCCTCTTTATGACTGAATAATATTCCATTCCATGGGATGAATAAGGTGTTAAAGGGAGGATTTAAAATAAATTATCATCTCATTTCTAAGATAAGAGATATTGGCTATATTTGTGTACTATATACTTTCTCCTTGGAGATGACAGGGAAAATGATGGTTTGTGGGTTTTCAAAGAGTCTGGAAAAGTGTTTATATTTTCTTTTCTTTTTTTTTTTTTAAGAATCAGAACAGTAAATAGAACTCTTAGAGGGAATGAACCTCAGAAAGATGGAAAAACTTGATTCTCTGAGAGGGAGAGAAGGCATAGGTGGGAGAGAAAAAGAAAGTCAGAAATTGAGGTGTTTATGGCCTGATTGTCTCTGTTCCTCTGATGCAGAAAGCTTGATGAGGCTTCTTTGAAGATACAAAAAGGAGAGTTGAAGGTATGCCTTTGAAGTAATTGTTATGGGGGAACACGTAGGGACCAGTAGAGGTTATAAGCCATACATTTAGAAGGGAACTAATTAGCTTACTTTTGAGGTTTTATCCAACAAAACTCAGCAGACAAATATTGGGGTCAGAGAAGGACTATTGAGTTCAGTCTTTATTTGTTGGTTTTAGAGGACTTGACTGCAAGGATATGAGTCTTTGGTAAGTAATAATTTAGTGAACAATAATTCCACACAGTTTCATAGAGTTTAGGCGAGAAGAGAAAGAATGAAAACCCGGCGGGGAAGATGTTGATTGTGGGGAAATGGAAAGAATTAATGGACTGGAGATGTCGCTGACATAAGACACAGGAAGGGCTGGCAAGGGGGTTAGAACTATGAAAGGGTAGGAGTTGTCATCATGGGGGTCACAGAGTGATTTAGCAATGCTTGTGTTCTTCTGTTGGTGAATCCTTAATATCCCTTACTGGGATTATTACATGACTGGGTCTGTAGACAGGACATTGAGTAATAAACAGAACAAAAAAAATAAAATAAGTTTCACTAATGGAATTGTTGGTCTGAACCTGAATAATGGGCTTTGATAAGACACAAAACCCAGGAAACACATAACACAATCACAGTGAGCTGAAAGGTGAGTGCATTTTGAATCTACAGGAGTGGAAAGGACATTTCCCCCACTCACATAGGATGTTTTCCACTATTGCTTTCTACAGATCCAGTTGCTAGGATTGGAAATATAGTTGACTCTTGAACAATGGGGATAAGGGATACTGATCCAGCACAGCTAAAAACCCTGGAATAAACTTTGACTGCCCTCAAACATAACTACTAAAGTCTCCTGTTGACTGGAAGTCTTATTAAGAACACAGACAGTTGATTAACATACTTTGCATGTTATATGCATTATACACTATATTTGTACAATGACGGAAACTAGAAAAAACAAAATATTAAGAAAATATTAAGGAAGAGAAAATGCATTTACGGTACTGTGCTGTTTTATTGATGCAAATTTATATCATTTGTTTGCAAGATGAATCATCTGTCTGTACCTGCATCAATACTGCTGCATACGTGAAAAAACACAGGAGATGTTATATTTATTACTTATGCTAGACACCAGAAATGGAAAGATGATGTGAAAGGGAAGTTCATGTTTATTAACAGGTATAGATTCATGCACAGAGAGTGAAGCGGCAGCAGCATGATTTTTATGGTAGCCTAGTCTGTACACGAATGAATAAGTCAGGATGCTTTAAGGCATACGGCACTACAGTCAGACTCATAAGATAATACTGAAAACATTGTTACATTTTTAACTTTTTTCTATTTTTATTTTTATTTTTTTGTTTCTAGATTACACAGTTCATCTGCAAGTTTTTTTCAAATTGGTGCAAATCAAATCTCCCAAAATTTTTTTCCATTTATTGGAAAATGGCTGCCTATAAGTGGACCCATGCAGTTAAAACTCTGCGGCTCCAGGGTCATTTTCAGTAGAAAATGAGACATTTTAAAATAAAACAACTTTTAATTTACTCTGAGATTGTCCTAATGGTTGGAGTTCAGACTCTATGCTGAGGGACTTTTGGCTTAAAAAGTGAGCACTGTGACTTTGTACCCTTCCTTGAATCCTTGTCTGACTTTCTCTTATCCTCTGTTGTTCCCAGAGGGGAAGGAATTGTGGCAACTTTCAACTATCAGCAAAAACCTACTCCCAGAAAATGGGAATGCAACTTTCCTATCGCCTTATTCCCACATTTTCCTTGGTTAATATTGACTCAGTTATACAAATACCTCTGATGCCTAAGTGGAATCTACTTTGATGAAACTAATCTCGGTGTTCTTCTCTCCTGTTTTCATGATCCTTGAATCTTTTTGACTATTTGTTCTGGACCCTAGGACTCCAAGTTTCATCTTGAAGGGGTTACATGAGGGGTTCTGCTGCTGAAACCATTCAACAAATCACTAAATGGGATGAGATCTTCGGAGATTTTTGTGCGTTTCCATTCATTCGTGTTTCCAAGTCTATCAAATAGCAAGGATATTCATTGTTCTGGAAACCCATTTTACTGTAGATCCTTCCAGACATTTGAGAAAAAAATAGACTTCTCTTTTTCCATTAAAAATTTCACCCCTGTATATAGTTGCAAGCTTCTGCTTTATCCCTGCTTTATAGGAATGTCTATGCTCTGATGAAGAGTAAATCCAATTTACTAAAAGTTCTTAGATACATCAGTTTTGTGGTTAAATCATCCCCTTTGCAAAATATTCCACTTTGGAAATTCATAATGTCTATTTACTTATGGGTACTTATGTAAGTTTAACATTTTGATAAATATGAATTCGTACCCAATAGGTGCTACCGGTTGAATTAAGTGCAATTTAAATTGTTTTTAGCACTGGGTGCTTACATTAGAGTGTCTTGGTTTTATGGTTATTTTAAAGCTATGCAATTTCAAAATGTAAGATGTTTATCAAGCCACTGGCAATTTATTTTAATTTGCGTTTCTCCAATTTCATGGGTCTTAAGATCTTTTCAAACGTTGATAGGCCATTTTTGTTTTTCTTCGATTGGTTCTTTGTGGTTGTCTTTTCATATTTTCTTTAAAATTTCCTGTCACATTTTTGTTTTTTTCCTTATTGACATACATTTTTATGTGTTGAAAATGTGCTTTCATCGGTCAGTTTGTTATGATTTTTTTTTTCTCCTAAGGTACTTTGTCTTTTGACTTGCTGTATATATATATATATATATATATATATATATATATACTCTGATATATACTAAGATTAATAAGAGAAGATGGCAAGCTAGCGGAATAAAAAATAACCTTGATGTGCCTTGGTGGAGTCGCAGTGGGGTTCACTGCCTCTAGCTGGTGCAATCCACATACATCCCAACGATTAGGGTTCACATCCCAGATGGGGAACACCCAAGATGAACAACTAAATGAATAACTGCTTCTCCCTCCTCTCTCTTCCTGCCTGCCTGCCTTTCACCTGCATCCCAGCCTACTTCTTGTCTTAAAAAATAAAATAAAGTAATCTTACAAGAGTCATTACATTTTACTTACACTGGAAATAATTTATTTGTATTGAAATTAAAAAATAAAACAATGACAAAACTTTAAATACTTTTAAATGTATTTTAAAAGATAGTTCAGTATCTCCATACTGAAAACTACATATTGAATTAAATGCCAAATAAATATATATATTTAACAAAGTACCACTTCAAAGCTTTTTAAAATAAATCTACTATTTGAATTGATAAATAAATACTGGAGAATATCTCCCCAAATTATGAAACGATCAAATAGTGAAAGGGCTCTGGGCCTATCAGATATTAATTGTCATACGGTAAAGATGTATGATAATGATAGAAATCAATATAACAGAACAACAGAAAAATATCTGTATATACAGAACTATAATATGTGACAAATGTATTTTAATTCAGTTGTTGAAGAGAATGATCTATTTAATAACGGTGTGGGCAGAAAACGACTATTCATTCGGAAGAATACACACAAGGAATCATTCCTCGTATTATGGAGAAAATAAAATATAGCACAGATAACATCAAAAGAATTAAAACATAATACAAAGTTTAGGAGAAATCATAGAAAAACATTAAAAAAATCTTAGAGTGAAAGTTATCTTTTCAGTTAAGAAATCAAACCCAAAACATGAAAGCAAGAGGCAAATTTTACTACATAAAGTTCGAAATTTGTGCAAATCAAAATAAAGCATAAACAAAGTTTAAAAACAATGGTCTAAAGGAAATACTTATGGTATAAAGGTTAGTACACAGAATTTGCAGAGCGTTCCTATGCACGAATAAGAAATCAGCTACAAAGTAACAAAGCATTTAAATAGGCAACTCAAGTGAAAATCCAAATACCAGTGAATCAGTGAAAAGATAAGCTCTTTTATAGTAGGAAAGCATAGAATCCACTTTTTGACCATTGGATTGTCAAAAAAAGAGTGATAAAACCTAATGCTGTCAAAAATGTGGACAAAGGACTCTTGGATTACTGGTAATGGGAGGGTGTCAGGTAATAATTAAGATTAGTAGTTGAAATATATATCTTGGTTTGTTGTAAGGATTCAGTCAAGTGAGACATGCAATTCACCTGATGCATAGGATGTAGTCATAATTATTGATGCATATCTTTATTCTGCCTCCATGGTTGTGTGTTCAACAGCAACTTGGACGAGAATTCAGGGAAAGTCACTGTGGGTGCTGCTTCCCCATGGCACAGCCTGTAGTGACCAGGTATTATGTGAAAGAGAAAGATGGAAGTGAATGGCTGGAATGGGAATCTTACAGGGATGGGATAACACTCCTTCACTTCTTATGACAGGGATAAATTTGATATCTAAGATGTATTTGTTACCCTTTCTTTACTAAAATAATTGCAAGGTTCTTCGGGGTAACAACGTGCCCAGTCAAATGACCATTGTTCCCAGCTTCTCTTACAGCAAAATGACCTTGTCAATGGGTAGAACTGTTTTAAGTGACTTCCTTTAAGCTAACTAAAGAGAATTAGCTCATCTGGGGAAAATGTTCCCCCTTTATCTTTTCAGGTAACAAGTACTCAATTTCTGCAACTCCAGTGATCTTTATACTGAGATGTTCCATTTTTTAAAATTCATTTTTGCTTTATTAATTGTTTTATTATCTCGCATTACTATATCTTTTTTAGGATATTGAATCTGTACCTCAGTCTGTGTGCTTGACACCCACCAACAGAGTCCTGGTGACTTTTACCACCACCTTCTTCCCTTTTTCCCTTCCTTGCTTCCTGCCTTCCTCCCTCCCCAATATAATCTTATAAATAAAAGCCATCTGGTAGAATGGTATTACAGAAAGTTCCAGAGACCCTGTTTTCTTTATTACAGTGGAGAGGCCATCTCAGCTCTAAGATGCCTTATCTCTGAATGGCTTTTACATGAGAGAAATAATCTGTACTACTTAAGCAACTCTCATCTTGGAGTTCCAGTTGTATGCAACCATACCTAATCTCAGTCATACAATACCACTTCCTTGAGTTTGCAGTCTAAAGACTTGCCAGGAATGGGAAGAGGTTTAAAGACATGGCATTTACATGTATTTGATATTTTCTGAGAAGAGCAAAATAAATTAAAAAATACATATGAACCTCAATAACTCATGGCATCATTCTGATGAAAATGTTGACTATGCAGTGGTTGTTAGTAGAGCAGAGTCTCAATAAAATGTCTCTAGAAATGCAGTTTTAGGTCAATGCTTTCAAGCTAACTTTAAAGGAAAAGCCACAGATTACTGATTAGACAGCCATCTAGGCTTCAAGGGGTCCTTAGGGGTCAGAAAAAGAAAGCAAAAAAGGATACAAGAAAGAACATGAAAAGTTGTGGGTGTGAGTTAGTCAACAACGAGATTGGTGTCCTTCTTTAAGTATAATAATAATAAGTGAAAACTTGAATAACAGAAAGCAATGGAAGAAATCTAGTTATTAAGCTCATTGGCTGTCACTTCACATCAGAATCTCTGGGTAAGAGTTTAAGAATGCAGATTCTTTAAACGGATCTTTTTAATCAGAATCTCTGAGAATAACATCTGTGAATTTTTAAGTTTTCTAGAAGATTCTAAAGCACAGGTCAGGAAGGGAATCAGTTATACACAGTTTATGCCTGATACTTTTTCTCTTATTTAAACCTTATGCAAAATACATAACATTGGTTCAGGAAGACAGAAGCTAAAGAAGTAGCAGCTTTATTAATCCAGAAAAAAAGTAGCATTACTGAGGAGTTTTTCAGTTGTGGGTTTTTGTTTTTCCATAGGGTTGATTGCCTCTAGATTCCTTTGTAAGGAGAGCAGTTTATGCAGAGGTAGCTTACCTTGGGTTATATCAGCTTCAGTTTTTAGGGGAGAGCAAATGGTAGATTTGTTATAGAAGATCAAGTATAAAAATGCAATTTTACCAACTTTAGCATTTTTTCAATGAGGTTTATCCCTTGTATCACTTTTTTGATAGGTTTCCAGATTATAATGAAAGCTGTCATAAAATAGAGTAAAAACCAATATAATTTATGAAAGTTTCTTATGTTGTATTTGTTATTGGGATTTATAAAATGAAGAAAACTCAATTTAAGAGAAAAGTTGTACTTTGTTTTTGTCTTATGGCTTGCAGTCTGATAAAGAAAGCAGCCACACACACACAAATGTACACAAGAAAATAAGGTTGATTTCACTGAACGGATAAATGGACTAAATGAGAAAAATTATCCTTACAAGTACATAATGGGGCAATTGTAACTAAGAATGGACAGTAATGAAAAAGAGTTCAGCTGGACAGTTTCAGTTCTCATAAATTCAATAAGGAAATTATAAAATAGCTATTCATTTCCTTTCAAGGGGTTGAATGCCCAAGAGTGTCAGTTAGTTTCATCAGAGACACTTCTCTGTGCACATCAGTCAGTCATAAATCTATTAAGATATGAGGACTAATTTTTCACCTGTCTGCAAGTCTCAACTCATATTGAGTTATATTTTAACCATTCTCATAGTCTCTTTGGTAATCTACTGACACGTAAGTACTTTGACCTCCATGGAGAAAAGACTATGATTAAATTGTAGTTTTGTCTTTCTTAAACCTGAGGACCCAGAATAGCTGCAAAACCCCACTCTTCAAATGTGAGGCATTTGATTGCAAAATCAAACCTTAGATTAAATACATATTCACATTTTGTGTTTTTAAGATCTGTATTGGCCATTAAGCAATCCTTAGAGTTTTACAAACTAAAAAGAAACCATCTATTGAGATCGAAGTTTCTAAAAACGGAAATTCATACATGTGGAATTCTCCTGTGTAACAGACAATAAAAGAGGCTAGCAGGAGGATGAAAAAACTATAAATTGATATAAATTCAAGAACAAAATACATTTATGTAGATCATTTTTATGTAGCAAAACAAACATGAAATCACTAAAATGAGAAATATCTAACATTTTAAAAACAAAATTTGCTTTTCATAATTTAATTTCTTATCCACCTTTAGTTCTAGACATATGCATCTCTATTTACGACACCAGTTTTAGAGGAACTTGCCTCTGGCATTTTAATCAAGTATGGCTCTTTACTTGATTATGACTCAAATTATTACTTTCCATGCATAGTGCCAGCTTCTTAATTTTTTCTATTTATTTCATGTAATATTCTTCAAGCCAGGATTTTCAACAAGTCTATTAAAATATATTCCCTAATTTCTTTAAAACATATAACATGAGTACACATCGAATGTTAGATGGCATTATTTTACATAATTTCAGAGAAATGGTAGAGTATTTGGTAACAATTAGAAATCACTGATTTTTTTTGATTCAGTGAAAATCAACAAGGTTAGTCTTTTTCTTTTTTTCCACATTATTGAAATAAAATTGACATGAAACATTGTGTAAGTTTAAGGGGTACAATGTGATGATTGCTAGATGTATATACTGAAAATTATGCACAATAAAATTTGTTAATTTATTCATCATCTCACAAATTTACTTTTTGTGGTGAGAATATTTATTGTCTTAGTAGTAGTCAAATATACTATACAGTATTGCTTATATGCATTCAAGCATACATTACAGCATGTAAACACCATTCTGTATATATGATTCCCCAGAATTTATTCATCTTATAATGGAAAGTTTGTCCTCTTTGACATCATCTCCCCTTTTCCCCTATCTCCTAGCTTCTGGTAACCACTAACCTACTGCTTCTATAAGTTCGCCTTTTTTATATTCCATTTGTAAGAGAGAACATACAGTATTTGTATTTACCTGACTTATTTCACTGAGTATTATACCTTCAAGATCCATCTGTATTGTCACAAATGACAGGATTTCCCTACTACTTATGGTTGAATTATATACACATATATGTAATCAATGACATATTATTTATTCCTTAGGATTTCCCTACTATTTATGGATGAATTATATACACATATATGTAGTCGATGACATATTATTTATTCCTTATCTTCATACACATTCACTCACATATATATCAATATCACATTTTCTTTACTTCTTTATTTGTTAATATACACTTAGGTTGTTTCCATGTCTTGGCTATTGTGAATAATGCTTCAGTGAGCATGGGGGTGTTCATATATTTCTTGAGATAGTGATTTCTCTTCTTGCTGGATCATATGGAAGTTCTACTTTTAACATTTTGAGGAACCTCCTACTCTCTTCTGTAATATCTGCACTAATTTGCCTTCACCATCAGTGCATAGAACTTCCCTTTACTCCATACTTTCATCATTTATTATCTCTACTTTTTTTTAAATAAAAGCAATTCTAACAGGTGTGAGAACACAGCTAATTGTGGTTTTTACTTGCATTTCCCTGAGTATGAGTGATCTGAGCACTTTATGTACTTGTTGGTCATTTGTATGCCTTTTTTTGGAAAGTGTCTATTCTGGGATTTTGTCCATTCTTAAATTATGGTATTTGTTTTTCTGCTATTGAGTTGCATGAGTCAAATATTTTGGATATTAATGCCTTACCGGCTATATGATTTGCAAATATTATTTCTCATTCCATAGTTAACCTTGTATGATTATTTTCTTTGTTATAGAAGCTTTTTAGATTGATGAAGTTCACTCGTTGTTTGTTTTTTTTCTTTTGTTGCTTTTGGTGTCATATCCAAAGAATCATTGCAAAGCCCAATGTCAAGTTGGATTTCCATCTGTTTTCTTTCAGTCTTATACTTAAGTGTTCAATTCACTTCAAATTACTCTTTCTGAGTGGTGTAAATTTATAATTTCATTCTTTTAAATGTAAATATCCACTTTTCCCCATAAAATTTATTGAAGAGACCATGATTTCCCATTGAATATTCTTGGTTTCCTTGCCAACTCTAGTTGACTGTGTGTATGTGTGTGTGTGTGTGTGTGTGTGTGTGTGTGTGTGTGTGTGTATGAATTTATCTCTGCTCCTGATTCTGTTCCATTGGTCTATTTTCATTCCAGTACAATGATGTTTTGATTATTATAACTCTGCAATATAATTTGAAGCCAGAAATTGTGACGTCTCCATCCTTTTTCTTTCTCAAGATTAGTTTGGCTATTTCAGTACAATTTTGGCTACATATACATTTTAGAATTGTTTTCTATGTGAGAAATTTCATTGAAATTTTTATAAAGATTGCATTGAATCTATAGATAGTTTTAGGTAGGATTTCCATTTACTTCATCTGACCCATGCACATGGACAATCCTTCAGTTTATTTGTATCGTCATTAGTTTCTTTCATCAAAGTCTTATAGTTTTCACTGTACAGCTCTTTCACCTCCTTAGTCTAGATTTATTCTTAGTCATTTATTCCCATTGATGCCATTGCAAAAGGGATTTAAAAAAATTTCTTTTTCATGTAGTTCACTGTTAGTATGCAGAAATACAACTGATTTTTATCTCATTAATTTTACTGAATCTGTATATTAATTTGAACAGGTTTTTGGTGGTGTTTAGGGTTTTCTAATATATGATGGCATTATCTGAAAAAAAAGACAATTTTACTTCTTTTTCAATTTAGATGTATTCAATATTTTTTTCTTACATAACTGTTCTGGCTACTTGTCTAGGATTATATGGAGTAAAAGGAGCAAGTGGGTATCTTGTGTTGTTCCTGATCTCACAGGAAAATGTTTCAACTTTCTAGGATCCAGTATAATGTTAGCTGTGAACTTGTCATATGTGACCTTTTTTGTGTTGAAGCACACTCCCTCTGTACCCATCTTGTTGAGAATTTTTATCATATAATGCCCTTTAATTTTGCCAAATGCTTTTTCTGTATCAATTGAGATATCGTATGATTTTTTCTAAGCCTTCATTTTATGAATGTGGTGTATCAAGTTGATTGATTTGTGGATGTTGAGCCATTCTTGCATATCTGGAATAAATTGATCATGGCGTATGAATTCCTTTTTCTCATGTATCTGGTCAGTGCTTTCAAGAATACTTAATTTAATGCTTAGAGAGATAGACATTGATTTAATGAGGGACATAAAGAGGAAAATAAATTGTACTCTACTATGTGAAATATTGATTGGAATATAAAGAGTGTGCTAATGACAAAATTCTGGTCAGAGCAGTATTAAGCATGAAAATATTTGTGGTCACATATGCACATAAATGTCATGAGAACTGGAAATCCTTGAGCTATTTTGCAAATACATATATGATTTGTCTGTGTATGTCTATATTAAAATGGAAGCAAGTTAAGAGTTAATGGAGTTAAACAATGCTACTGTAGATAACTTACTGATGAAGTCATTTCATTTCATGAAGTACACATTCCTAGAATTGATGGGTTAGTCATTCACTCAACACCTATTTATGGTGCATCCACGACGTGACCGCCCTGTTCTAGGTGTTGAAGACACAGCAAGAAAAATAAGCCAGAGCACCAACAGCAGCAGCAAAAATCTCAGAGACTCGTCCCTATTGAATTTACAGTCTGCTGTGAATTTATGTTTAGTATCGAAGGGTGGGCATTGTCATTAAACTATGATGAAGTATCATCTGGTGGGGTCCCAGATCCCGGACACGCCTCACCAGGACACACTTTTGGAAGATGGGCTCAATTCCTTGTTGTGCTATATGCCTACTTTGTTTTTAAAATCCTACACAAGGCATGTGACGGTGACAATCTGTTAGAGGAATAAATCAGCATTTTTCTTTCTAAAAACCTATGTTAGAATCCTCAAAAGAAACATTTGAGTCAGCCTGGATGTTATGGCACATGCATAAAATTAGAACTGGCTAAAAATTGGAATTAAGAACTAACAGAAAATCTCAGGAAAGTGTAACTATTACAGTCAGTGAACTCCTTTTCCTATCTCAACCACACTACTATCACCATCTAGTTCACCTTCTGCACTAGGACAGTGACTCTGGGCAGAACACCTGGGAATTTAAAGAGGCTTAACGTTGACCACACTTAAATTTCATCACGCACTTTCATTACCCCTCTCTACTGAAGAGCTTAGTGCAAGTGGGGAATGGCAGTCAATGTCAACAATTTGCAAGTAAGAACTCAATCAAGAGACTCTTGGGAAAGCAATTTGTCAGAATCTTTCAGCCTTAAAATATACCGGATAACTTAAAGAGGTGGACCCTTCAGAACCACTGCACCCATCTCCTAGCTGCCAAGGACTCACTGCTACCCGTCCCCCAGGGAATTGTCCTCATCCCTAAGAGTTGCTTCTCCAAAAGTTACAATTTCTCTGGGCAATGACTCACTGGTGGAGGAACACAAAGACAAACAATTCAAACTCAATGCAGTTACCCCTGGGAAAATGGAGAAGGGCAAAATGAGGACGGGCACACAGTTAGCCTCAGCGGCTATAATATTTAATTCTTTAAAAACAAAAGAAAAGGATATGCAGCTAATATGGTATCACTTAAGATATGAAACATTTAAAAAAAATTCTTCTCTATTCTTGCTCTATGTTTGAAATATAGCTAAAAAGAACCAATGGGTGGGGGAGGAGCAGGAGTAGGAAGATTCCAAGTTAATCTCAAGATCAGAATGATTTGCTTGAAAATGCAAAATCAGGTACAATCTTCACAGTAACAGAACTTATGGTCCCCAGGCTGATATCATTATAAAAGCCTTGGTAATATCACCCTCCTAGAAATGTGCCTCCAAGAGCTTATCACTGATGCCTGACATTCCACCATTGGCAGTTAATCTCTTTAGGCTACTAAGATAATTGTTCCTTTTCAAAATGCACATACTCTTGAGAAATCATTTTAATAACAGCAAGACATTTTTAAATGGGAGGCATAAGGATGATAGCTAAGTAGAATACAGGGACGAGTAGAAGAAAGGTCATTTGTACTTGTGAGTGAAGAATACATGGTGATACAATGTACTATCAGATTCCAAAGTTCTAAGAAGACACCACAGGTCTGTAAGTTACTTCACTAAAAGTGACTCTTGGTGTAAAGCATTTGCATCGAAGAGGTAAATACAACATACTGATCATGTACCTGTCCATAGCTCCTGTGCCAATCTTTTACTCATACTTTGTACCTGCCGTTTCACAGGTCTTCAGGGTACCTCTACCAGAATGCAACATAGATGCATCAATGTCAGATTTTGTTCTTCATATTTTGCCTTTCAAATGTCTATTACACTTCTTTTTATATGATGCTTCAAACTATTTCTTGAAGGAATGTAAAACTTGTGTTTAATCTGCTTCTAGCATAGGTTATTATTCAATGCTATATAGACATGGCTAATCATAGATTGTCAAACTAGAGAAGATTTTAGCAATCCTTTAATTCAGCCCACTCCTTTCACTGGTGAGGAAACTGCTCTGGGAGGGGAAGTAAATTTCACCAGGTAGCAGAGGTGGGAATAGAATATGTATCTTTTCACTCTAAACCACATGTACTTTCCAGTTTTAATTCTGCATAGATTTGGATCATTCATTGCCTAATTACTCTCTGGTTTAATACTTCCTGCATACCCCAAAGCATTCCTCAGCTTTGTAGCTAATTATATCAATATCAGTTTAAGTTATTAATCCCACTGCTGATTTTAGATTCAATTTATGGCATGGAGTTTTATTTTTTACCCTCTTTCCCTTCTTTTCAGGAAAAACACAATTAGAATTATTCAAAATGTCTCTTATTTAACAGAATACAACTTTTGAATGCCAAGGCATCAACAGTCTCCCTAGGAAATAGGCTCAATTTAAATGATGCTGGCTTCATCTCAATGCACAGAAGTCCTTGTCACTTTGTAAAATATCTTGTGCAGTGGGAATCACTTTTTAAAAAGGTCAAAAATCTTTGGGGTCTACTGAATCAATAGCATCTATTCAGGGATGAACTGGCATTCAGCTATTCATGACAGAAGATGGACACATTTATAAAAGCAATGGGAGATGTCTCTGAGAGAGTGGTGACACATTTTAATTTCATGTAGAATTAGATGCAAACATGCTACCCTCGAACAGACAAAGAGATCGAATGTCAGCCTAAGCATTTGGAGAATAAGAAGCTTAGGACACTAGCAATAGAGGGATAAGTGTTATAAAAGAAAGTGGAAAAACCATTTCTGAAGCTGTGAACACCATATTCGCATGCAGTTATCTGAATTTCTAATTATATGCTGGAACTGTATTTAGTAAACACTAAGGTGGGTCATTGGTGAAGTCTGAAAAATATACTGATGAAACAGACAACAAAACTAAAATATAAATGATTTATGACTATCCCTGTATAACTCTCTGGACTAATAGAAAAAGAGTTTAGCTTCTCACAGTTTGGCTCACGAGGTATGTTTAAATTATTTTTATTAAAAATAACATTAAATGTAATAGACAAAATGCTGGAGTAATTTCTAAGGAAAGGTACAGACTGGAATGAAGGCAAGTGGACAGGAAGAAAGAGAGAGGAGGAAGAAGCACTTTTATTTTATTTGGTTGTTCTCCCTGGAACCAGAGACCTTCGGATGTATGTGGACTACACCCAGTGAACTTACCGCTAGGCCACCAAGGCATGCCAAATGTTTGCTTTAACTTTTACAGCGTATTTTACATGTTGACTTATTTTAGAACTCTTTAAAAAAAACCCAGAAAACAAAAAAAACCCATCTAGCTTTTAATTCTTCAAATGTTTATAAGCAATGGTAGTATTTTGCTCAGAGCTTAATTCCGGCTTCCAGATCCCATCCTAAACCTCCATCCCATTAGAAAGGCGAGATATAGAATAATACTCAGAGGTCAACAGCAACATTCAGGGGTGCTTGTTTCTTAGTGGTTTAAAGTTTTGGCTGCCGGACCTTCTCAAATCACCTAATATTTTCTGAAAGTTTGCTCTCTGCGCCTGACTCACACCTTGATTGACGGGCACAAGCTGAGAGTCCTTAGGAAAAGAATGCACATTCCTCGGCACTCTCTGCACAAAGAGTAAACTGGAATTACAGGTGAAAACAGAACCTGGTGAACTTAACGTTGATTGTTTTAATGTTCAAAGCCTCACCTCCCACTCGCAGAGTCACAGGCAGCCTCTGTAATTCTCCACCTTCGTTGCTACTCAGCTTCTCTGCTCTGGCACCATCAAGTGATGGGGACTTGCCGCCTTAGACGCTGTGCTTTTTAGAATTCACTTTTATTACTATTATTATTTTGTAAGGAACGGAAATTTCTGCTTTTATTTTATTTTGAAAACATGAATCAATGAGCTGTCTATTGGGACTTTTACTTAATGTCTGCGCTACATCAAGACTCTTTTTCTTTTCTAGGACTGAAACGAGGTACAACAAAAAGAAAATCTTGGGGCTTCCATGAGGATCACAGTATCATACACTGTCCATGATGCTAAGGAGGTCTATGAGTTTGAGCGAACACCACTTCTTACAGCCCTGCCCCTCAAGGAAACAGTCTGGCTATTAGGACATAATTTACAAAGGAAGCTCTGCTTTAGTCAGTTCAAGGACATCAAAGATCACTTGCTTCATGGAAAACTTCTGGGCTCCAATCATACACACAGCAACCTCCACTTCTTCACCCCTGAGCTCTTTCTCTCTTCACCGGTTCACTTCCTCATCTGTTCACCCTTTACGCCTCCACCTCTGCAGCCCTTCACCCTCTCTCCACCTCTGCACCTGCCTTCTCCATTCACTGCTACTTGATGAGTTATGTGATGGAGCTGTGCTCCAGGAAAGCCCAGGGAAGTTCTCCTATCGCCACCCAGGCAATTCCTCTGTTTGAGTCTTCTTTTCCTCCGTTCAGCAATTTCTTTGCTCTTGAGCAAGGAGGGAAAAAAAGGATTAATGAATATTTACATGTGCCTGAGCATAACTTACTGTTATGGAGGAGCATCACCCTCCTCTTCAGGTTTCAAGTCTCCTTCATCTCGGCCATGATGTTTGTCCTTTTGTGTATCCCGTTACTGCAGAAAAGTTCACAGCGGACCCCACAGGAGCTGGTCTGCAGGCGCCAGAGGCCACCTTCAGAGCTCAGGTAGGAGGCAGGTGATTAGCAAGTGGCGGCATAGGCTACAGAGCAAGCGACTTTCAGAGGCTCCGGAGGAGCCCCATGGACTCAGGAGGACCTGAGAGATGGTGAGTGGCAGAGGGTATTCAGGCATGAGTTTTCTGCAGTGAGGCTGCTGGCTGGAAGCCTGGGAGGGGCAGGTTTCCTTGGATTCATGCAGATGAGGCTGCTGGGTGGTCGCGGCAGGATTCAGGGTGGTGTCTCTGGCAGAGTCTGCCCGATGTCTTCATAGCATACTGAGGCCCCCAAGCTACAGCAAGAGGCCAGGAAAGCTCCTTCCTCCTCTCATGCTCCTCCTGCACCCTGGGAACACTGCATTCACTTTACAGGAGAAATCTCATGGAAATTCTATCTTGATCACAGGGCAGTTATTGAAACAGGCACTGTGAGCTGAGAGGAGAAGATTGGATAACTGGTATCAGATGATGAAATGGAAACAGATGCAAGTCAACTTTCTGGTCCTGCAGTGTGACCTTCAGCGGAGCCAGGACTTTCTGCTGGGCGCTTAGCTGGTAGACGTTAGGAGGTCAGCTCCAGGTCAGACTTGGACAAATCCTGAACAACAGCAGAAAGAAATTAAGAGTTAGACAGTGAATGGAAAATGAGAAAAGGAGAGAAGCAGTTCTTTGTGTTGTCTGAATACATCTTGGTGAATGAACTTCACAGTTCTTTGATTTTGTTTGAAATATCCACAAAATACTCTTAACAATGGCGATGGTTCCATGACAGTTCTGGTGATAGCTCTTCTTGATGGAAAACAAAGTGTGGGAGCATAAGTATGGGAAGATGCATAATAAAGTACGAGAAAAGATATAGTAGTAAAACCCCTATATATTCTTTTTATTTACCCATTATTTTCTTAATCTAACATTTCTCTGAAATACCAAAGACAGGGAGAAAAAGTCATACAAACACATAGTTTCAAAAATTAGTTTGCCTATTAGGTCATGGTATGTATGTTCTTATAGACTGTGGGTTCATATATTTTTTAAAATGTATTTGAAAGACAAGTGTCACATTAAATTATTGTTCTCAGTATTTCTAGGTACTTAAACTGCCTTGTGATTTAAATCTGATTTGGGGAGTTAAGTTGTGAGTCCACTATAAGTAACAGTGTTACTAGGAGGAAATAAGTTAAAAAGTCATCAATTTATAAACAGATACAGTCAGTTTTTCACTAGGGAACATTTCCAGCTATCAATTAAAAATACAGTTGATATAGTTCCAGCTTACATCAAAGCTAGCAGAATGCAATTACAATGTAATTACTAGCATGTTGCTATTCATTACAATGTTATTTGAAGAAATAGCCTGCACTGTTTTCCAGCACCCAGGTTTAAGCAATAACATAATTGTAATGATTGACTGAGGCACCATTAAAACTTCAAATGACTTTTCTTTGTGGAATAAAGGTCCCAAACTTCTCCGTAAAATGTTGTTACTCTTCTGAACAACTGCTGGCACTTTCTTAACAGTCTCTAGCCCAAACAATGAGAAAGAAAACAATCTTTCAAGAAGTAATAAAGCTACGGGACAAGTAGTAAAGAAAAAAACACCAAATTGTAAGATGCCGTCTTACTGAATACTGATATTCAAGTGGAAAACATAAGAAAATCCTCTACATTTCATCAGGAAGAAAAACAAAAAAGAGGTACAAATGGAAAAAATTAGGACTCATCAAACTAAATTCCAAATTCAATATAGAGGTTGATATATAGATTTTCAAGTTGTATTCATGAAATATACCATGGTGCTGAGGAATATGATATGAGATAAAAGATATTTGTTCCTACCTGGAACACTGGAGTTTTATTGCAACTCTTATTTCCAGATAGGAGAGAACACAATTTGCCCCCAATTGGTAGTACATTTCCAAAGCATTTCTAATGTCTAAAGATCAGGCATTTAAATTTCAGTGACTAAAATTGATTTCTTTATTCATTTTAGAATATTTTTATTTCAACATTATTGTAAATTCATAGCAAATTTCAAAGGTAGGATAAAATAGTTTGGGGTACCCTACACCCAGCTTTTCCAGTGGTCTCATCTTCCAGTATTAGAGTACATTATCAGCACCATATTATTGAATTTTGTATGCTAGTGTATATTGTTTCACATGATTTTTCACATATGTAGGTTCATTCAATCACAACTAAAATCAAGATATGACTTCCATTTTCATAAAGTTTTCCCTCTGTTTATCTCTTAATGGAAAAGTTGTATAAGTGGAATGATACATTATATGACTTTTTGGCAATGGATTTTTTTTTTTTAACTCAGCAAGGTATATTTGAAGTCCATTCAAACTGTATATATGAAGAGTTTATTCATTTTTATTGTAGAGAGTCACTTTGATTGATCTGGACCTTTAATTTCTTGTATGGTCTCTCTCTAATAAAGCTTAGAAAGAGTCATCTAGATGTCACCAACGCATAGTGTTGTATAGTAACTGCAGTAAGCAGCCAGCAAGAATGAAATGCAAGGGAAGTCTTCCAAATCTTTCAGGCTTGTGAGGCAAAAGCACTCAGAAGATAGAGTCATATATAAATATTTAAAACAAGTGCTGAATTGAATTTTGTAATTCAAAACTTTTGAAAGGAGTATTCTATGTAAGTGTAAGAACAGGATCAGAGTAAGCTGTTTCTGATAACAATAAAAAATTAGAAGGATGTCATGATTCCCTTAAAAATTATTATTTTTTCCTAGAGGAAAGGTGCAGGAAGGGATGAAGGTAAATAGGCAGACAGGAAGAGAGAGGAGGAAAAAACATCTACTTGTTTTTATTTTAGCTGTTCACATTGGTTCTTTTCCTCCTGTCCTGGATCGTGCACCCACATCTTGGGATGTATATGGGACTGTTCCCAACGTGTATTAGACAGCTGGGCTACCAGGGCATGCTCAGAAATTACTTTCGTTGGAAAATGTTCACTTAATGTAAATTGTATTCCTTACTTTTCGTATTTAAGTATGTAGACTCTTATTAAAAAGGATTTCTTTTTATACTTATGTAAGTAGAAACTTTCATGACTAAAGTTTAAATCGCAAAACAATTTATAGTTGAGATGTCAGAAATGATACCAGGATTTACCACTTGATGGTAGTATACTCTAACTGCATATTTTAAGTGGGCGGGTGCCGACCATGGGGTAGGTGACAGCTTTGTGAAATCTGAATCTGCTAAACATACTGAGTTCACACTCCCTTGCTGTGGTTGAAAAAGTTGTTTCTATCTGTGATGACAAAGACTGTTGGAAACACAGTGCATATTCATGCAGAAATATTTTTGAAAACTCGTCTCGTCCAAATTAGTTTTTCATATTCCCAACTTCTATACAGTGATATAATTAATGAGCTAAAGTAGAATTAACAACAGCCTTTTTGGTGGTGAACTCAATTTATTTTATACAGATGTCAATTTACAATGACATACTTTTAACCTATGTAACATTTAAATTAATAAAATCATTATTTTTAAACAAGCTTTTCATAGTGCTCTTTTATCCAGCATTTCTTCACATATTTTTATGTTACCATGCCAAACTATGACGCTAGCAAAAGAACTTTCAAAGAGCGCAAATTTTTTGAACTTCCCTTACCCCAGCAGAATACAAATGGACTATTTTCCTCAGTGGGCAGAAATGGAGATACTATGCTGAACCTAGTTTGATTAAATGAGTATAGGCACTAATATGCTTATAATCTCTAGCACTCTTCTCTTACTTAGCTCCATGGATGTAATAGTTTTTTTTTTTTTTTTTTTCCCTTGGAACAACAGAATAGAGGACTTTTCTCTGGAGAATCTAACCCAAGAAGAAAACTCTACTACAAGGACTGACATTCATTGGTTTTCCAATGAACTGATTCAGTCTTCTCACTCTTCACTGAAGTCAAAGGTGGTCAGATTTAACCCATGGACTCACTGAGTCAACTCTCAACATCTCACTCTTACAAAAGAGCAGACAACTGAGTGTTGCCAGATAACCAAGGTTGGCCTCATATAAAAATAGAAACTACGTATATGGAAATGGGAAAAAAATGAAATTTGGGGGAACAGAAATCAACCAGAGAAAATTAAAACAAAAAAATCACCATCATGACTATCTACAAAAGTTAAAGAGATTATAATCATGAGACAAGAGCAGATACAGTCAACAATGGTCATTCAGGAAACAAAGACCTCTCAAAAATAAAAGAAGAGCAGAAAGTAACAACAAAAGATGTTGGAAAATGCAATGTAATACATTTCCCAGAAAGAAGAATTGAAACATAGGAGAAAGAAAAATTTAGAAGATCTACAAGCAGATGCATTACCCACATAACAGAGTTTTACACAGAGGCAACACAGAAAATGGAAGGAAAGAAGAATTATCTAGAAAATAATTCAAAGAATTTTCTCAGAAATGACACATAGAAGTTGTTAAGCAAATGGGCCTAATAAGAGTCTAGAAAAATGAGCAAAATTTAGTCTTCTCCAAGGCAACTTATTCAGATAGACCAGAACATTGGCAGCCAAAAAAATTTCTTGAATAAAATTTTAATTTTATGTATAATATAAATGAAAAATCCTGTTCAATAAATACCTACTGCCCATATGTGACTTCTGAGCACTGCCATATACTTAGTCCAAATTGAAAGATGCTGCTCAGTATTTACAAACTTAGAAGACATGGGTTAATAAAATTATAAAATGCATTTTGAAATGTTTTAGGTTATCCTTTGTTAATATTATGGGTGTATTTGGTTACATAAAATATTAAAGGTAATTTCAGCCATTTATTTTTAACATTTTAAATGAAGTTACTAACCTTTTTAATTACAAATGTGGTTAACATTTGTGGAACATATTAATTTTTTATTGAGCAGCATTGTCCCAGAAGCTAAATATAAAAATCACAAGCAGTGGATGGGGAATCATATGGATACTCCATAACATTAGAAGCTAGAAAACAAAACTCTGAAGGAAAGTGACTACCAATTCAAAATTTTGTAAACAGGCACATTATTGAGTATGAAAAAAAAGTAAGCTATTCTGATAAATGTAAATTCTCCAAAAGTTATTTTCAATGCATCTTCTCTTGGAAGAGTCTGGAAAATATTCTCTACCTTAATAAGAACATATCTGACAGATGAGGAAGAAATGGAATTAAACACAAGAGAAAAGACAATTAGGCATGAAAAAGGAACTCTCTAGGAAGGAATAAAATCCTCATAGTCCTTATAGAAATACTTTGGATAATTCCAAAAGCAATTTACAAGAAGATGAAATTGATAGGCTACCTTATATGTTTGTTATTGAGAGGAGATACAGGATACAGGTAGAGAGGAGATATAGGCAGAATATTTAGTCCTATATTAGTGGTAATTTTATAGAAAATTATAAACAATTGTACCATTATTAATTCCAGGAAAAAAAGAGCCATAGTAAACAGGTTGAGGATACGGTGTTCCATGGTCCTATAAATGTAAATTATGATACAATTCTATTGGGAGACTAGGGCAGGAAGGAAGCAATAAATGCAGAGGGATTGGGAGAAAATAAAGCTTCACTTCATTTTATGTAATGTGTTTTCTTTTGAAAAAAGTGTAACAGCAATTTAAATTAGTAAGCATGCCACTGAATAATATCTATCTATCTATATATTTAATGTCAGTTTTGAAAGAATTGAATGTGCTTGCCTATGAAGAGCAGGAAATGGAGTAAAGGGAGGAAGTCAGGGAAATTGCTTTTCTATAGCGTAACATTAGGGAGATACTCAACTTGAAACCATAGGCATTTATAATTTTCATAAACATAAAAAACTGTATTTTTAAAAAGTAGAAATGTGGTCATTTGAAGAATAACCATGTACCCTCTGTGTGTAGTTCTAATGGCCCTTCGCCCTGAGAAGGCACCGCGCACCATCTAACCGGAAGAAAGGTGGCATGCATTTCAGACAGAGCGCATAATAAATCGAAGCATCTCCGATGTTGGACAAGGACGTGGTAAGTGTCCCTTTTAAGACTTGGGAGACTTGTTTGCCTCAAGGTAGCTGGAAGCATGTCACTAGTGTGGATAAAAAGAAATGACTAGTAGACCATCAAAGCCTATTGTTCAGAAAACTCTTTGATCAGTTCTTGAGTTAGGGACTCTTCTCCAGGTATTTTGGAGTTCGGGACTTGTTTATTTTTTATTTTTTTGGATATTAAAGAACATTTCATAAAATTAGAAAATATTACCGGGAACGAGTCATAAGGCAACTTGCCTTTGTAAAACTAAAAGAATACACAATTGTCTCTGTTGAGCAGAGATCATGCAAATGTCATAAAATCTTCTTTCTCTCTTGCTCATGCCACCATCTCTCAGTTAAAAACAAAGTAGTCATTGGCTTTTGAGTTAATTATATAGGAATTATGATCCTTAGTGATTTTGGTTCTGTCTTGTAACACATTTGTGTGAACAAAAGTCAAAGTTCTTTCAGATTTGGGGAAAACACTTTAATAAATTTTGTTAGGGGGAAAAATAAGATAAGTTGATTAGAAGCATTAGGTCAAATATGTAGACTGAACCCATAGTGGGTTATTTGGCGTCTCCTTTTATGTTTATGTAATTCAAGGGAATGACCTGTAAGAACATAAGTTGTTCAGTCTATAGTATATCAATACCCCTTATGGATGTGGGCTGCTGTTAGAATGAATGCTCCTATATAAATAAGAATAACTATGAGGTCACAGATATCTTGAATGACTAGTTCTGTTAATTCAGCAAAATTTTAAGTGCTTATATATAAGCTCCTATTTGTGGGACCTGGAAATTTTTGCAAAGCATTTTTTAAAATTAAATTTTAGTAAAGCTTAAATTTGTTTACTTACAGAACCAAATTTTAGGACACTGAAGGGTTTTCTTCACAAAAATGATTTATTCATTGCATAATAAGCTGTTTACAAAATAAAGACCATACTGTTAATTTTTGAGCCTGATTGTCTTGCTACATGGGAGTTGCCAAGGGGTTCTTCCTAAGGGGCAATACAGAGATTAAAGTTTGTTGCCTCCCTACTATAATGTCCTGACCTGTGGTGTATTTTATAAGTAGTTAGTAAAGTTTCTGCAGAGGTGATGCTACCTTTGCTCCTGGTTAGAAGTGATACTGGAATGAAGCTAGTTTGCTGTTTAATCCTGGCCACATAGCTTCTCTGGGTTTTTTAGGAAAGTGAAAAGAAAAGCCACAGATTGGAAAGTGTATTTCAAAATCTATAACAAATCACTTGTTTTAATGTTATGCTAAAACTCTTACAAATAAGAAGACAGAAACTCCAATTTAAAATGGACAAAGAATATTATACATTTGGCAAGGGTTTAATATCCAAATTAAAGAACTCATAACATAACAATAGGAAAATAAACAATCTGGTAAAGATGGGCAGAACGTCTTAATAGTCACTTCTCCAAAGAAAGCATACAGATGGCCAATAGGTGTATGGGAAGATATTCCACCTCACTTGTTATTAGACAAATGTAAATCAAAATGACAATGAGATATCACCTTACAACTATGAAAATGGTAATTGCAAAAAACAAAAAAGAGAGAACAAGTGTTGGTGAGGATGCAGAATAGAGAAAACTCTTGTGCACTATTGGCAGGAGTGTAAATTGTTGCAAGCGTTGTGGAAAGTAATATGGAGATTCTTAAAAATAATTAGAATGGAAATCCCATATGACCCAGTTATCCCACTTTGGGTATTAACCCTAAAAACACAACAACACTTGAAAGAGATACCTGAACCCTGATGTTCACTGAAATGCTATTTACAATTGCCAAGAGCTGAAAACAAACTACATGCCCATTGGCAGATGAATGGATAAAGATGTGACATATATACACCATGAAATACTACTTAGCTACTAAAAAATGATGCAATCATGCCTTGTACAATAACATACATGGAACTAGAGGAAATTGTGCCTAGTGAGATAAACTGAGGAGAAATACAGCATATGATTTCATTCATATATGGTAGAGAAACCAAGAAAACAAACTAAAGTAAAAAAAATGCATTTTTAATCTATAAAGTCAAACTAGTGTTTACAAAAAGGGAAGGGGCAGGAGGGTAGACAAATTGGGTAAAAGCGATCAATTATATGGTGAAGGAAGGACTATACTATGGTGATAAACCTTATGTATCATATACAGATTTATTTTAGAATGATACACACCTGAAATCTTTATGATATTTCTATGATGCAATGCTCCTTCAATAAAATAATTTTTAAAAGGAAGAAAGAAACAAAAATGGGTAAACAATTTGAGCAGTCACTTCACCAAAGGAGTTAATCAAATGGCCAACACATACATGAAAAGATGTTCAATGGCATTGGTCATCATGGGAGTTTAATTTAATTCCAAAAACCAGGACTACTTCAAGGGTTCAACACAAAGTACAGAAAACCAGGAATGATGTGATTAATATCCATGCCCTGAGACATTGTTTAATTTGCACTTTAGAAAGTCTGTTCTCCCAGAAGAGTACTAAATTCTCTTTAGGTATAGTGATCTTATGTTTTTCCAAAATGGAACCCAAAGGCATGGCCTAAAGCTTTCTTCTCCTTTATTTAAGTTCTAATATATTTCCCAGCCTGGGATTGTCCAATATAATGCACCCTCAACCAAAAAAAAAAAAAAAAAAAAGAATGACACATATCTCCCAGAATCTGGAGAAACCTGTCTGTGACTGGAACTTCACCTTAACTTTCCTAATGAATGAAAGAAGTCAATAGTTTCCAGCACTGGGAGGATTCCTGGGTAACACTTTGAGAAGGAAATTGACTCAAATTCTCATCATTTATTGAGTTTAGAAATAAAAATAGAATTTTTTTTTTTTATGATTCCTCTACAATATAAAGTAATCTTAAGTGACCATTGTAGTGTTTATTATCACCTTTTTCCTTCAAGGTTTCAGACCTGGGCCGTAAATGAAGGGGCAGCCTTAGCTTTGACTTACCCAGACCTCTGTGCGCATGTGCACATGTATAGTGTGTGCAGAGAATGTAACTGTCCAAATGTGCCTCTTTCTGTAAAAGGTTTGGACGATGGTAATTTTTTGAAGGGAAGTTGACCTGAAAAGAATGAAATCTTTTAAAGGTAAACCTAGAAGTTAAACTGAGTGCCCTAAGTTTGTTTGCTTTTCAACATCCATCATTAGGAAGTGTGGGGTCCAGAAGATCTTTTTGGAAATCCAGAAAAGTAATCAAAGGATAGCTCTAGAAGCACAGCCTCTTTCCCCACCCTTTTTTTGGTCACAATTTAGATTCATTGTGCAGTTTACATACCAGTAGATCAAGCTTCGCACCAAATATTATGAAAAGATATAGAAAAGTTTTAAAGAAAAGGAGCAATTAAAAAAATAAATTGTAAGACTGCTAAAGAGCCTGTGTTAAAAGTCAAAAAAATAAGAGTACATTAGTCACTTTAATAATTTCCTATAAATATAGCAGAGTTGAGATCTAAGAAGTTAAATATGAAAGCTAAAACTTAAAATTTCAGATAAAATAGGTTAGGTTTAAAAATGAAGACTCAGTTTCCATTTCAAAAACATTAGTATAGAAGCAGTAACATTTTCAAGCAATATTATAAAAACCAGTGAGGTAGAAACTTTACTTGGCTATTTAGGTAATATTAAGGATAAGGAAGAATTAGGAGATAAAATAATGAAAATTCAATGTATATATATGTGTATCGTACACACACCCACATATATGTCTTGACTTACAATGATGCACACCTAGAACTTACATGTACAATGTCCTCAATAAAATTAAGACAAAAGAAAAACGATTCAAGAATATTTAAAATATATTAGGAAATAAATAAAGGTCACCGTCCTGAAACTGGAATAGTCCTGTAGGACTGTAGCAATGGAAGCACAGCTAGTATGAGAGTTATAACAGAGAGCAGCGGCAGAAGGACCATTCGCTGGCAGATGGTGAGACGCTGGACTGTGACCACGCGGTCACAGAAGTCACGGCGCCCCACCCAGTCTGTAGACAGGGCGCTGGGACCCAGCTGGCGTGGCAAGGAGGCTAGAGAGGACGTTATAGTGGTCTGCAGAGCCAAGAGACTCAGAAGAGGAGCTGTCTGACCCTTACTGGACGCCAGATTTTGAGTGATGTGTTCGGCGCTGGCACAGACCCTAAATCACACTGCTGAGTGCACCCTCCAGCTTGAAACGAGCAACAAAATAGTATTTTTGAGGGAGACTCTCCTGAAGTACTTCAAACTGAGGAACCGGATTTCAAGTCCTGGCCGTCTCCCATGGGACACAGGAGACTCTTGTCTCTGCTTCTTCACCGCCGCTTTCCGGACCTTCAGCGCTCTTGACCTTGCAGCTGTGCCCGGGACATGACGGCCCACCTGGCTGTGCTGTGATTGCAGGTCATTGGTTTAGGGCTCAGAGGGAGGTTGAGCTGAGGGAGAGCTGCCAGACACTTTACAGAAAAGGGCAAATCAAGGTACCAGAGGGGGAGGGGCGGAGGTGGGAGCAAGGGGTCGTGGGGGCCAATGGAAGTGGCGGAGGAATACTGGAAATTTGGTGGTGGAGGCGGTGTTATCTGATGAAGTGTGAACCTACACATAAAGAATACCTGAGGTTTTGTAAAGCAAAGTTACCGCAATAAGAAAAAGGACAAATTGTAGTGTGCCTATGAAAATATGCTAAAACCAAAAAGAAAAATATTCAATCTGCAAGTAAAAAACATTGAGGACATGAATTAGGAGATGTCTGTCATAAATGCGTTATGTTATGTGGGTGTTCTCAGAAATAACTCTGCTGTGGCATTTTTGCTCCGTTACGCACTCGCCTCCACACCCCATAAACACATTAACTCGGCTTCTTATTACATCAATAAATCACTGAGTCAGGTATTTATCTGTGGCTTATTACAGGACCAGTGTTGTGCTGGGGACTATGGGGGCATTTTAGAAAGTCAAATGCTGTATTTTCTTGCCAAGGAAATTACAAGCCTGTTGGGACAAGAAAGAGCCATTACTAGATTTGTGTTAGATCATATTCTGCATATCAACCTTTGGGAACTTTCTGACATTTTGACAGCTCCTGAAAGCCTGTTTATAATGGTTCCTTACCCTCGGGGGGATCCGAGGGCTTGGAAAGGGTATATGTGAATTTCCCAGTGGCTGGGTTATCTGACTTGAAGATTACTTGGAAGAAGCGCTGTGAGTGACTTCCTCTCAAGGTACCTCTGCCTTTTTTGTTGAGAAGGATCTGTGGCTATTTCCATCATGAGTGGAAAGAAATGCTGGGGACTGAATATTCTCTGCTGGCACACATGGGGGTTCTTGAAAGGTGTTGCAATTTCTGATCATTACTCTGTGAGGTACCTTCATAAAGGTCACATTTGGCTATTTCTAGCAGATAGCTCAGCTTTAATTGACTTTAAGATAGCGGTTCTTAAAATGTAGTTTGTAGAACCCTGGGGGTCTGTGGGACCCTTTGGGGGAGTCTCAAGGGTCTAATGTATTTTCATAATAATATGTCATTTACCTTTTTGACTCTTGATATTTGCACTCCATTGATGGAAAATCAGTGGGTGGCAATACTGCTACAACCTTTGTAGAATGCCGGGACTGGGGGTGACACGTGCATGCTGTCGTAGCCTTCACCAGTGTGCACTTGGAATAAGAAAGATCTTAGACTATCTCGATGAATTCACTACAGACAAAGAAATAACCTAAATGCCGATCAGCAGATCACTGGGTAAAGAAGCTGATATTACACATACATAGACACACTACAAACACACACACACACACACACACATAGACACACACACACACACACACACATACTCTCTCAAATGTAGAATATGAAAAGTAAGGCAAATAAGAAATCTCTACAAAGTTTGCAGGATTAAAGACCGTGGTTACTGAGAGTGTGAGAAGGGAGCAGGAGCAAGGAAGGAACGTGGTGGTGGTAAAGAGCGCTGGACCCTGCTGCTGGGTGTGGTCCGAAATACACACAGATGAGGTGCAGATTCAGTATCCTAAATGCATAGAGCCATGTAAACAAAAGAAATAAAACAATCATAAAAATAAAAAAGAATATCTACATGACTAGATTAAGGATTTAAAAATATTCTGATGAAATAGTACGTTTCATTCTTGATCTGTAAAACGGTGTCTTCCTTTCACTCTAATTTGAAAGGATAGTTATTATTCATCGATGTTATTTGTGTCAATATTAATGAGATTTTTTTTCAATATTTTGTGTGATGAAACGGGAAGTACACATAAAGAACTTCCACTGCATACCCAAGCATGAGACTGTTTCAGGAAAAGCTCTTCTGTAATTGAGTTACTCTAGTTATTTTTTCATGGAGCATCATTTTCATTCGAAAGAACAAAAGACAGACAAACTATGGTTATTCAGACTTCGGTACCTGGCAGACATTTTCTTGAAAATGAGAGAATGAAGCGTGTCACCTTAAGAAAACCAACTGACAGAATTTATTGCAGAATTCAAATTTTTAGACAACAATTAGAATTCCAGAAAACATTTAACTGCACTGTGAACTTGACAGCTTCTCAACGTTTAAAGACTTTTCTGTGGAGAATGCCTCTGACAGTAAAGAATGTGATTTTTTAATATTGTATCATGCAGTGTGTCAGTACTTGGAAGATGTTATAAAATCAAGCCTGGGTTACAAGAAGTATTCCAAGGGCAAGAGAGACAAATGGGCTTTTAAGTAATTAAAAAGTTTACTGCTATGGTTTCACAGTTCACATTGCAAAGAACCTTTAGCAAGCGACCACTTGTTGAATTTTGGTGTAGTATCAAAGAACAATGACCACAATCAACGGTTACGTCATAACAAGTTGTACACAGAAGAAAACTTGGTAAATACCATGGACTCACAGATGGTCCTTTAGCCCTAATGGCTCTTAGGGTCTTACCCTAAACCAAATATATCCATCCCAGCTCTACACTGGGAGATGGAGGAAAGACCACAGAACTGGTCTGCACCTCCACTACTCAGTGACTCTTGGGCCAAGGTTTTGGTTATCCTCTGGTCTCCATAAGTCCCTATTTGAATGGGAAACATGATTATGATCCCCAGGTAGCAATGCCAGATCAGATATTGTATGCAATAACCCGAAAAATATTTTGGTATTCCCTTTTTTACATATGTATATAGATGGGAGATGACTAAAAGCCTCTTTGGGGGAAATGATTGGGGCAATAATAGTGTTAGATGATTTATGTACTTATAGTAACATTAGGGTCCTTCTTTAAAGGAACAATGCTTTCTCATCAATGAATGGGCTCTCTGTGAACCTGATTCAATTTGGAAGCTGATGAGAAACTTTTCAATGTGGTGACTGATATTAACATTCTGAAAACCAATTCTCCACTTACTCCTTAAATAACACAAATATTTGGTTTTCATTATTTTAATCCCTAGAAACACCGTCTGTTGTTAGTTAAGAGCATTCACCAAGTCTCTGTCATTTCAGGATCCTTTTGTTACCACTGATACCAGAAATTCTTTTTCCCAAGACAGTCATCAAACCATCAAACTGCATGAGCATTCTGTGCCTGTGCATCATGTTGGTGAAGGTCATGTCCCCTGGTCTTCCTGGGAATTACAATCAGATGGCAGATTCTTCAATTTTGTGTAATAAATCCATTCTAACCTACTCACATTTCTGACTTGTCCCTCAGTACTCTTCAGAGGCAATACCAGCTCCTGTAATGGTTATAATGCCATCCTGTGTGTCCTGATATGATGCAACGAAAACACAACATCAGTTACTCAGCATTCCAGTCCCCAAAGTATAATCTGACTCTAAAGATGACAAAACATTCGACAGGAACCAGTGTTTAAAAAGTCAGTGCTGTTAATAGAAAAAGTTAAAGAAATTCTTTAGATTAAGAAGACATAATAACTAAGCACAATGCATGATGCTGAATTGGGTTCTAGATAGAAAAATGAATGGTACCAAGGATATTACTGGATGTCAGTGGTCAAGGAGTCTCAAACATCAGCATGGTGGCTATTGAGGCCAAAAGGATCATTAATGTGGCTATTGAGTTGACTTGTCATACTTTGACGGATTTGGCCAGAAAGGAGAAAACAATTCCAAATGGATTCAGTGAGTTTCTTATTTGCACAGCACAAACCAGGTCATTATAGTGCCAGCTCCTTGTCCCTCATCTAACAAAATAACACTACCTGGAGGATGCCGGGAAACCACTGTAACGTAGAATCAGCTCGCTATGTTGACTTCCACAGAGCCATGAGGGTGGGGAAGTAGATCGTCCTCCCAACTGAAACCAGGTTAGGGGATGGAGAAATAATTTCTCCCAAGTCTGCAGGGGAATCTGAATATCTACCAGGACTCAGGCCAGAATGTGATTAAGTCTTGCCTGCGTGGACTATGTGGAAACCATGCCAGGTATTAGGGCACCATGTGGTAGAACCCCATGGTGAAGGCAAAATAATGCCCCCTCATACATTGACTCATAATTCCGTGTTGATATGGCTGAGAGACTTCAAATGTGATTAACAATACAGATCTTGATGAGAGGAGATTATTCCAGATTATCTGCATACATTCAACCTAATTACATGAGACTTTAAAAGTGGAGAAACTTCCTGTCCTTAGAGCAATTGACCAGTCCTTGACCCATTGCTGGCCTTGAAGATGGAGAAAAGGGGCTAAAGTCAATAAAAGTAGTGGTTTCCAGGGTCCAGGAATGACTGTCATTCTAAAACCTGTTAGGAAACAGGCAGGTCAGTTCTACAAAGGACTGGATTCTGCCAAGAAGCCCAATGAGCGAGTTCAGAGTTCTCTCCAAGAGCTTCAGGAGAGAAACTCAGTCTGCCAGTCAATGCCTTGATTGTGGTCCAGTGACCTGTACCAGACATGTGCCCTACCAGGTCTATAGGAAATAGATTTGTATTGTTTTCAGCCACTAAATTTATGGTAACATGTTATAGCAGCAACAGACCATGAACATAGCCCTAATGGGTGAGTTGGTAAACGAGAATACAGACTGCAGCGCTGTAGCAATCTTCCCAGAATTTAATACTGCACTGTGGTTGTACCAAACGATGCTTTTGTTCTTAGGAAATATTCTCAGATATATTTAGGAGAATGGAAACAATAGGTATCATTTATACTAAAACGGTTTAGGGGGCAAATGAAAAATGTGATAAAATGTCAATAGTTGGTGAAGTCAGAGGGAAGATGAAGGTTATTAATCTTGTAATTTTATGTTTGAAACTGTTTCCAAATAGAAAGCTTTTTCTTTTTTTTAAAGTGCTAAGTGATACCCCTGTTCCTCCTCAGCCTCAACAGGATCTGTTTGCTGCCTTCCTCCCCTTTCACACCATGACCAGGTCCCAGCCTTCATAAGTGCTGCTCTCTCTGCTCAGCACAATCTTTGTGATGCTACCAAAGAAAGATCAAAGAGGAAAGAATACAGCAAAATCTTGTCAACCACTAATGTGCTATACAAGACAAAAATTAATAATACATTGCAAGGCTAAATAAAAATTTAAGTACATTAAAAAATTTAATTCCTGACATAAAAATAAATTACTAATATAAAGCATGAATATTTTTCCAATCTAGATTCACATTTTTCTGAATGTATGTTGCAAAGCTTTCATTTAATAATAATAAGAAAGAAATGGTTTTAGGAGAATGTGGAGGGTATTTTCTGCAACCCTGTATTGTGCATAATGCTGGGTCCATACTCAGGCAGAATGAAGGGGTTTTTCTTGGGAAGTATCCCCTCAGACTGTTCTAGGCTCAGTTTTACCCAGAAGAACAGGCTCATACAACATTGCATTACTTTAGATACACCACGTTGCATTGCACAAGTTATATGCATAATGTTACATCAAATACAACTTCACAACCTCATGTTCTTTACATAGCATCCTTTTTTAAATTTTAACTTTATTCTACATATTAAAACCTCACATGTAAAGATTCCCCATTCCTCAGATATAAGTTAACCCACCCTGGCCTCCACCAAATCACTAAATGTTCTTCCCCATTGTCCAGTGGGCTCCACAATCATTTTCCACCCGCTTGCCGCCCCTCCAACCTCATTCTATTCCCTACTGGTAACCTCAGTTCTATTGCAAGTGTCCAAGAGTTGGTTTTGTTTCACTTGTTCCTTTGTTTTGTCTATTCACGTTCCAATGATGAGTGAAGTAACCTGGTATCTATCTTTCTTCTTTTGACTTGTTTCACTTAGTATAATCCCCTCTAGACCCATTCATGTTGATTCAAATGACAGGATTTCATCTCTTCTAAGGGCTGTGTAATATTCCATTGTACATATGTACCACATTTTATTTATCTGTTCATCTGATAATGGTAAATAGATAGTTTCCAGTTCCTATCTAGTGTGACTAGGGCTGCAGTAAACATAGGGGTGCATAGATCTCTGCAGTTGTATGTTTTTGTATCTTTTGGGTAAATACCCAGAAGTGGGGTGGCAGGATTATGGGATTTCCATCTTCAATTTTTTTGAGTAAACTCCACTCTATTTTCCATATAAGTTGCACCAATTTTCACCTCATCAACAGTGTAAAAGTGTTCCCGTTTCTCCTCATCCTCACCAACATTTGTTGTTTCCAGACTTTTGGATAATAGCCAATCTCTCAGTAGTGAGGTGATATCCCACTGTTGCTTTGATTTGCATTTCCCTGATAGTCAGCTAGTAGGAACATCTTTTCATGTTCCTGTTGGCCATCTGTATATCCCCTTCAGAAAAGTGTCTCTAACTCTTCCTCCCACTTTTTCACTGAATTGCCTGTTTTTCTGTTATTGTGTTTTATGGGTTCTTTGTATATTTTAGATATTAAGCCCTTGCAATATATGACATTCTTATATACAATACCCAGGTTATATTACAGGGAGCATGACATTACATTCTATGCAACATTATCTAAGATACTATAACATTATGCGTACTTACGAGTTCATGGTTCAGGCTCACTGCTTTCTGGAACAACTCCTGCTACATCCCTGCGGGATAACAATGATTCACTTCCTGTTTATTCAACATTCACTGAAAAATTACAAATAGCATTTTGCTTAGGACAAACACTAAACTTTCTTATATGTCCAATGCACTATGTATTGTGAAGGTGAGAGAACAAAGTTCTATCCACAATTCATTATCAGAGGATAGATGAAAATGACCAGAGGTGACCAAAACATTGTTTTAGTATGTTCACTTTTTATTTTTATTAAATATATTCTGAAAGAAAACACAAGGTGTTCTGGATCAGAGACAGCTTCCTTATTAATTACTTCACAGTAACTATTCAGTACCCAGGCCCCAGGCTTCAAATCTTACTCACTGTCCTTGCACTGAGGATCTATGGAGATGTGTGAGCAGCAGAGAACAATGGATTCATAATGGACATTAGATAGCTATTCTCTTCCTTCCTGAAAGGAGAGAAATTAACTCATTTGAGAAGAGATGGAAAGGATCACGGGTTCTCACCTTAACCTTTATAAAAAAGTAAATAAAAATGTGTCTTTCCAAGGATCAGAGAAACTCTAGATATATCTGGCTTTCATGACGTAGCGATATCTCCAAATTCCAAGAAATGTGACTGTTTAGAGAGATAAGTCCTATCTTCAGGACACTTTCATAGTTTAATTTAGGGTCTTACTCCTGACTTTAAGAGATACTTTATTGTCTTTTCTGATCTCAGAATAATAAACAAACAAATGGCTATTAAGATCTTGTTCTCCTAGGATGTGAATAGTCTAGGAAGGGTTGGCTTTAATGGAAGCACTGGGAAATCCAGGAAAGTGGATTTATTTTCCCACAGAAATGATAAAGAAATTCAAATGAAAAAAAAATAAGGAAGGAAAGACCATGATGAGATAAGTGAGTTTATGTAAGATCTTTATGGAAAAATTTCTTTCAACTGAGGCTTGAAGGCTGAATATGATTTCAATAAGTACAAATTGGAGGTGATGATTTCTTATAATCTATGAATAATAGAGGTTCTTATGAATAAATTATAAGGGTTACTGTCAATAATTTATAAGGGCTAGAAACAATACAAACTTTAGCAGTGATCCTTTTTTTGTTTTTTGTGTACCTGATTACAATTTGAAAAAGATAAGAATCTTAGCAATAGCATATCATCAACATTTTGTATAGAAGAAGTAAGAAGTCATCATTGAATTCGAATTTATCAATTTTTGATATTGGGTGAAAAATTAAGAGTGTTTATTCTCCTGTTATATCTTTATCTATTTTTTCAGTTAACTCCTTAAAGTAAACTCTTATGCTTTATCTCTATTTGGTATCAGATTGAAGGAGGATGGAGAATTTTTAATTTTCCTAAATTAAGTAGCTGGAATGAACTCTCTTCTAGCTATTATTTTCTAATCTCATTCCCTATAGTTTTGGATTATGTATTATCATTGCTCTGGATTTTCTATGGCAAAATACTTGGAATGACAAAACATGCATAACGAGAAAATATATATAAGAGGATAATCAATACAAAATAAAAACTGCCTTACCCTTGGAAATACTTAAAAATATATGATCATACAGCATTTAATAAATTTCTTAAGATTAATTATTCAATGCAAAAGATAGTTGTTAGAATTTTTAACAGATCCAAAGGACAAATCTCATTGCTAATTGTTAAAGTGGAGGTTGAATGCAACTTGGAATTGAGTATATCATAGGACATATATATTCTTAAACCAAACTTACAAGTACAATAAAAGATATTTTAATACAGTATCATGGAAGTATTCAGTAAGAAATTCAAAATTAGAAATAGACATAACTGAATTTTCATCTCCCATTCATGCCTTTTACTTTTTACTTTGTAAATATCTATATATTATAATGATAAAATATGTTTATATATTACATATATTTTTTAGTTGAGTATAGTAGCAGCACATATAAAAAGAGTTCTAAAGTTAGTCTCTTAAAATTAGAATATCATATTTGATATCTAGGCTAAAATAGTTTACAATAAAATCAATAATGTTGTCTAAATAATTTTTTGTGTGCCCTATAAAAGAATGCTTTCTTTGACCTATCAAAAGTCTAATACTTAGTCCTCAGTATGACTTGACTATTCCTTTAAAAATGGACTTTTCACTGAATTGTACACACATTGTCAGAACAACGCTGGATATTTTTCCTAAACAAGGCATTATTTACCTATGAGCTGAAAAACAAATTTGAATATAAACAAATTTCCCTCTCATCATGAGATCCTTGCTATAAATGGAATACTTAACTGAAAGAAGTTACAAAGAACACCTCAAGGTCCTGGAGAAATAAATAGAAAAAGTAAGCAAGTAGTACAGGGTTCTGTAGTCTTCTGTACACTACAAACCTTTGCTGACCTTACAGAAAGGATGTATTCCACCATCCATTGTAAATTATCAGTCTTCCTATGCAGGTTCTTTTTAAACCTGAGTGGTAATGCAGTGCAATGAACACTGTTCCTCATAGCTATGGGTGCTTTAAAAAATCCTCACTAACAGGGAGATCTAACTACCTGCTAAAATCTTCCCAAAGAGTATTTGGTTTTAAACTGTGTTTAATGCTGAAATGAAACATTCTCCGTCCAGGGAAATCATTCTGGTGATGAAACCCTTCAAAGCTTAAAAGAGTGTTGAAAAAGAAACTAGCCTGCCTTCTGGAATTAGACTGCATGAGGGTAATTGAGCCAAATGGCAGTTTTATCCCCAAGTGAAATTACTTCCACTGCATAGAGCATAAGGCATCTGAAGATTTATCTGACATCCCTGATACCTCAGCAATGACACTGATATCGGGTGACACATTTGGTATAAGAGAAGGATCATTTCTCTTAGAATACTTGGTATTTGTTAATTAAATGATCATTGCTGGATGCACCCATTTCATGAATATAAATGACTAGCCTGGTAGAGGACTCGTATTTGTAGGGCATCTTTTATTATGAAGCTTTTTTGAGGCTGCCATGAACCCATTTTCCATTGCCACTTGGCATATTTAGGGCTTGCTTTCTTCAGGATGGCAACATGGTCTTCAGCAACTGTGCTCTATTTGTGTATATGTAGTTCAGTCCATATAACAAACAGCTCTTATCCTGACTTGTGGAGTTAATTTTCTTCCTTAACTAGATGCATATTGTCAGCAGAATTCTGCACACTCAAACTCTATGGTAAAGACCGATAATAATTGACCATATTTCTTTCAACACTCTTGACAATTGCTGACATGTCATATGCTTAAATTTGACTATCATTGATTTCAATTTCCTGTTTGACACTATTATTCAAACTCAGTGTGAGTTCTGAATGACAGATGATGTTCCAATGACTAGATCTTTCACTGGAATATAGGCTGCAGGAGGGTGAATATTTTTATCCATCTTATTCTTTATGCATTTTAGTGTCACAAACAGTGATTGTCACATAGTAAATGCTCAATAAATATTTTGCCTAAGAATCAATGGTATACATACACAAAAGGGAAGAAAGAGGAATACAATACCTTTATTGAAATAGAACACAATAATAAGGAATTTTTGAAGTATAAATTAGAAGTAATAGAATACCTAATTGGGAATAAAGCTTATGGAATTACAAATAATTAGGAAGAAAATTTCATAGCTTGCCCACTTTCATGGGCATTCATCATATTTTAGTAGTCGTTTCTTCTCAACAGGCCTCATGTTGGAAATACTCATGTAAGAGTCTCATTTCCGACTTTCTACCGTTTGAAATCTAGATCGCCCTTATGTAAGTCCCTTTCTCTGTTATATTGTCAAGAATGTTTTATATAGTATATAAATTATTCACTTCACCATCCACCTAACATATATGAGCTATATTGAGATTTTCTTTTTTTTAGTTATAATTGATGGCTTTCTATCTTGTTTATTATGTTCCCTTTAACATTTTTTTCTGAAAAAGTTTGGAAGGAAAACTTCCAGGCAAATTTTTCCTTGTGATTAATAAAATTAACCATGGGAACCATCTGGACCTGAAGTTTTATTTGAGGAGCTTTCTTTAGGTCTTTGGGTGAATACAGTGTGTGCACTTGAAATGAAGGCAGAGAGTGCCTTTCTCTTGGTTGCTGAGAAGTGGCCTTGCAGACTTCCGTTCGACTAATGGGGTGGTGTCTTTCCTTGCTCAGTTCTTTCATTTTCATCCTTCTTGTCGTTTTGAATTCTTTCATTCGCATACATTTTTATAATTTCTGTGACTTCCTCACAGATGATAAATTTTATGATTATTAAATGTTTTTCTTTATTTCTGTTATAACAGCACTGATGTGTATTTCATTGAATATTAATACAGCTACTATAGTCTTTATACTTTGCATGGTGTATCTTTTACTATTTAATCTCAATCTGCATTTTTATATTAAAAATTGTCCCTTATAGGCAGTTTCTTAATAACTATTAACTAAAAACTCTGTGACCCTCTTCCTTAAAAGGAAAGCATGTAAACAATATTCATTTAACTGCTGATATGATTAAATTTAGGTATACCATTGCTTGCATTCTGTTTGTCATTTTTCCCCTTGTTCCTACTTTTCTGCCTTCTTTTTGATTATTTAATATTTTTTGGTTTTCTGTTTTAATCTATTGAATTTTTCACTAAATCTTGTTTTATGTGTTATAATTGACAAAACTAAATTTGTACCATCTAGTTGGTTTCATTTAAAATGTAAAAACTTTGCAATAGTTAGATTCCTTTACCTCTATGCACTACTAACTTTACTAGTTTCCTTGTATTGCAGCTACCATTATCCATGACACCATACACTTTGATGTATCATGTGTGTTCTGAAGAAGGAACAATAGTTTTTGATATTTAACTGCTGCTGACAAATGAGCTTTCTTTCACCAGGACATGTCGTATTTTGCTTTTATTTTTAAAGACTGTTTTTGTTAAACATAGAATGCTGGATTCACAGTGTTTTTTATTTTATCATTTGTTCAGAACTTTAAGAATGTTATTCCACTGCCTCTGGCCTCTATGATTTCTGATCAACAAATAAAGAAAATCGAATGTTCCCCTCCTCCTCTAGTCCCTGTGTATAACATGTAGTTTTCTTGCTGCTGTCAATATTTGAAAAAAAAAATTTCAGCAATTTGACTATGAAGTCTCCAAGTATTTTGAGTTTATCCTGATTGGGGTTCACTGGGGTTTTGGATTCACTAAATACAAGGTTTTCATTAGTTATGGGACTTTTAATCCATTATTTCTTCATATTTTGGTACCGATCTCCTTCTCCTCTTTTTGAGACTCTAATTACATGCATATTGTACCATTGATCATGTCCTGTATAATATTTAGGGTCATTGATATTGTCCCCTAGGTTTGTAGGACTCTCTCCATTACTAATGATCTTTTCTGATATGTTCATTCTCTAGTGGGTGCATACATTGAAGTTTTAATGGCAGATTTTTTTCATGTATTAAAATTTCCATTTGCTCTGTGTGTGTGTGTATTTTTCTCTATTGATATTCCCTTTTTATTCATTTGAAGTGGATTTTTTCCTTTATTCTCTGATGCATATTTCTAGTAGTTGCTTTTAAAGGTTTTGTCTTCTAATTCTAACATTTAGACTATCTTGGGATTGGCATGATTAGGTCGTCTTTTCCTCTGAAAATAGTTTACATTTTCTTGATTATTTGCATGTCAGAAAATTTTGGATTTCATGTTGAACATTTTTAATGTTATATTGTATAGACTTTGAATTTAGTTATAATTTTTTGGATGATACTAATGTTTGGTTTTATGAGTCAATCACATTAGTTTGGACAGTGCGCTCTCTCTTATTCTAGGTGTTTGATCACACCTCAGTTAACTTTCGCCATTCTGGTTGGGCCTGTCCTACACATACATATGTAGATCAAGAATTAATCTGATACAGGTGCAAAATCAGGTATAAATTTTCGGGAGTATTCTCCTCTGACTCTATCACCTTAAATATTTCCTCTTCTCTTCTCATTCAGGGACTGTGCCTGATTCTGCTAACAAGAATGATAGCAGAATTTCTACTGGAGTATTAGCTTATTGGCAGTACTCTCTACAAATGTGACCTGCCCTTGGGGGAAAACAACATAAATAAAACCTCCAGAACATTCATCCTTATGTAAGTTACTTCTCTGAGTCCCTTGAACAAGCTAACGACTTTATATGTAAAAGTATTCGAGTACTTTATTTTGGACTTTGTCTAGAATTACAGCTGAAGTCAGGAGGAGAAATGGAGCATAGGAGGCGCATACCATTACAACAAAAGCAAAACCCCTCTTTCTTGGTTCTCTAACCTCTGCCATATCTATATTTCTCTGTCCCTTTTAACTTGATATCTTATATATTTCTATATAATATTTATTTTTCTTAATGAAACTTATAAAGTATTTCTTACTTTATTAGCTGTTTAAATGAGCTAAGTTTTGATTTAAATCTGTTGATCTTTGCTTTCTATTTTTCAAATTTTGACCTTGTATTTTTTATTTCTTCTCCTCTATATCTTTCATTTTTCTGAAATCAAAGATATTATAAAATGAGACACTTAGCAAATTAATTTTTAAGCCCTGTTTATGTTACAATGAACTTAAATGACAAAGTTCTCATTTCACAACAGCTTTACTGAGATATAACTGATATAGAAAGACATATATATTCAATGTGTATAGTTTGATAGATTTGGACACACAGAAAAACCTGTGAAACCATCACCACAATCAAATTAATACACAAATTTAACACAACCCTGAATTTTCTGTGTCCCTGCTGTGTATGTGTGTGTGTGTCTGTGAAAGATACTTAACATGAGATAGACTCTCTTAACCGATTTTGAAGTACATGCTATAGTATTGACAATAGACACAACGGTGTATACAAATCTCTAGAGCTTATTTACCTAGCATAACTGAAATTTTTGACATGCTGGACAATAGGCCCCTATTTCTCCCACTCTCCAGTTCCTGGAGACCACTATTGTATTCTCCGCTTCTATGAGTTGGACTATTCTTAAGTCTCATGTAAGTGGAATATTGAAGTATTGGTCCTTCTATATAGTTCTCTTTAAATACATTTAATGGATCTACTGTGATGATTATTTTTACATGCAAAATCAAAACATTATGTTGTATACCTGTGACTAAATTGAATGTCTCAATCAATCAATAAAATTGTATGGAAATAACTTGGAAAAACATAAAACACAACATTTTCACTGTACTTTATAAAACATGAAGTGGTATATTTAAAACATGATTTAACTGTACTTTAAAATTAAATTCATATTATTTTTGTCCAATGAATTATTTGGAAGTGTTTTTAAAATTTCCAAATATAAGTTTGCATTCTTTATCTTTTTATTATTTTATTTTTCACTAAATTGACTTAGGGAAAAGAAATTCGCTTCTTTGAAATGTGTTTTATGACTTAGTATAGAGTTAATTATGACAAATGTGGGAAAAAATCTTACTGCATAAGGTAAGACATCCAGAAATACCTTGTTGATCTTTATAGTTACAAATTTAAAGTGAATAAAAGAAATTCATTTGTCAATAAATTTTCCGGTTTTTATTTAGAAGTCCAGAGAATAAAGTAACTTTGTATAACTCACTTTTAAAATAAATGACAAGAAGAGAGAGAACCATAAATTATATCTGAGATTGTTTATAAGGGACAAAAATATGCTGGTGGACAGTTGTGATGGAGTAAAATAAGACCCAGGAGAAACGAGACCCCACCATGTTTCATGACCACTGAATTTAGAAAATTATCAATTACCTTATTAACTATCTGAATCACCTTTACTTTCCATCTCCCCTAGAATCCTGTAATTTCCAATTGCCATTCCTCTGATTTAGTAAAGAAAATAATGTAAATTCCCAAAGGAAAACAAGATTGGTGAGAAATGTGTCACTGCAGGAAATAACAAAACTATCTAACTGCAGACTATCTCCAGGTAGCATTTACAACCACAATGTTCATTATTAAAGACACACCAGGGGCCCCTGTCCTTTGGCTTAAGGGATCTGCAGATATCTAGAGCTCAGACCTGGAATCTTATCCATCGCAAACCCATTGCTTAGCCTTGAATGTCTTCCTGTTGGAGCTGTTTGCATCTTCAAATCTCTACTCTGTCAGCCTGGAGAAAGGAGGGGGCTATATAACGAATAATTTGTGTCTTCAACTTTTTCCCAGGCACATTGAGAGCAACAAGAAAGTCTCAGAAAACAGGTGCAGCTCTTGAGAATCCAGGTTAAAGTCACTATCAGTTGTTGACTGTACAGAAGGCACCCTTTCCTCCAGGGCCCTCAAGTGACTGAAGAAAAGTTAAAAGTTTCAATCTGTGACTGCTTGAATGAAGTAGCCTGGGATTCTACCCCTTGGTTATCTTCCCCCATATCCCTTTGTGTGGTCTCCTTCCTCTCCCTTCTTCCTTCCACTTTCTCCAATGAAGCAATATTAGACTGACTCATTTACAGACTCTCTTACATGAGCTCCCAATAAAACTTCTTATTAGAGATTTTGTCTGCCTTCTAGCTAATTTCCATTGCCAGGAGTCAAAGGACCCATGGGGGTTCCTTGGTGGCCCATGGTCCATAACAGTTGGAGCATGCAATTTAAGCTAAACTAGAAGGAATATGGTGATGTAGGCAGGGAGGATGGCACTAAAGAATGGAGAATGAGAATAATGGGTTGGAAAAAATAAGAAACATTGATCAAGGAACTTGATATTTAAATTGAGGTTTTAGAAGGGTTGAATTTACTGTGTTTTGACATATAATGGGAACAGATTAGCTGAAGAAAGACATTATTAGAGGTAATAGGGAACTGAGAAAGGAGGGAGGATGGGTCATATGAATTCATATTTCAGATACTTAGAATGACACAAGAATTGAGGAGAGAAAGACAAGAAAGAAGGATATAAAGTCATCTTTAAATGAGAAGAATTGACTAAAATGCAGTACATGACTGTTTTGCAGTGGACTGACTTGTATCCTTCTAAAATTAATAGACTGAAACCTTAATCCCCTTTTGTGATGATACTTGGAGAAAGGGTGTTTAAAGAAGTAACTGAGGTTAGATGAGGTCATAAATGTGGAACTCTAATCCAAAATGAGTGGAGTCCTTAGAAAAGGAAGAAACACCAGGGATGCATGCAAACAGTAAAAGACCACATGAGGAGATAGAGAGAAGATAGCCATCTGCAAATCAAGAAACCAAAACTACTGACACTTTCGTCTTGAACTTCAATTCTCAAGCACTATGAGAAATAAATGCCTGTTGGTTAAGGCACCCAATCCACAGTATTTTATTATAGAAGCTCTAGTAGACTAAAACAATGACAAAAGCAGAAGAATTGAAAATATGGAGATCCTAGAAGAAAACATAGAGGAGAACTTCATTACATTGGTCTTAGTAGTGACTTCTTAAATATTTCATGAAAGGATGGGTAACAAATAAGGCTAAAATAGTCAAGTGGGAATATATCAAACTAAAAAAATTTTTCATGATGAAAGAAGTCATCAACAGAGAGAAAAAGTAATATGTAGGATGGGAGAAATATTTGCATGCCAAATCAATGATAAGGAGTTAATATCTGAAACACATAGGGAATCCCTGTAACTCAACAGTAAAACCTCAAACAAAACAAAAGACTGATTTAAAAATCAGGCAAAAAATCTGAATAAATATTTTTCCAAAGAAGATATACAAATAAATGGTCAACAGTTATACAAAAGAATGTTGATATCCCTAATCAGGGAAATACAAACCAAAACCATAATGAGATGTACCTCACATTTTTTATAACAAAAAAACCCACACATGCACAACAGTAAATAGCAAGTGGTGTGAACTATGTGGAAAAATTATAACTCATGCACTATTACTATTATGTAAAATGTTGTAGTCACTATGGAAATGGTATGGGGCTTCCTAAAAAAAGAATTAAAAGTAGAAATACCATTTGATGAGGCAATATCAGTTTGAGTATTTATCCAAAAGATTCAAAATCATGATCTTTGAGACATTGTTTTACTCCTATGTTCTTTGAAGTATTATTCATAGTAGCTAATGGTGGAAACAACTTAATTATCTATCCATATAAAACAGATAAAGCAAATGTGTCATATACCTGAAATTTATATAATGTTTCAGCACTATGTTACTTTAATAATTAATTATAATAAAGGGAATGTACTGCATACATACAGTAGAATATTATTTAGTCTTTAAAAAGAAAATCCTGCTATATACTACAAAAAGTTGGTTTGCTTGGACAAGTGAAGTAACAAAGCAGTACATAAGAACAAGTACTCCATGCTTCTATTTATATGAGGTATCTAAATACTTATCTAGCTTGACCTAAGTGGAACCAAGGGTCTTGGCATCACTCTGTCCATCAAAAGTTTATTCAACAAGTGAGACTGCTGCTTACAGATGATTTGCAAAGGGTTTATAAGGATGAAGCTTATGAAGATTCCCTCCTGGAATCTGTACCAGGGCAGATCTAGCCTCTCCTGGAGTCTAAGTCCCAACCTTAGTGCGGGACAGAGTTTCTGGTTCCAAGGTGGAGAGTGTTAAGATCTCAGACTCCCCCCTCCCTAAAGAACAACTAAGAAAACATCATTTCCACAGAGTGTCTCCATAGAGCAAAGGGACATATACTTCCATTAGGACAGGCTTATCTTTCTTGGCACCATATCTTTCTGTTCAGAGACTCTATGCTATGGGAAGAGTTGGGTAAACTGACAGGCCCCAGGAGTTGAAGGACTCTTTTTGGAGGACTGAGAGACTTTCAGAAGGGACAGTTTAACAACAGCTACGAGCTAACACCATTCTGTGTGCTGTGTTGGAACCATGGTCAGCTTGATAACTGTGGGCCCACAACTCTTGGATCATTCTCTGTGGGATGTATTGCTTATATATGTGACTCTGGGGTGTGGGGTGGTGGGGAAACCTTTGCATTCCTATACCGACTTCAACCCTGTAGGCGGAACACTCAGACCTCAACACAGGGCTCATAGAGTTTCAACAAATCCGACGAGTGTGATATCACCTAATTTAAAAGGCACAGTGTTCAAACTAAGACCCAGATCTAGTCTGTGCAAGCTGGCACTCTATCACAAGGCTGTTACATCAGGGAAGGCTAACCCGCAGAAACCCACAGAATGCCAAACAGATTGAAGAGTCAGAGAAATAAACATGACATGATGAATCTAAATAAAATCTCAGGGGATTACCTGAAGGTAACAAACTTAAGCAAATTGTCTGATGAATATTTTAAAGCAACAGTGACAATCACACTCACTGAAATCAGGAAAACAATGGGGGAACAAAAAAGAAGTACAACAAAAATAGAGACGGTATGAGATATCTCAAACAGAAGTCAAGGAGCAGCAGCACACAATAATTGAACTAAAGAACACAACAGAGGAGCTCAACATCAGGCTGGAAGAGACCTCCAATAGAATTGGTGAGCTAGAAGACAGGGCAGAGGAATGCACTCAAGCAGACCATCAAAGAGAAAAATGAAAAGAAACAAAGACAGCATATGAGACATATGGGCTAACATTAAGAGAAACAATGTTCATATCATAGAGGTCCCAGAAGGAGGAAAGAAAGAAAAGGGGGCAGAAATCATATTTGAAGAAATAGTTGAGAACTTCCCTAACCTGAGGAAGGAAGCAGACCTCCAGATCCAGGAACCTCAGAGAGTTCCAAGCAAGAGAAATCCAGACAGATCCTCACAAAGACACATTACCATTAAAATGTTAATAATACAAGATAAAGACAACATTTAAAAGCAGCTAGAGAGTCACGTATGAAGGAGACCTCATAAGACTGTCAGTGGATTTCTCAGTTGAAGCTTTACAGGTCAGAAGGGAATGGCATGTATATTCAAAGGGCTGGAAGAAAACCAGACATTCTACCCTGCTAGATTATCACTGAGAATTGAAGGAACAATGAAAAGTTTTTCAGACAAGCAAAACTTAAAGGAATCGATCATCACAAAACCAGTTTTGCAAAAATATTAAAAGAAATCCTATCAAAGGTAAAGAAATCCCATGTAAAAGCAGAAAGAAAGCAAAATATAAAAAGTTGAGAGGAAAAAGAGTAAAAATATAGATGGTTAGAATGAGTTTAAGACTAAGTCTTAAGACTAAGACAAAGTCTCAAACACCCTAATCCTATTAAGAAACTAGAAAGAAGAGCAATTGAAGTCAAAAGTCAATAGAAGTTTTGGTGATTTGTGTTGATATATATCTGAGGAAATGGGAAACTGCATATATTAGGAAACCACGATATGAGTTAATTTAATTTGTAAAACAAAGGCATTGTAATAAAAAGTTTAAAAGTCAACATAAGGAAGGAAATAAAAATATGAGCAGAAATAAGTGGAACGCAAAAGATAATCCTTAAGATAAACAAATCCAAAAGTTGGGTTTTTTTAAAAAAAATTGATAAACCTTTGACTAGACTCACTACGAAAGAAAGAGAGAAAATTGTCATAACTGGAATCAGAAATGAAAGGGGAGAAGTAACAATAGAAACCAAAGAAATTCAAAACTTCACACGGAATTACCATTAACAGCTCTATGCCTATAAATTGGACAACCTTGAGGACATGGACAGAAACATACAATTTAGAAACATACAATTTACCAAGAGTAAGTGAGGAAGAAATGGAAAACCTGCACAGGACTGCACCAAGCAAGGAAATTGAAGAGGTAATCAAAATTTTCCCCCAAATAAAAAGGCCAGGACCAGAAGACTTTACTAGTAAGCTTTGACAAATCTTCACAGAAGAATTAATTCCTGTTCTCAAACTCTTCCAAAAAGAGGAAGAATGAGGAATATTTCCAAATGCTTTCTATGAAGCTAACATCATACTGATACCAAAAGCTGTTAAAGATGTCACAAAGTAAGAACATTACAGACCAATATCTCTAATAAACACAGATGCAAAAGTTCTCAACAAAATATTAGCCAGCTGAATGCAATAATACATCAAAAGGATTATCCATCATGATCACATGGGATTTATTCTGGGAATGAAAGCATGGTTCAGCATACACACATCTCTTAATGTAATACACAACATTAACAAGAGCGAGGAGAAAACTCATTTGGTCATATCAATAGATATAAAGATTTGACAAGATTCAACACCCATTTATAGTGAAATCTCTATAGAATGAGGATGGAAGGTTCATATCTCAATATAATGAAGCTTATATGTGATAAACCCACAGCTAACATCATACTCAATGGTGAAAAACTGAAAGTGTTTCTGCTAAGATCAGGAACAAGACAATGCTGCCCACTCTCGCAACTGCTATTTAATATTTTATTTGAAGTCTTAGTTGGAGCAATTTGTTAAGAAGAAATAAAAGAAACCCAAGTTGGAAATGATAAAATAAAACTTCACTATTTGAAAAAGACATGGTAATATATTTAGAAAACTCTATTAAAGACTACTGGAATTTACCAATGAGTACAATAAATTGGCAGGCTATAAAATCAGTGCTCAAAACTCAGTTGTATTTCTATATGCAATGAATACAATAGAAGAGAATGAAAATTTCAAAACTATCCCTTTTAAAAAGAATCAAATACTGTGGAATACACTTAACAAACAAGTTTTAAAACCTGTACAATGAAAGCTACAAATCTTTCTTACAAGAAATAAAGAAAGATACAAAGAGATGGAAAGATATCTTGTACTAGTGGCTGGGAATAATTAACATTGCTAAAATGGTCAGTATGCCTAAAACAATATACAGATTTAATGCAATGCCCTCAAAATCTCATGGGCGTATTTCAAGGAAATAGAGAAAAAAATTTAAATGTGTGTGGAATAATTAAAGTTTCTGAATAGTCGAAGCTTTCATGAAAACAAAAAGAAAAAAGGAAAAAGAACCAAATTGGAAGTATCATAGTCCTAGATAATTGAGCTATCCTACAAAAAGCGATCACAGCTGTATACTACTGTAATAATAACAGACATAGATCAGTGGAACAGGCCTGAATGAATCACCAGAAATAGACTTAATTTATGACAAAGGAGCCAAGGACATATGACAGTGAAAGGAGTCTTTTTAGTAAGTCATGGGAATACTGGACAGACAGACACATGCAAAAGAATGAAGTTAGTCAGGCTCTAACACCAAACACAAAATTAATTCAAAATGTATTAGAAACTCAGTTGTAAGAATGAAAACCATAAAATACTTAAAAGACAACATAGAAAAGATACTCATGACATCAGTCTTAGAGAAATGTTTGGGGACTCAACTCCAGCAGTAAGGGACAAAAATAAAAATAAACAAATGGGACTACATCAAACTAAAAAAGCTTTTGCACAATGAAAAATCTTTCACCAAAACCAAAAGGCAGCCGACCAACTGGGAGAAGATATTTGCATTTCATACTTCTTACAAGGGATTAATAGCCAAATTACACAATGAACTCATAATATTCAACAACAGAAAGACAAGCAATCCAATAAAAAATGGGCAGAGAATTGGATAGACATTTCTCTAAAGACACACGGATAACCAACAGACATATAAAAAGATGTTCTGCCTCACTTGTTATTATGAAAATGCAAAGCAAAATAACATGAGCTGCCACCTTACACCCATGAGATTGGCTATTTTTCAAAAGCCTGGAAACAACAAATGTTGGCAAGGATGTAGAGAAAAGAGAACATTTTTATGATGTTTATGGGAGTCCAAATTGTTGCAACCTATAGGAAAACTGTATGAAAGCTCTTCAAAAAAATGGAAAACCATATAATCTTGTCATCGCACTATTTATCCAAAAGGCACAAAAATACTAATTTGCAGAGATATATGCACCCCCACCCCCACCGCCCACTAATTGCAGTATTATTTGCAATAGTCAAAAACTGAAAATTACCCTTGTGCTCATCATCAGATAAATTGATAAAGAACATGTGATGTGTGTATATGTACATATATATATACATGGAATATATACACAATGGAATATTATGAAGCCTTTAAGAAGATAAAATCTTGTCATTCACAACAATAGTTGCAACTGGAGGGGATTATGCTAAGTGAAATAAGTCAGAAAAAGATAGAAAAATTCCAAAAGATTTCACTCATATGTGGAATATAAAGAAACAAAGCAAAGGAACAGAGTAAATAAAAACCAACACTTGGACATTATCATTAGAGCTGAGGTCATCAGTAGGGAACTTGGAAAGGAGTGGGGCCAAGTGATGGTGGGTCCAATGGACACTGGAGAAGGACTTTGGTATTTTCGTGGTGGGCAGGTTGTGCTGTCATGTATCTGAGGAATGGGCAACCAGCACATATTTGTTTGTATTATTTTGTAAGCAAAGTTACCTCAATGAATATTAAATTAATAAAAAAATAAGTATTTATTCAAAGTATATGAAAACATTTGAAAAGATATATGCATCCTACACTCATAGCAACACAATTCCCAATAGCCAAGATATGGAATAAACTTAAATATCAAATGATGCGTGGATAAAGAAGATGTGGCATGTATACTTAGTGATATACTGCTCAGTTTTAAAAAAGATGAAATCTTGCCTTTTGTGACAATTTGATTGGAAGTTGATGTGATCATGTGAAACAAATCAGAAGGAGAAAGATAAGTACAGGATGTTTCTAAGTACATGTGCTATGTAAAGAAATAGCAAACTAATAAACAAAAGCAACTCTGAGACTCTAACATAACTCTGGAGGTCTCCAGAGGGGATGAGGGAGGGGTGAGGTAAAACAGGCAGAGGGGTCAATTTGGCAGTGAGGATGTTATTAGACTCTGGTGGTGGGCACAGTGTGATATACACATTTGTCAATGCAAAGTTATACTCCTGAAACTACTATAGACTCATGAATCAACTGTACATCAATGCAAATTAATGAATAATGCAAGTAGTCAAACTCATAGACATAGAAAGTAGAATGGCGTTTGCCAGGGATTGGGAGGAGTGACTATTCAAAGAGTATAGAGTTTCATTCATACAAGATGAAAAAATTCGTACAAGTTCAAAAAGTTCCCCAAAAGTTCTAGAAATCTTCTGTACAATATTCTGCATATAAGACAAGACTATTGTATGTTTAAAATTTTTTACAGCGTTAGATTTTGTGTTAGGTACTTTGTACCCCCAAAAGAAGACCAAAGAACATGGAAGGAAAATATCATTATTTATTTTAGAGCACCTTGAATATTTTTTGATATATATTAGGATCTACATGGATATTACAGAATTCTTAGAGTTTCTAAAACACTTTTCAATACTGCCACATTTTACTAAAGTAGACACAGATCCAGAGAGGAAAAGCAATTTACTCTAGGCCCTATAAAGTTTTTAACCCTAAAATTCTAGACTTTTTCTCCAAACTCAGTATTTTTCTACTGCATCATGCAATTTCTCCTCTTTTAAATTACTGTAAATGAGGCAATCTCATGCTCTAACTGGTAAAATTAAAGCATTCTGGTACCATTTTCAGCATCAATTACTATTTAGAGAAATTGTAAAAAAAAAACTGCAAGGAAATCAAAATTGTGATTATGGCTTTATACAATAGCCTCAGTAGGAAGGAAAACGACAAAATCTGAGAAAATAAATAATTATGCATATTTGTGGTGGTGAAGTTAGCAGAAGGAATTTGAATAAAGAAAATTGAAATATTGTGAATGAGTTATAAAGATCTATTTCTCTGATTTCCTTAGAACAGGGAAAATATAAAAGCATTCAAGTTAAAATAATGAAATATATTGATTTTTAAAGTTGTAGATCATTAAAACTTACTCATATGGGAGATAATATTAAATAACAATGATGAATTATTTAAAAAAATATGATCCGTAGAGTAGAAATCTACCTTTGATGTTAAAAGTACTGTGGTGTCAGGGAGCATGTCATCTGATCTGTCATTCTGATTCTTGAGAAGAAAGATTCAATTGTTCCAATTCTTTCTATTCTCATATTTTAACATAGGCACCTACAGATTAGGCAAAGAAATGGAAAATGTTTGGGGAGGTAGGAAGAAGAGAATCCAGCAAATTTTTAGCTGGATTTATTTCTCATATATAAGGAAAGTAATCTATGTGAAGTTTTTATATACAGTTCTTTTTGTAACTTTTCCTCTTTAAGGCTGAATAATATTCCTTTGTGTGTGTCTATCCACCTATCTATAATCTATTATCTGTCTTTTTATGTATCTATCTACTCTCTATATCTGTCTACCTACCTACATATCTATTATCTACCATCTATCCATCCATTTATCTACCTATCTATCCTGCATTTATAACATTGGTGAATCTAATTGAAATAAGTCAGAAACAGCAAGAAAAATATTGCATATTATCACTATATAGGGAATCTTAGAAAGTCAGATCCATAGAACAGAGAATGGAATGGAAGGTACCCAGGGTGGGGAGATAGGAGAAAGGGGAGCTATTGGTCAAAGAATATCAATTTCACCTTGGTAGGATTAATAAATTCTAGAGCTCTAATGTCCCATGTGATGACTACAGTCAATTGAAGTATATCATACATTGGAAATTTGCTTAAAGAATAGATTTTGTGTGTTCATATGACACACACACACACAGAAGTAACTTTATGAAGAGATGGCTATGTTAATTAGTTTGACGATACTGATCATTTATCAAAACATCATATTGTACAGCTTAACAATTTGCAATAAAAATAATGAGAAAAAGCCCGCTTCTTGCACGCATATTGACAAGATTCCCTGCTGTTCTGAAAACTATCGACCATAAATACCTCAGCTACATGGAGAGGGACACAGTGGAGAAGAGGGACAACATTATTCGGAAAGGACTTCTCTTCATTTCTGTTCAACGAGCAGAGTGAAACGCAGTGACTGGGTGAACAGAATTTCTGAATTCTATACCAGCTGTTTGAAGCATTGTTCTCGAGAATGCCTTGGTATGTCTCTTTGACTCTGGGTAGCTGTGCCCCAGAAATCTGGGCTCCCCGCCAGGATCAGCCCGACTTAATTGAACAGGTTCACACTGGGACCCAGGGGACAGGAGCTCATTGAACATATGTGCCGTCCCATAAGTCATGCTACTTAGGACACAAACAGTACCTAAAGGTGAAAAGTTTATGGCAACCACAGAATTAAACAATACCTAGGGAGTACAAATATCAAGACTCGCTGAAATAAATGTGCATTTTCTGTCTATACAGCTATATCAATAGCTATATATATGTATGTATACATATGTATATATACACATGAGATTTTAAAAGAAGAAAAACAGATTTTTTTGATGATAAGGAAAGTGGCCCAAATGTCCATCTGCATCTCTAATCTGAATGAAAGATATGAATATATTTTGAGGGAGAAAGTATATTTGATCTTAAAGATAAATCAGAAATTTACACCCAACTCCCACTTAAAACTGTATATGCGGTTGAAATGATCAAATTGATGATCATCAGAATTTTCTGCAAATTGTCAATCTTTCATTGGAAATGGTACGTAGTATTTCTGGTTCTATAACCACCTCTTCTTCTCCCTTTCTTTTCTAAACAGAATTCTGAATGAATTATTCACTCTGAAAACATCTTCTCTACCAGAAACACAACTTCTACAAGGTCACGTTGTATATGGTATGATACCAACTCCCACAAGCAAGTATTTATATGGCAAAGAATGTGAATGTCTTAGAAGGTCTGCATGTGTACAAATATTGTTGACAATCTACTGTCCGTTCACATACGCCTGACAACTCTGGCAAGGTTCCAAGTGATGTCAACCTGCTGCTTTTGTTATGTCGACAAAGCTCAGCACATAGGAGTTTTTAAAATAACACTGAATGACAGATAGTCTTAAAAGAAAAAAATTTAATGATAAGTACATAAAAATGAAACCACATACATTGTACAAAATATTTGTAGTGGGCAAAGAATATGAACTGAAAAAAATAACTTTCTGTGGGTTTAAGAAAAATTAGTTTTTATCAATGAATTAATCAATCTATCAGCATTTATTTAGCACTTACTGTAGCAGATATATAGATATATGTACATATAAAAATATTCTTGTTAGAAATAGCAATAATTAATATGTATATTCCTATCATATTTAACTAATAAACTATATATCTTATATGTAAAATAAGCAAGTTACTGTCTATATATTGAAATATAGAATCTCATTTATATATTCTCTTTTTTTTCTTAAAGGAAAGGTGCAGACAGAATGGAAGTGAGTAGGTGGGTGGGCAAGAAGAGAGAGGAGGAAGAAACATTTATTTACTTAGTTGTTCATCTTGGTTGTTGCCCCAGACAGAGGTCTCACCCCAGATCCTTGGAATATATGTGTACTGTGTCTAGTAGCTTTATCCTCTAGACCATCAGGGAGAGTCTATCTATTCTGTCTGAGATATATATATATATATATATATATATATATATATACATACATATATATGTATATACACATACACACACATATCCACATGAAACTGTCACACATAAAAACAAATATTATTTATATGCGTAACATGTTTTGAAAACAGCAAATTCTTAGCAATTTCTGCAATTCACTTTCTCATCATCGGTTCCCACAACATTAACCTAGGTATTGTTACCCTCAATGTCCAGATGAAGAAATTAAGGCTTAGCATTGATTCGAGTTTAAATTCCAATCTGAGGTTTATTTTCTATTATACACATCTACAGAATGTTCGGGAGTGTTAAGAAATCTTTTGTAGATGCTATATTATATTTGTAATTCAGAACCAATAATATAGGTTTGTTTGGAACCATCATCAGGTAATGATTCCTTATTATCATCTCTCCTGAAGCATAACACGTATATTTTTATTATTCTAGGGGCAATGAAAATCACTAATAAACATAATTTCATTTTCTTAATAAATTTATTGGTAAAATTTTCCTCTAGTGGACAAAAGTGGCTGACCCATAGTTACTTCCCTTGATTGATTAAAAAATATAGTAATTGAACTACAAAAATCTATCTCAATATTGTCTTTTGATTTTCTTTATATCACTCATATTATCTTTTGGTTTATCTTAGTGACCTCATCTTTCATTCTCTCTTTGATTTAATATAAAAAATATTACAAAAATATAGTGGTCATTATTTTCAACCTCTTTGTTAAGGCTCTTGCCTAAATATTGTAAGCAAGTAATTTAGAAGTTATTGCAATTATTTAGAGTGTCCTTAATAAAATTATATAACTTTGCTTTAATAAATCACTTCTGCCAAGACTGTTCCAATGCAGTCATACAAGTGAGTGTGAGAGAATGTTATTCTGCCTTTAAGCAAACAGCCACTCTAGTTACTTAAAAATATGATCATGTATAGATGGTGTGCCAAAACAGGTGAAGGGCTGAAGCCTTGGTGTGGATAGAGCAGCTAACAAATAGCATTCACTTACTAATTCATTCAGTTATCCCTTATTGAACATTAGGTACTAGATACAATAGAAAACAAGATATGCTTTAAAGATCTTAAAGATGGTCTTTGCTAGAAAAATGGAAACCTCATAGCTCAGAGTCAATTTACCTCGTTCACTGCTGTTCCTAGCACCTAGGTTCGTGCTTGGCCCATAACTGTGGCTCAAAATTATCTGTTGAATGGGTGAGTGAAGTAAAAGCAAAATGCCAGCAGTCTAACAGAAGAAGAACACTGAAAAATGAAAACATGTGACATTATTCTTAAATTGGTGATAATTGCTCTGAAGAAACCAACTCAAGTTGCAGACAGAGAATAATAGAGGCAATGTTCTTTAGTATGTCCAGGGAAGATTTCTGCAATAAAACGACAATTTAATTTGAGGCCTAAAGATCTCAGAAGAATGAAGATAAGAATGAATTAGCTATGTGAAGGAGAATGTTCTAGAGAGGAAACAGCATATTCAAAACCTTGAGGAGAAAATCTTGACCTATTATATGGAACTCAAAGGAGATTTGTTGGATAGAATTTAGTAGTGAGGCCCAGAGTGGTTCAAAATGCAGTTGAAGAAAGACAAGGACAGGATATTCAGGTCCCCACTTCATAGACCATGAGAGTGGATTCTATTTGAAGGTATCAGAAAACTAGAGACAGTTGCTAGTTGCCAGCCCAGTCAGCATTCTTTATCTTTCTTATCCACAAAACCTCGATTTCCTTGAGGGCACCAATATGGGCAGTTATTTAACAGAAACCAAAGAGCAGCATCTACTACAGTTCCCAGCCTGCCTTGCATCCAGGAGAGTCATATAATATACTTCCTTCCACTAAGATACATGTGGAAGCTGTTTAAACAGAGTTGGTGGGAATTTTTTTTTTTTTTGTTATAAGGTGCAACTATGACTGGTACTGTCTTTATTCTTACTCTTGCCTTGAAGACCCTTGATGTCAAAAACTAATTCATCTTCTTGCAACTGTGAAGAGAAGGCTAAATAATGGTGAAAAGCAACCCTCACATCCTTGAGCTGCTGCCCCTAACTTCAAAGGCTCTGAAATGTGAGATAAATAGACCTTATATGTTAAGGCAACTGTTAGTTTTTTTTTTTTTTTTTTCCAGGTGGCAATGGTTAGTAGAACATAACTTTTCACTTCTTCCTATTTAACAGGAAACAAAGCTTCAAGTCAAAGGAATCAATCTTTACTTGTGAAATGTTACATATCCATCAGCTGAGTGGTGCTTTTAAGTGCCCTTTTCCCAAAAGGCTCATATAAAAAAAGACTTGTTAAAATGTTGGATCTCTGCCCATTTGTGAAATTAAAAAAAAATAAAAGGTACCTAATGGCTTTCATTTGCATTCCTTTAATTATGCACTTTCATACATGTTTTTGCCATGTACATAATTTTTTTGAATATTGCTTAGCTGTGACTTCCAGTAGCTGAGAAGAAAGAGGAATCAAATGACTTGGGAATCACAACTCAGAGGTCATTATCTTGCTTATAGTTTAATGCATTTGTGATTGATTCTGTTACATTGAAGGAGTAAAAGTTTAATATATTGAAAATATATTAAAGAGGGAAGATATTTTTGTTAAAGCAGCATGTTGTAAAAGACAGAAAAGACAGTTTATTTTTTTAAAGTAAAGAACACATGGAAAGGATAAGGTGATAGGTGTCCCTTTCTTCCTTCAGGTACATCAACTGCAACATGAAAGAACTTAGACTAAATGAACTTCAAAGTTCCCTTTACTTCTGTATCTCCATAATAGTTCTATTCTTTCTCTGAATCTGGAAGTGATATAAATGATATAGTGGTACTGATGCTTGGATGTGAAGAAAAGAGTAGGTGTGGCCTCAGTTTTCTCTATAAAACCAATGGAAGATGAATAGAGGAATCAATGAAAGGTCAGGAGGAAGTTACACAACTTGAATGATTCATGGTTAGCACTGTGGCTTTCTGCTCTTCCTACAAAAGCTCTCTTCAAGGAAGATCCCAAGTCTAAGAGAGGAAGCTGGAAGCTACTGGGCTTTCTTGACTTGCCCTGAGAAATAATGCAAATTCACCTCTGTTGGATTCTGCTGTGGAGAAGTGAGTCAAAGGATCAGTTTAAAATTCAAAGATGGCGGCATGTTGGGGGAGGGGACACAAGGAGGTGAATACCAGGAAGCATATTTCATTGTGGGGTCATCCCTAGATTTATTAAATTTTCTAATACATTTATTAACATGTGTGCACATATTTCTAAACACAGCTCTTTTTCTGCTTTCTTCAATTTTGATGTTATTTACATCAGCATTCAGCTAAAAATTCTAATTTTGATTGTGCTCATGACTACCTTAGAAATTTGCTTATGAATTTCTAAATATGAGATTCTACCAATTATTGTTGATTACTATCCTATTTTGCTCCGATCTAACATCCCAGCATTTGTTGATTATGGTTAGTGTTCTATGTATATCTGGCAGCTTATAAACAGATCATTATCTATGATTTATTTAAATTTTGTTAATCATGCTATTCAAGTCTTTTATATTGCTACTTACATTTATTTCATTGAAAAAAATTCCCTAAATTGATTGTAGTTTTAATCATTTTCCTCTTCTGCCATTTTTTTTTTCTAATTTCTTAGTCTTACTAAGAAATACAAATTTAGGACAGTTTTCTTTTTCTGTTAACTAAAACTTTTATCTTCAGGAAATGTCCTTGTTATCTCCAGTAATTCCTTCTGCATTAAATTCTCCTGTTATGATACTGATATAACTAATACAGCTTTCTTTTGTGAAGTCTTTGGTTTAATTTTTTGACATACATTTACTTAAATATTTTGTATCTTTTATTTTTCTGTGTCTGGCAAATGACATGTTTTTTTCTAACGTCTGGTTTAACCATATTTATCTTATAGGTTGAACACTTACGTACTTACATTTAATTTAACTAAGGGTATATTTGAATTTAAATGTAATTTCTTATATTTTATTTGTTTTTATCTATTCTATATAGTTGTCTCCTTTATTGCACTATTTTACATCAATTAAAAATTCCCTCTTTTCTATTATTATTAGTTTTAACTCTTTCTTTTATTTGTTTCCCTATAAATTATAACATACTCCAAAGATGTTGCAAAGTATAAATTATTACTTTACTTCTCTCCACCATTGCAAAGATCTTTAAGCACATCAACTCCTCTTACACTTTTCTAATCTGTGTTGTATTTTTCCATGTTTTAGTTTATTCCTTTTTTGTTTTTCCTTTGTTTCTGCAACAGTGGTCTTCTATATATCATTCTTCTTTCTGGGAAAGAAATCCTGAAATATTCTACTGGTAGCAACTTTTCTCAGATTTTTAAAAATTATTTTTATTTAAAATTTCACATTTCTATACTTCTATGTAAGTATTATTTTCTTGCACATGTTTAAGGTGCTCTGGCCTCCATTATTATTTTATATACCAGCTCTCATTATACTTTGCTCCCTTATAGTAATATGTCCTTTTCACTTTCTGCTTATTTTAAGATTATCTCTTTGTCTTTGATATGTAATAGCATCTTTTATGAACCTAAATATCCTTTGCATATATCCTGTTTCTTAAATTTAACTTGTATCTTTCATCAAATTTGAAAATTTATTATTATCTATCCTTCAACTATTATTTATTCCTCTTTCCCTAACTCCTCATAAAATTCCACTTTTCACTATTTTTCATAAGTCTTTCATTTTTGTGTCTGTGGGGAGGAGTATCTTAGTTTCTTTGCATCCTTATGTCTTTATCCGGATTATTTACTCTCGCTTTTATTCCAGTTCATTAATTCTCTCTTCAGCTGTATTTAGTCTCTGTAAAACTCATTCTTTGAGGTCTTAATTTCAGTGTTTCTGTTTTTGATGTATGAGAATTTCAATTTGTTGATTTTTTGTAATTTCTGGTTATTTTCCACAATACTCAATATTAAATTTTATTTCCTTAAACAAATTAAGCATAAGTGTTTAGAAGTCAGAATCTGAAAACCTATTATTACGATAACACACATATCTGTTTTATTATACGTTGGTTTTCTTAAATGCTATTTTAGTGGTATTGATTTTAAAAGTAAAATATAAAAATTTTTTGCAGTAGTAATAAAATACAATTTAGTTTTAAATATTAATCTTGATTTCTGCAACCTCTCTAAATTCATTAGCTATTTTTGGTAGCTTTTATACAACCTTTTATACATAATCAAATATTAAGTGAATAAAGACATTTTTGCTTCTTTGCAATATGGATAACTTTAATTTTTTTCTTATCTTATTTCCCTTTCTAAATCTCCCAATTGAATTTTGAATAGAAATGCTAATGAAGTCTCTCTCTTTTTTTTTTTTTTTCCATTTTGGGAGAATACATTTAATCTCTCACTATTTAGTATACTGCTAGCTGATTTTTTTTAAGTCCTTTATTAGGTTGAGAAAGTACCCAACTGCTCTTAGTTTAATGAAAGATTTTATCAGCAAAAGATTTTTGTCAAATACTTTGCTGTACTTATTAAGAAGATTAAAGAATTTTTCCCTGTTAATATGCTGACATCATGAATTATACTGATTTCCAACTATCAAACCACCTTGGCATTCCTGGAATAAATGCCATCTGGTCATGATGCATTATCTTTATAAATATTGTTGAATTCAATATCCTAGAATTTTAAAGGATTTTTTCACTTGTATTCATGAACAATATAAATATGAGTTTTCTTTCTGTGGTAATGTTTTTGATTTGGCATCAGAGAAATACTGATCTCACAGAAAGATCTGGGAAGTATTTATTCCCCTTTATTTTTCTGTAAAAAATATGTAAAATTGCAACTATTTCATTTTTTAATGTTTGGTAGAATTCACTAGTAAAACCATCTAGGCCTGGAGTTTTCTTTAAGCTATCGATCTGTAAATTGAAGAGAAAATAGTCAAAGACGATATGCTTGTTTTGGAGTCTTATTTCATTGAATGTTCTCTACACCAAACGTTTTCTCTCCATGAAACTACAGGTGAAAAAATATATAATTTATATATAATCTATAAATGCTAGAGCAACCTAAGAAACAGGCATTCTCAGCAGGTACAAATTTTAATTATCTCTGATTTGAAAGAATAGTCATCTATATTGCAAATGTCTTTTTTCACTTTTAAATTAATATGTCACGTGTTTCTCTGAAATGTTAGTAATCTCTTGCATTTGTTTTATGTGTGGCAAAAATTCTTTTTAATTAAAATAAAATTAATGAGAGATTAATTTAAAGTATTTATCTAATACTGTTCCCAGAATGCTTGTTTCAAAATCTGTATCCTTAGTTGTATGCCTGTTTTGCTATGAAGTTCTACATCAATTGTGGATAGAAAAATGTCTTCTAAGGAAATCAAACTATATATACAATATTATGTTGGAACTTAATTTTATTTAATAATGATAATGAGCAGTCATTTGAATCACAGGCCAAAATTCAAAACTGAGAAAAATGCATTCATGTTGTCATGATGCCATTTTATCCTGAAAACCCACCGTTATCTTTTCCCCAAATTCAAGCAATTATGGTATCTAAGTACCATAAGATCTTCATCATATAAACATTTGTATTCTTCTATTTCCTAACTAACTGATATAAAGGATATTCTATGGCGATAAAGTATAAGGAAATTATAGTATTTTAATGCAGAATAAGTATGCTTTACTTTTAGGAAGAAAATCTTTGGTGTAAATGGCATAGGTGAGCAAACTTGGATTCTCTTAAATGTCTGTGTTTTAGTTATTGAATAATTGTTCAGTGACAAATACTATAGCAAATATACAATGCTTGGATAAATTTACTTTGTTTTAACATAAAACTATTGAGTTAAGGCTCACTCTGGTGACTTAGTGGTCAAGTCCATGGCCTCTGGCCAGAATAGCCCATATACATCCCAAGGACCCAGGTTTGCAACTGGGGGCTGGAAGTCACAACCAAGATGAGCAACTAAATAAAATAAATCAATACTTCTTCCTCACTCATCAACCTTTCTTGTTCACCTTCACATTTCCTTTAACATATACACACACACACACATACAGAGAGAGAGAGAGAGACAGAGACAGAGAGAGAGAGAGAGAGAGAGAGACAGAGACAGAGACAGAGACAGAGACTGACAGAGAGAGAGAATTAAATGCATTAAGTAAGATTTTCAGGGAACCAGGATTGAAAGCAGGCACACCCCTTAGACTCATAGTCAAGAGTACACTTAAGTTCCCTTCTAAAATAAATATCTAAATAAAAGGCTTGCTAGGAACAGTTGGAAAGGAAAACGAGGGTGTAAATACTGGAAACACACCTGCTATTCCTAATTAATCCTCTCCAGTCTTTTCTTTTTCACTTCCAGGATGACATCATTTGGGATTCATTCATCCTGGAGCAGGAAATAAAGAGATTCATCTTCTAACCATCTCCCTCAAACTCACCACTGTGTGTGTGTGTCCCCCATTTATTTCTGCCTGATCTTCCTTACACTTGATGATCAAACTCTTTTCAGTTCTCTTTCTGACCTTTGAAGTTATTTTGAAAATAAGCCTTTCCCACATACTTAAAAAAAAAATCATACCATGTATTTTTTTTATGTTTAAGTCATTGAAAATATTTGAATTTTGCCTTTTAATAGATTCAATATTCACCTTTAATTCTGTTTCAGTGTCCCCTTCATATGTGGAAAAGGTCAGCTTCCATGCATTCACTTTTCAAATAACCATACATTTTGAATTCACGTATTTCAAATTAATCATGCCCCTTCCCGGGGGAATTAACTCACGCTAAAACCGTGAACCAACCAATAGATGGAAACTGCAACAAAACACATCTAGTTGGTGAATTAAGTATCTAGCCCAATGACTGCTTTTCAACAGCTAAATTATGAATAGAATATATAATGAGCATCATTAGTTAAAATGAAAAATGAAACCAAACACAACTCAGAATACCAAATCCTGATGATTTAGCAGAAGCTCCTGATGAACATGGAATGAAGCTGTGTCGTTACACAAGGAAGTCACCTCCCTCTTTCACTGGTACCTGTCAGAGCTTACCAGATCTCGAAGGTTAGATTGTCACCATCATCTATTTTTCTAATATTTTCTAATTGCATGGTAGGAGATGCTTCTGCCATTTGAAATATGTTTCTTTAGCCTCTCAAAGAACTTTTTATATTTTGAGGATGCGTGAGCTCCTATATTTTAAATAGACCATGGTACACCTTTAGCTTTATTTTCTCCTCCTCACCATAAATATCAGCCGCTATAATTAAAGAAAGGCATGAAGCTGGAGTACAAAATAGGTGGTGTGTCTCTCAAATGTACAACTTTGAAAGAAAAAGAAAAAGAAAAAACCCTTGTAAAGCAATGGGAGCATGCTCTGTGATTATGTGCTCTGGGGCAGTTACACAGCACGTGCTGGGGATTACAAATCTGCTTGCTCTGGCAGGAAGGATATGCCTATTAACAGAAACCAGCTGTTCAGAAAAACTGTGATGCCCAAAGTAGTGAAAGAATGTCTTAATTTAGCTCAGGACCACATTTATTACTTGTGGAAAAAAAATTCCTGAAACCATCAACTCTGTTCAATTAATAACATTCTTGTGAATTTATGCAACACAAAGGAAATATTAAGAATAGTTCATCTAAAGTAAATCCATCTCCATGGTTTAATGACTCCTTCCTTTCACCACACAATATCTCTAGGCTTTCTAATTCTTGTTGTTTTTCTTCCAGGCCTACGCAAAGAGGCAGTTTAATCAATTTAGTTAAAGCTACTGAATACTTTTCTTTTTAGAGTGACCAACAGACTGGCCAGATCACTTAAACCCCTCCCTGAGCACTGAGGGGAGAAGAAAACTATATTTAGGATGAAGTGAAACTCAAATTGTTCTACTTATCTCACTCAATGATTTTTGTGCAAATAGCTGGTCTTTTCCTAAATTTGAGTGTAATTATATGGCAACTTTTAAAAATCTAGTGTATGGAAATATTTAACTCCAAGACGGAAATGAACAAAGGCAGAGAAAGGAATTCTAATTGGAGAATGCAGAGCCCAAAATACAAAGGTCTTATTTGGAGTTCTGCAACATCATCTTCATTTCCTTTTGGAAATGTGAGCATTTTATTGAGAACTAGTGCCTGGATGAAGTGGTAACTCTGTTTATACAACACTCAGTAAGAGTTCCTCTTGCAACTGGTTGAGACCAAATGATGGCAGACCTGTGCTAGGCACTGTAAATACTCAAAGGATTATGAAAGTACAGAGAAATAGCATGAAAAAGGGGGCATTTGACTCAAACTTGGGTGTGTGTGTGTGTGTGTGTGTGTGTGTGTGTGTTTGTGCATGTGCATTGCTTATATGCATTCTTCCATAGGAAGAAGACAATAAAATTAAGAACTGAAATATTTATTGAACCTTCTCAGTTTAATCTGGTAAGTAATACAGGGAGACTTTCCAGACAGAGGGATCAGCTTGGGCAGATGCTTCTGAAGAAACTAAGTCCATACTGTGTCTCCATCAAAAAGGACTGAGACCATAAAAATATTCAGAAGAGATGGGGGCTGTTGACAAGACGTTTGAACATGACCCTTAAAAAAGAAAGAAAACCCTGAAGAATTTTAAACACAGGAATGGCATTAGATAAAATCAGAAATGTGAACCCTTCTGCTCTCTCCACCCTCAGCTTAGATGGTCAGAACATAGGAGAACCTTTGACCTCATCCAATTCTTGAGTCCAAGGCTAGTCTGTCAAATCCTGCCACATTTCTGGAGCTGAGAGTATTTTCTGGAACACTGGGTGAGTTTGGTAAAAACTTTTTGAATGGCTGAGCAGGTAAATGAATAGTCTTTGTTCATCCAATCACCTCTCTTCAGACCTAACTGAGAAGTTGAAATTTTCTTTGACCCCGACCTACAGTATTTGACTCCATGTCTCTTTAGTACTGAGCTTGAGGTAGCGCTTAATAGCTTAACTGCTGGTTTCTATCAATCAAAAATTTGATATATGACAAACAATTTTTGAAATTCCGTCACACATATGTCAGTTTCACAGATCTGGAATGACATAAAGACAGCCATGGGAGGACTTTGTCATCAAATATCTTGCAACCTCAGTCTTCTTCACCTATAAACATAGCTTTCCTAGATCTTCTTTCTTGCTTTTTATAATTAAAATGAAATTTTCATTGTATGAGGGTAATTCAGGGATTGTCATCTTTATTCGATATTTCAGGCATCAATTTCCTAACCAATCAAGGGACTTGATATTATTTTATTCTCATAAATGTTTGTTAGATTTTTTTTTTTTTTTTTTTAACAAGGAAAGGTGCAGACAGTAAGGAGAGCAAACAGAGGCAGGCACACAGGAAGAGACACAAGAAAGAAGTACTTTCTATTTATTTTATATCGTTGTTCTCACCAGTCCCAGACTGTGAACCCAGGACCTTGGGATGTATGTGGATGGTGCCCAAATTTCTATTTTAAGCAAAGAACTATTTCCCAGTCATTCAAAACTTGATGATGTCTTGTTTCCCATAGCATATCACTGCACACTCAATATTGGTCATTATCTGTGCCGTGTTCAAATTTGTTTTTAACTGATGGAAATTTACAACTACGAAATTTCAGGGAGAAAAATCTGTTTGCTTTTGCTATCGCAATATGCCCAACTCGGTTTTCTTTATATATGAATAAGCTGAGCTCTTCCACAAACTTAAATTCCATTGTGGTCAACTCTGGTTTCTTTTTCACATATAATTTTCTTAATTGCTCTATAGATTCAACTCTGAAAGTGACTGAGATCCTTACAGCATAGTATTTTGGGAAGATTTTTTGACAAGTTTTCAGTACTGCTTCTGCAGATAAATCATATTGGTTAAGAGAAAATACTCTTTTAAATGCATTGATAGAGAGATGGGGGGAAAACGAGAGACAGAACAAAGAAATACTTATCAATTGTTCTACCTTCCATTCTGGATGCATGCGGTCAAACAGTCTATAAACCTGTACTTTTAAAATTACCTTAAAAGCTCACTTTTTAATGCACACTACTTAGAAAATTTAAAATTTCCACTTTCTAGGTTGATACAAAATTATCTTTATTTTATAAATTGTATTTAATATCACTAGACTGTATATAAGATTACTGCCCCATTACTGGGAATTTTTGAATGTTGAATGCTTAAGTTTTGCCCATTTCAGTAAATTTTTTTGCATTCATTTTCTTTTCAAGTAAGAGAGAGAAAAGGAACATTTAAATCTGCAAGAAAATTACATGTTGCATTCATAGTTCTCAATTTCTGGGCCAATTTGAAGTATTTTTCAGCTATGCCATTAAATAAGCATTAAATACATTTTATGAATTGAAAGGAGAGTCCAAAACTTTTAAATCTGGATGATAGCCAGAGGATTTTTTTTCAAGGTTATAAATCCTGATGAACTTCTCATCTGGACAAGAGTAGGCCCAAGCATTAGGAGTCTAGGTTAAGTCATCCTCTCTGCAAGGAGCTAAAACACAGGTATTATTCTCCTTAAGATTAATCTTTTGATCACTCTGGAGTAAATATCAGAGGGCTCTCTGGGATCCTCAGGGATACTAAGAAGTCCCACTCCGTGCTCCTATTACATCTGCATCTCTCTTGTGAATGCAATCATGAAACCAATACAAGAGTTAATGGCTCGTTATGCACCAGTCTCCATGTTAACTAATTTCTGCACAATACTTCCTTCATTCAATGATGTGACTTGGGTTGAAAGGCCACATTGTAGAGATAAAGAAACTGGAATTTGCAGGGAGGCACTTGACCAAAAGTCCCAGAAAGAACCATAAAGGTGATGGTGGAGTTCACCTCACAGTCCATGCTTCTACCACCTCACTCACAGTCTCTCCTTCTCTCACCTGTACTTGACTATCCTGTTTGGAAGCAGGTAGGGCCTCTCCATTCTCTTCCAAGGAATCTGGGGTTCTCATGGTCTTTTCTGTTACTTTCGATCAGAAACTGCTTTCAGGGGATTCCATAACATAGCCCTTCATGATCTTAGGGTTATACCGCCCTTTGTTCACTGGGAAACCGAATCTCAGCTCTTAGCCAGTAGCAGCACATCCAGCTGATGTCTCCGGGTTGAATTCACAGGAATCTCAATAGTGGGTGGTGTCGGGGTACAGGAGGGCTGTTCAAAGTAACAATGATTTTTTTAAAATTAAAGTTGTTTGAGCAAAAGCCTGTTCAAGGACACACAGACCTTCCTTTCTAAATCTCCCCTGTGAAACACAGCCGCCCTGCAGCATGAAGGAGAGAGACATCCTTTCGCCAGAGATAAGGGATTTAGGGTCAAAAAGATGATGTGCATACTCTTCTTCATTCTATACCTATGGGTTCTCAGGAGTGAAGTCTTTGTCTTGTCAGTTATTCACAAATATTTCACTTCTTTGTGTGATGACAGAAAAACCAACTCATTCAGTCATTTCTCAGGTTCCATATCTATGAGATATCTATAGATAGGAAATGTGTTTATTTTTTTCTCCTGGTATGACGCGTCATATTTGATTTTTTTAAAGGAAAGATGCAGGCAGGAATGAAGGTGAGTAGGCAGGAAGGCAGGAAGTGAGGTGGAAGAAGCACTGTTTATTTTATTTAGCTGTACATCTTGGTTGTGTCCTGACCCAGAATGCAAACCAGGGTCCTTGGGATGTGCATGGATTGTGCTTCAGCTGGAGGTGGTTGACCAAGCCACTACTCCACCAGGGCGTGCCCAGGTTTAATTATTTAATTTAATGATTAGACCAGCCAGAAGAACTCAGAAAGGGAAAAATAGAAAAGATTTTCTCCTCTTCTCTATCTGTATCTCTTCTAAATATTGGATGCATCTCCATTTAAAGAAGGACTGCCATCAAGGAGAATCGTTATGTGATCTGTTACTGTGGTAGCTCCCATCCCTCAGGTACATTAGAAACAAATAAAGAAAATAATTTAAAAACCAACCAACCAACCATGCTTTTATATTTGAATACTGGGTATGTATTCTTAATGCAGTTGCTCTAGGAAGATCAATTCACAGATAACAACACACAACCCTTTGCTCAAACAATAGCCAGATCCCTTGCTTACAGGTAATATAAAGCCCAGGCAGCTTTAGCCTTTAAATGATTGACCTGCTCACTCATAGGCATTACTAAATGCCTCCCCGGGGCAGGGATGTAAAACTTTCTTTCTTTTACTTCTCTACTTATGCCTCCCTAGTGGAAGCCAAATACTATAAGTCCCCTCTTTGATGCGGGAAAACATAAAAATCAGAAATATGAATCTTCTTGTAAGAAAGAGTGAGCTTTAATTAAAGGGAAGCCGGCAACTTGAAGGGGAGGGATGCATACTTGTATATTCAGCTCTGACTTTTAAAATCCCTTCCAAGTACTTGTAAGAAAGTGGAAATCTCCACCTAGCAAACCAGACAAATAAAGCTTAGGTTGGTAAACAATCAGGTTTGAAGTAAATTGCTCAAACAAGCTGAAACTTGGCAATGCTCTGCCTTGGTGACAGAACATTGGGACAGATGATTTCTCCGTTGAGGACAGGTGATTTCTTGGTGGTGTTTACCTGCCCATCAGTGTGAAAAGGTCAGAACACATCTGGTGTCACTTTCCTGGGATGACATGCAACATCTTAAACCTTGGTAATTGTGTTGCAAGTTTGAGAACACATTTTAGATAACTGACATAGGTCTTACAACAGGACCCTGGGCAGGAGTAAGAGCTTACAATTTACACTTAAGTGACAAAATACAGGATCAACCTTAGTGAATTTACTGTTGTTTAATCCTTACCCAGGCCAACACCAAGGTCTTCATTTGTCATGCAAATGAAATTCTTAGGAAACTTTCCTGTCTTTGAAAGTTTCCTATTTTCTGGCTGTAGCTATTTAGAATAAACCTGAAATGTTTCTGATGGTTTCAAATACGAATCATAACATACAATTTTATTCATATTTTATTACTTACCTCCAAGTTCCAGCAGCATTTAGCTTGGAAAAAGAAAAAAAAGAAACCTAAGAGAAGCACACCTTCTTTCACCTGACAATCTCACATAATTCCCAAGTGTAAAGTCTTGCCTACTATCCGTATACAATCTTCTATTTGGGCACTTTGTTTAGGTCTAACATCAAGTGGGTAGAGTGTTTTATTTGTATAAGCTCCCTCTGCTATCTAAATAGAAAGCTCCTATTTGATATTATTTGGAAGATTATATTCTGTGTCTGGTAACGCTAACACTGTTAATTCCTGTGGAAAAAAAAAAATGAGTGCTCCAAGACCCCCCCAAATAATCTGACAAATCATACCAAATAGCAGTGTTCTAGTTTTGAGCAGTAAGAGAAACCTGTATATGCGTCTCTTTGCTGCTTCTGAAATCATGTTCCACAAGCAGTAAACTTTTGAGCTCTGTGAAGGAAGTGATGATGATTACACTCACATCAGAACGCAACATTAAAAGAGCATGCTTCTGAGCCAGCATTATGTCCCAGGCTCTCTGCTACGAGTTTTCTGCTGATTGTTTCATTGGAGAGTTGCAAAAACCTTTTGAAGAAAGGTAATCTGAGGCTAAAATAAAAGATCTGAAGAGTAGAAGGAATGTCTGTTTTGCTGACTGCCTCATCTGACACAGACCTGAGCTCCATCAACATTGAATTACAGAATGGCTCCCATCAGATCCTCTTTACAGGTGTGGAGGTGGAGCAGCAAGAGTTAACATAATGTATCCAGAATCCCTTTGTTCATAAACTCTGGAGCAGGCTCTCTGAGTTTAAAGCCCAGTCGTAGATTAATTATGTGCCATAAATGTGCTGCTCTAACCTGAAAGTGCTATTCTGGTTCTCTGTGGAAAGTACATTAATCAGAAGAATGGAGATGGTTTGGGTTGACATTATAGAGTCCCAACAAGCTCATCTCAAACATACAGCTGACACACAGTTTCCTCACATCCAAGATGCTCGACACTCATACTCACAGGACATAAAACTGATCTTGGCAGATTTTAGCTACTAATAATGACCAGAATTCAGTGGGAAGTGGACTCATTCCACCTGTGTCGAGGGGCTCTGTTTCTAGCTGGTTCTGAGATTCTCTTCATCAAAGTGCTGACTATTCTTTATTAATCATTCAAGATATCTGCCCCAGAAAGCCTGAAGTGATCTGTAGAACAAACTTATTTTCTCAATTGCACATTTTGACATATCCTCTCTATCCATGGCCCAGACTTAAAGTGTGTCAACTAAGAACAAAAATGCTATCCCGATGACTTAGTTTGTTAGTTTTATATTCAGCCTTCCCTCTTCCTTAGATTTCACTCTTCTCTGTAATAACTCAGACTCCTGATAGCCCCAGAGTTTCTCTCTGACATGCCTCTGGCACTTGTCCATCTTGCATTACAGAGAAATGCCAACTCTCAAGTCTTTTACCTTCTTCTGCTTCTGGGGAACACAAAAACATCCCAGGGAACATGTCTTTCAAAAAAAATCATGTGTCCTTTTGACTGAGATGTAGATTGAATTCAGAAATCAATGTGAGATTGCAAAAAGGAATCTTGCCATGGTTCTATTCAGACTAAAATATGCTTCCTACATTTGAGGGAGAATAAAAGGTGGTTTGAAATTCCACTGGTTTTAAACAACTGCCTCCCTCACTTGTTTTGTTGTTAGGAGATTAAAATGTAGAAATAAGCTTCTATGAATTAACTAGCCCTCCCAAGATATTAAAGAGACGACATGCCCTGAGAGGCTTTCTATACAATAAGACCAACAATTTATTGAAACCCCAGGGTGAGGTTTTGAATGGAGTGATTTTCTTGGGTACTAAGAGGGGAGCAAGTCTGCTCCCAGCCAGCCCACAAGGGAAACCTCTCCAACGCCTAATGGCACCAAATTTTCTGTGGAATAGGCACCGGTCATAAGCCTCCCCTTGAAAATGTATTGAGTGGGTAGCTTTTGAATTGATAACTGACCTAGATACAGAGGTCTTTGTAGTGTTTGAAATATTATGTAATTCACCAAACTGTCTGGGGGTTAGTGGGCCCCAAATCAGCTTTCTGTGAGTATTACTGTCATGATTCATTTTGTTCAGTACCTGGTGAAACTAAGAGGAGTGTCAATTCAGTTACTGGGCTTATAAGCTTTAATAAAATGAATAGTGTAAGTGGTGTTTAGAAAGATAACAGAAGCTTTAAAACCTCTAAGTATCATCTTTCCTTTTCATCACAACAACAGATTAAGATACGAAAAATTCATTTTTAAGCATTTATTTTTTATTATAATGACTATTTTATAAAATTTCTGACAAATTCCAAAGCAGCTTAGTGTCAGACTAAGGTGTAGAAGAAAACTAGATTAGTGCAAACCTTTGAGTATGATAATTATTTATTAAATCCTGAGTTTTTGAAATGATTCTTCCACCCAGGCCTTCAAGTACTTGTTTTGGGGAAGAGAAAAATCATATGGACAATGTGAGACATGTAAATTTATTTTGTGTTTGTGGCACAAACTATTTTTCACCAACATCAATTCCCCCATTTTTCTTTAGACAACAGAAACCCTAAAGGTTTGGCTGAAAACATGACTGACATGCTAGAGACAAGGAGGTGTTAGTCACAAATTTGAAGGAACCTGGTCCCCGAGGGTCTGAAATGACCTCACAGGCTTTCATTTTTACTCTTTTAAAAAAAATTTTATTGACAACCTGTGCCCTGATATAAAGTTGAATTCCTCTTTAGGTAGGAAATTATTTGTTGTCTATCTTTGAATCTTAAGACTTGTATTCATTCCACTTCAATATTTAGACTTCCACTTGCAGCTAAAGTGGAAGAAAAGAGAGACTAGATTTACCCTTCCTCCTAAAATAACCAGCACCACCAGACACAATGCAAAAAACAAAAGCAAAACAAAACAGAAACAATAGCTTGAGACAGTGGATCTGAGACAGTGAAGAAGAATGATCCTTAAGAGAAGGGACACAAACAAGGTGACCCTGTGATTGTTCTCTTTCATTATCTGAGAATGGTCCCAGAATCCAGTGCTGGCAGGGGCATACAAGCAGAGACCAAGGTGGCACCTAAAGAGATGAAACTAGGTCCAGGGGACCAAGCAGGCTAGAGTTTGCAAAATAGAGTGCCTCCTATCCCCCCAAAAGAGGAGAGATACCCAAATTTTTAGGAGGTTCCCCTTGCATATTCTAACAGAGTAACTGCATACAGAACACAACCTGCATATGAGGAAACTACCCAAGACCACAGACAGGTATTAGGGGTAATGCCACCATCAAACAGAGCTGAGAAGAGTCCTTGTTTCCATCAAACAAAACAGAAAACTGTGTGACCCACAGGGCACTGAACTCAGAACTATCTTGCCTCAGTAGCAAGGAATTTTGACCCTTGGCTATGCACATTGGTCTTATCCCACCTGACAAATCTTCAAAGCTATACCTGAAGGGATCAGGTCGTTCCAATGAATGTGCCGTGTCCCAGAAAAAAGTTCAAGAATATTTATAGGAATAATAAAGCACTGATCCCCCAAAAGGGAAAATTCAGTCAGGCATTCAATCAAAGATTAGGAGCCATGTAAACAGGCAGAGAAACATGAAAGCAAAGAATGAAAGTGAATCCAATGTTAGCAGTAGAGAAGGACATTAAAATATTTAAATAAATATATCCCACATGAAGCAAAAATTGAATAAACACATAGAGAGTATGCAGACGACTAAACTCTTAGTCATCTGCTGAATAAGTTAGTTCTTGGACATAAGTCTGAAGAATGAAGGAATAAACTAGACTGGATGTTCTTTGGGCCAATCAGGGGTAGATAGTGTGAGGTAGAAGCTAGAATTGTAATTGGGGGGAGACCAAGAAGCTAAACTGGGACAGAGTCTCAGCTTAATGTCCTGAGACTCCTGATAGACTATTCCCATTTTCTCAGACTCTCAAGTTCTCTATTTCTTTATATGTTTATTTCTTTACATACTTACAGGATTTTTATTTGAATGACACAAAGAAGTTGAAACCACGCACTTAATCATCTTGATGACCAAGGTCTAGTTAGGTAATTCAATAGTTCTTTAACGTCACTGGTGCCTGATATGTCCGTGGCCACTTTGTCTTCAAGTAGTCCCCAAAATGATGACTTTAACAATGAGACAGCACTTCTCAAATGGGATATGGACAACTATGTGTATGTTTTCAGATGCATTTGGATATCTTCAACTTCCTTGGTTCTAAATTAGTCATGAATATATTTTTGAGTACAAGATTTTGATGAAAATTGAACACCTGAATTGTGGGGAAAATACCACTAATAGAGTTGGAATTTTTAAAAATGTAAAGATAATAAATTGTATTACCTTTGTGATGTTAAGAAAATAGTGTTAATTTTGTAATGTTTCCTCAAACAAATTCAGGGCACCACAACTGGAATGGAAAGGTTCAGAAAGAAGCCTGAAGAACAGACTGAGAATGCAGATTTTGTGGAGCAGAGGAGGATTATTTTGATGATTAGAGTTGCAAAATGGTACTTACGTCAATTACAGAATGAGAGCAGTTTTTCAATGTGCAAGGCATAAAACGGGGGAAAAAAGAACCCAAGCGTGAATCCTTAAAACAGAAGGGGGAGAAACAAAATTGAACTTAGCCCAAACTTAATAATTGAGCTTGAAGGAAGAAAATAGATAATATTTGATATAATTTCTATTTATCTTGGGCAAGGGTAGTGAGTTGGGATATTTTTGTCATTTTTTTATGTCTCTCTTTCTTAACAACAGCAATTATATTGTCTGGAGTGCGTCTTACCATTGGGATCTTGGTGCTCTGTGTGCAGGTGAACTTTCTCTCGACCTGACTTGCCTATTAGTCAATCAGCAGTCACTGCTGCCTCTTTATAGTGGGTGACACTGCATTACGGGGACAGCAAGAAGTCATCAGAATTGCTGGGCCTCCCCTAGAAAATAAATGTATAAAGTCGCAGTGAATGACTTAGAGCTTGCAATTAAGATGCCCATGAGGATATTAATTCTATGTTTGATACAGACAAAATGTTGTGCTTCACTGCTTTTCTTTTATAAAATTAGTTTATGATATTTAAGTTATTTCTACTTGCAGGAAATCTCCAGCATTATTACAGATGTTCAATTATTAAAGCTTGGAAGACATGAGACATTGCAAATATTTAAATTTTTATTTTTGCATCCAAACTAAGCTCAACTCTGAGGTTAGAAGGTTTTAGGAATTTCTGGCAATGTTTGCCTTTCCATAAATTTTCAGTGTAACATTCATTCTGCCTTCTTTACTGTCTGCCTCGTATTTCTAGATGAGAACAGAAATGAACATTTTTTACAGCTTGGTGACATTCACTGCCTCTTACAATTTTGTCAATTCAAACCTTTAAAGCCTATAAATTTACATTTCAACAACGGCGCATCAAAGTGCTCGTGTCATCAGCCCCTTTCTTAAAAAGGATTAGAATAACCACAGACAATCATCAAATGCTAGCTTTGGAAACTATTCCTATAGGATAAATAAATGCCTCTGTCCAGAGCAGAGCTGCAAGGAAACCTCCACCAGAGAGACAGCTCCAGGTGGGGAGGGGGCTGGGAGGGGTGTGGGGGTGTTTTCCTCTTTAACCACTAATCCACGGTGCTAATCTGGCAAATATTTTGGGACCAATGGTGATTTGTTCTAGATTGTCTACATGGCTTACGATTTGTATACTTAATTGTAACAACATATATACACTAGCACTTAGATGATATTTCCTTTCTATGTCAATCAGTCCTCAGTCTTTCCCTTCTCTCTCTCTCTCTCTCTCTGTACAGATGAATATAATATTCTATGCTTAATATAGAGAAAGTGTTGTTTCAGTGGATTTAAAAAACGATAGGTCTATGATATTTAGGTTGATCATATTTGGAAAAGATATATATACACACATATATATGTACACACAGGTGTGTACACATAGATACACACGTATACACATGCATGTATGTGGGCCACTGTATATCCACACACAGATACATATGTGTATATGCACATATGTGTATACACAAACACATATATACATATATGTATGCACGTATAAAATATGGCTCATTGCAATGGGTAGAGAAGAGCTGTGTTCTTGCCTAGGGGAATCAGGAGGTGGCTCTGCATTGACTCAAGATAAACTTAAAAATGTAGGTAGAGAGTAGGAGTTGACTTGGAGAAAAGGCAAGGTTTTTATGTTTAAAAAATAGAATGGACAAACTGGAGAGCAAAAGGTAATGCTTCTGGAATAGTCAGGCGAGTCAGGTCAGTTCAGCTGGGATGGAGAAAAAGATCAAACAAGAATCAGGGTCCTCAGAAGGCAGGTCGCCTCTGTGTCCTGATTGGAATCTTAACGTTTTTCTGCCCTGCGATTTCCTTCAGTTCGTCTCTTGGCTCCAGTTGAGCAGATAGCTAATGTCCTTTCTTGCACACGCCCCTGTATTTCTGTCATCTTGCATCGGGTCATAGAAAGACCATCTGTTGTTTGTCTAGGTCACAAGATGACTGACCATTCAAGAGAGAAATGGTAAAAATAACATCTTCAACTCTATGGAGGTCTTAATTTTTCCAGTTTCCTATCTAATAGGAACAAGAACCCAGTGCCTATCTTGGACAGCTGTTAGGATTTCTATTAGATAAATTAAGAAAAAGGACTAAAAACTTTAGTAAAAAAGCAGCAGAAACAGGTGAAAAGGTAGCTGACAGAAAATGAGTTTAGCTACTTAATAAGGCAAGGATGTTAGATGTGTAAGGAAAAATGATAAAAGGAATGTTTTCATGTAAGTTTCTTTGGTTGGTGGGTGGGGCTATTCAAATTTCTAGGGAATTATACTGATTGATTTTCTATGCCTTTGAGCTGTATTCTTTTATGTATTTTCTTTGACTTTTTTTTTTTTTTTTGATCTTACATTCTCAAACAATACTGCAAGATTCCTGGGGGCATTACCGGCTTTGGGGAGAGTCTGAGGTAGGGCTCTGAGGTAGTTAGACAGGTAGACTATCTCTCACAAATAAGCTAATAAGTTTAGTTTCATTTGCTCAATGAGAAAATAATAACAAAAATTATAATAATGCAGTAGAATTATTCTGTCCTGTCTCATTTATCTTTAACTGTGAATTTTCGGATTGAATTACCCAATCTGTAGGTAAATCCTAATTTATATTGAATACCTGATCTATAAAATCATGTTGGGACTATATGAGCACTAGTATTTCTTTCTAGACCTAATGGTCTACCATCTTCTCTCAATTCATTTTCAGAATTGTGATGGGCTGTATTTGTAGGAAAAAGAAAACAAGCAAGCAAGGGGAAACCAGGTAATTTAATATCCTTTCAAAGTGGAAACATGTTTAGGATATACTGTTAATAAGTTCTTGATCCTCAATTTTTAATAGAAATACCCATAGATATCCTATTTCATCAAAAGCAAGGGTTGAACCTGTATATGATAGAATTTTATAAATTCTAAAATTAAATACAATGAACCTACTCCCCAAGTCAAATTTATGTAAGTACTTTCTACAAGAATCTTGTCTGTGTATACAACATCTTGATGGATCAACACTGAATTCTAGGATCTAGGGATTCTTGGGTATATGAGATTGAGATGCTAGTTTACCTTGGAATGATACAAATGGCATTGACTGGCACAGGAATTTTGGTTAAGAATTTATGTGTCATTTCAATTTTTGGTAGTAAATAAAAATAATTAATTCCTTCTCACAGCAATTCAAATTTGCTGCCACTAAGGTGACAGTAGCTAGAGGAAAGCTGATGTCCCAAAGATACTTCCCAAGAAATTTGAAAATAATTTGGAAGAGTCAACTGAATTACTCAAAACAACTATTTAGCAAAGTGATCTACAGAATCTCTAATCAGGAAAAATATCTGCACCCTATGTTCACAGTAGCACAGATTACAGCAGTCAAGACATGAAAACAACCTAAATGCTCATCAGCAGATGACTGGATAAAGAAACTGTGGTCTAGATGGTCAGTGGAATTCTATACAGCTGTTAAAGATGAAACTGTGCCCTTTGCAATAACATGGATGGAACTGGAGAAAATCATGCTAATCAAAATAAGCCAGAAAGACAAAGAGAAATATAGGATGTCTTCATCCATATGTGGAATATAAAGAAACAAAACAGACAAATCTCAACAAAATTCACAGGATATAAGACAGTGGCTACCAGCAGGGTTGGATAGGGGAGAGAAGTAAGGAGGGAACAAGGTAAAAGGTAAAAGGCACGAAAACTCTGGTGGTGGGTGTGGTGTGAAATTCACACAGAGGGACACATTAAAAAAAAAATCTAGTGAAGTGGAATACTGGATTTTTTTCTTCAAATAGCTATAACATAAGTAATAATTCAATTAGAAATAAGTTATTGATGGGAAAGTAAAATAATGCTGCTGCTTTAGAGAAAATGAAATGAATTTCGGTTGACTTCAAAGAAGTGAATGGATTGGGGCTAAGGATGAGAAATGGCAATTTCAGTGCAGTGAACATCATAAATGTGTACAGTCTATAATGAGTATAGCGTGTGTAGAAAAGAGTGAGAGGTGTTTGAGATTTATGTTGCGATAAGGTGAGAAATAATGGTAGGTAAGGTAAGGCCAGACAATTCGGAGCTTACATGACAAGGAATTTGGTTGATATTTTCAGACAGAGGAGAATCAGTGTGCTTTTGAAGAGCTAGAATTAGTGCTTGAAGAAGATAAATCTGAGAGAAGAATAATATATAGGTTGAGGGTGATAGAAAAGGTATTGCATTGCCAGAGAGATTTCCTTGGTTATAATTTTCTTTTTAGAACTTGCTGGCTATATGATGTTAGTTCTCTTAACAGGGCTTCAGCAGAGTCATCTGTAAGATCTAAATCTCTGTGTGAATGTGGGTGGCAGGGTCTTTATTAGATAAATTTTTTTCAAGTTTCCTTCCAGGCTAGCTGGACCAGGAATACCAAATATAAGATAATAGTCGTTATCCAAGGTTGAGTTCCTCATAAGCTGGAAAAGAAAGGAGTATATAAGAAAAGAGAGGCTCACGGAAGACCTTGTTTCAGAATTGGATGGTTCTTAAGAACCATGATTAGAAATAGGTTAATTAAGAGAGGTATGATGTAAAATGATTAGAGGAGAAATTCTACTCAAGACATTGACTGTGATGTGATAGGATATCCAAATCTATATAGGTAATGTGGAAGAGGAAAGTGTATTTATTAAGCCCTTAGCAATGATATTCCTTTAGGTTATAGTATTTTCACACTACTTTTCTCCATTCGAATATCCAATCTATTACCCATTTCTGTGATCTATCCTAGACAATACATGTCCTCATAGTTTTCTCCACTCCTTTTTGCCTCTAGGTACTTAGATTCTGCTACAAACTTTGTGATAAATTGACAAAGAAACTAGTTTTATTAAGGTTGTTTTAAGCAGCAGTATAATAAAATTAAGCTAGTTTAAGTCATGCTGTTTTTATACTATTTCAAGCAATTTAATAATCTTAAACAATTTAGAGGAACCAGGAAAATGTTAAGAGAAAAGAGTCAGACATTTAGCTATATCGACATTCTTGTGCTTGCGATTTGCCCACAAAAGGTTCAGAACTTGATCTTACCTGTGATTACATGAGACAGTGTGGAAAACAGGAAGGGGCATATTTCTATGTAGCTGTGTCTTACAAAAATGACTGGTGAAGCACAGCCCTTGGGGTCAGCTTTATAGAACCCGTAATCTGAGGGTGATTCTTCCTCGATTGGTATGGGAAACCATTTAGGGGGCTCTACCAGATAGCCAAACTGTGGAATAGGGAGACCTATTGTCTTTTCTCCCATGCCACACACCCTTGGGAATCACAGTATGGCTTCATTTATGACTGAAGGTCCAGGCTAAACTCCAAACATAAATTTAGCTGCTCTTTATATCTTCCGGTGTGCTCCCCTTCAGTCCATTCCATCATACTGATTTTTTAAAAATATAAGGATGATTATGTCGCCTTTGCTCAAAACATTGTATTGACCTTTCATTATCTTCAGCATGAAGCACACACACAACATTGCAAATCCCTGCATAACATGACTCACGCAGACTGCCATTGTCTCGGTTCCTGCCACACTCTACTTTGTACTCAATATTCTAGAATTTAACTTTTTAGATTCTTCAAACATGTGATACAGCTTTTTCCCCTCATACAGGTTGCCTTCTCTGCTTAGGACTGTCCTCCAGTCCTACTTCATACTTCATTAGACTCATCCCAGCTTAGCCTTAGCTTAAACTCCAATCTCATTGGGAAACTTCGTCAGAGTTTTTAAGAATCTGTCACACTTCTCTATATTCCCATCATCCCATGAGTCTCCTGTCACATTAACACACTATTGAGATTTCTTCTTTTCTGTCTCACCACTAAGTCTCTAAGCAATATTGGGTCATGAACGGTACCTGTCTTGTTACCAGTATACTCTCCTATTGTACACAGTATTTGATATATTGTAAGGGGGTCTCTCTCTCTCTCGAAATATATGTGTGTGTGTGTGTGTGTGTGTGTGTGTGCATGTGTGCGCTTATAGATAAAATGAATAAATGAATAACACGTACTGGGTACTTTTAGTTGTTTTACATACATGATTTCATTAAACATCATTAAATTTTTGACGCACGTAGTCCCCTTTTCTAGATTAAGAAACAGATTTAGAGAGAAATTAAATCGTTAGCCTGAGTTGTACAGCTGACATATTGTAGATGAGGAAACTTAGGTTTAGAGAGAAATTAACTCACTAGCTAGAGTTGCATGTTTGGCATATTGTAGAGGTGGGATTTGAATCTTGTTACTTGAAATTCTACAACCCATAAACTTGTCAACACATTAAACTACTATAAAAGCCATTAAAGATGGGAGGCCAAATCTCGAATGAGTATTTGTGGTTGTAATTATATATGAAGGGCTCTTTAGCTTAAGGTTTCTAATCAAACATTTCAAGCAGAACTAGGGGAAAGGGGAATAGGAAGATTATAGGAGAGAACTATGATGAGTATTCAGACATCTTTTATTGAGCCACAGAACTCTGCATTCTTAAAGTCTCTTACACATATCTGACAACTCCTTGTGTAACTTTCATGTCCTATAGTGCTCTCCAGAATGGCATAATCACTTTTGCACAAGACTATTACTTTTATATCATCAACCAATTCTTGTTGGTGGTCAAGATTAACTGCAGATGACTAGCTCCTTGTAATTGCTATTACTTCTGAGAGACACTATTATTTTTCATCATCCAGTCAAAATATCCATAATTTCTATGTTGAGAAGATATATTTCTAATGTCTTTATATTCTAAGTTCTTCTGTAAACTGACTCCATCACCTTTCATGGAAATAGTATCTATTTTTCATTGGAGGAATTTAGATGTAAGATTTTGAATTGGACTTTTAGTGGTGAACTTAATGAAGCATATCCAGATGTCTATTTATAATTATGCACACCTAAAACATATATAACGCTCTAATCCAACACTACTTCAATTGGAAAATATATTAAAAACTATGAGGAGGCCTTGAATTGTACGTTTTTCTTTCATAAACTCTATTTTTGTCTTACATCATCATGCACTACAATCCATAAACCATTTATAGTTGTAATCTGAATTTAGACTGTAGTCATTATCTGAAAAGCAAAAATTTTGAGCTTTGTTGGCATTGCCTGAAGGTCAATAGTTCTGTTTGTCACTGTCACCAATTTGCACAGTAATGCTTCTTCAATATCTGAATATTTTATTGCATTTGTCTTTATTCATTTACAAAAAAATAAAGTGATAAATAGAAAAGTGATAAACTTAGGTGTCATAAACTTCATAAAATTGAGACCAAGATTGAAATAATTGGCCATGGAAAACATGGTGAAATTTTGGCTTCAGTTAAGCTCACAGTTAATTGTGTGCTCAATTATCAGGGAGAAGAATAAAATTAAAGCCTACGTACGGAATGCTGACAATACATGCCAAGATTGAGTCTTGGGATTCTATTATAATTTTTAAATTATAGAAGAGTAGATCTTTACTTAAAAGGCCTGAAATTTTCACTTTACTTTTGCAATTTGAATTTTAGTGGAAGAAATCATAATGAAAGCTACAGGGCTATTTCTATTGATATAGTCCTTTAACATGTTTACCTGTCAACCTGTTCAAGGGTTTTGTGACTAGGAAGGAATTCATACTTCTAGACCACATAAGTATTACACTTGGTAAAAATTTTCCATGTCTACACATTTGAAATACACATAGCCAATATTTTTCAACATTCTGTTTTCTTTTTTTATACATGTTTAACCTGATAATATGAGTTATTATAAGTTAAAATTAGAGTAGCACTATAATAAAATATGTTCTTCTATAGGAAGTCATTAAGTTCATTAGATTTTTGCTATAGGCATGCCCCAATGATCCTCACTTGATTTTCTCGAGTATTTTTTGACTGGTCTCATTTGGTCCAGTGTTATCTATTATTCTTTCCTCCCTCACAAATATTTTTTTGTAATTCTATCATTTATGGGAAACTGAAATGCATCTCTCCAATCTCTGTTTGATTCAGTTTGCTCAAGAGCTCCAGTCCACTCATTTGCCAAACAAAATAGTTTGCAAATAATGTATTTGTCATGACGTTAGTTTACTCAAAATACCCCAACATACGTCAAATCTTCAAATATGGATTTTAGTACACCCTATCATTTCCTCCCTCCTCATTTCCTTCCTCACAAGCCTCATTTTTAATTATTTCTTTTTACTTTGATTCACAAATGAAGTCAAATTTGTCTTCCTGACAGAGTCAGAAAATGCTCCTTTTCATAATCAGAGGGAGGCAAGGGAAGGAAAGGGGACTGAGAAGACTATAGGGGATAGACAGGTGCCAGGGAAACTTAAGGGGAAGGAAAGGTGGGAGGAAGAGAGAAGGAAGGGACCCTGGAGCAGAGAGAGGATGGGATAAGACAGATCTTTTTCATTACATGTAGCATCTTGGCATGAATTTGAAGCCACCCCCTCCTTCGAATGGAAACACCCTCGATCTGGGTGTACAATTTCATGAGCAAAGCATTGATTAGACCTCCCCTACTCCCACTGTGCACATGCAATTTTTTAGCTGTGTAGGGAGGATTTTTTTTTTTTTTCAGGTACAATTCTTTGTGGTTACCTTAGGAAGAAGAAATGGAAGAGATCTCTTTTTCCAGGAGAGATCAATGTTATTTTTACCTGATTTACCATGATGTTTAGAGGTGAATCTGGGACCAACTGGAGTATCACCAAGGGGAGGGGTATCCAGGTGCTGGATAATGTGTGTGTGTGTGCGTGTGTGTGTGTGTGTGTGTGTGTGTGTGTGTGTAACACCCCTGCTAAGGAAACCTGCACTCCTGTCTGGCAATTTGGAGCTAGTTTGTTGGGTATGTGGTTGCCAAAGTTAATGTTAGTAAACTGTGATTGAAACCAGGACAGAATTTCATACTGAGTAGCCAACAGGACAATGCTGTTAAAGCAGGACTGTCCTGGTCACACCAGGATGTCTGGTGATGCTAAGTTTATCCTGCTCCCCAAGTCATGCATCCTGATCAGTCTTCAGAGGGCTCATTCTCTTCTCCCAGATGGTGAGTCAACACGGCTTCTCTGGAAGCCTAGGACTCTTGGGCTCTGTATCTCTCCCTCCCTCTCCATGTATCTAGATGCATTAACTTGGCCCATTGACATTTACAATTCCCTCTCTAAGAACTGTTAGCTCACCATGAAGTGCTAAGGCAAGGTGTCCCTAATCGCAGAACTCTATCAAAACACAAACATCCTTTTCAGATGTGCACATTGAGTATGTTTTACTTATGACTGGTGGTGGCAACAATAATGAACTTTATAATGCCATTTTATGCATCAGCTGTACTTCAGCCAGTACCTGTTCGTCTTTGTTTTAAATGCATAGGACATCCTAAATGTGTATAATTTGATTATAATTAAGTCAAGCATTAAAACCACAATTTTCTATAAAGGGTAAATCAGATATCACAACACTCCTCTAAAGTTGTATCAGAGAGCTACAGTTACGTGATCACTTGTAAAATTCTAAAAGTGCCAACAGAAATCAAACAGAAAGGAGAATGAGTGCTCCTACTGTTGGGAAAATGCAGTGGTGTCTATCATCTCACTTCCTCATTCTTCCTTCCTGAATCCTCAGGATTGACTTCTCACAGAGGATAGACAGGAGCTGCTAAGGGAGGCATCCAGCTCTGTGATGTCAAGTTCACATTGAGTTTCCAACATCTCAAGAGAAAATGTTTTACTGTCAGAATATGACCAACTAATAACCCAGAAAATTTTCCTCTGACAGCCCCTGCAGCTTAAAAATCTTGTCAGAGCTATATTTTTAGTTCATCAGGATGTCCTCTCTTATCACGACTCATTCCCATGCAGGCATTTCCAAGAAAAATCATTTGGTAGACGGGATGAGAATATCGGTGTGGTACATATTAAAATTTGTATCTCTCTTCATCCATTTAATTATTTCTAATTGCATAAGTTAGAAAAAGGCAATGAAATAACAAAGTCAATATGTCTTCATAGACTATTTCAGTTTCTTAAGAGAACGCATTAAAAAGACAATTCAATGGAGAGGCATTATCTTAATATGGAAGACATTTACTAAGTGTTCTTTCATTCTTTTTAGGTGACTAGTAAATGTGTATGGGTTTTCTTGAGGATAATTTTAGATGCTGTGGCTTCTACAGTGGGGAAGAGACATAGCTTTTCCCATTTTCAGAAAGGAGAATTATTTTGCTTGTCATTGATGCAAAGAAACAGTGATCAAAGGGGAGAAATAATTAAGGCAGTAATATAAGCACCAGGCTCTTGGGGGTTAGAATAGATAGACTATGGGTCTCACACAGGGCAATTGCGAGTTTTGATAACTTATTGAAGAGGGTCAGCCATCTGGTAGATGCAACAAAGGTAGTGTGAAACTCAAAAGAGAAAGACCTCCAAAGAAAAGTTGTTGCTTTAGAAGAATCTATTGAAGAAGGAGAGCAGGAGTAAAACACTGACTCTAGTTACACGTGAATATGAGGACGTTATCTGCCCCTACTGATATGTCACCATGGTTTGAAAACTGAAGTCATGTTTATAAACCCATACCTGAGTCAAGCATCCTTGCATGAGGCTGGCTTTACTGAATAATTGTATTTTCTCCCAAGTCTTATTAAAGAACTCTGTCCATTATTCTCTCAGAAATACCAAACCCAGGTAGATCTCAGTGACCAACTTCATATCTGACTTCTGTCTACCATTTTATGCCTGTTTAAAAGAGAAGAGTGACTTTGTACTTCTATTTCAACCATGATCATAACCAACATCAAACTTACTCTTCTGCTTCCAGCAACTATAAAACTGGACAAAATATAGGCGGTACCAGTTTTCAGTCATTGAACCTTAGGTCTCACAGTGCTGTGGTCCTTGTAAAAACTCGGGGATTTTCAGTTGCTGCCAACCAAATTACCGTAAACTAGGTGACTTAAAACCACACCCATGGCCATGGTTCTGTAGGTCAGAAGTTGAACATGGCACAGGGTATCACATGGCTGAAATCAGTGTGTATGAGGTTAAGACTTTATCTAGATGCGCTGGGTGGAAATGATTCCAGGTTCATTCTTAACACTGGCTGAATTTAGTCCTTGTGGGTGTAAAGTCACCTTGTTGGTGGTTAATGAGGATCTGGTCTCAATTTCTAAGTCACCTATATTCCTCACAATGTGGTTCCCTTCATCTTCAAATCAGCAAATGCCCAGTAAACCCCTACCATGCATTAAACTGTATTAGCCTCCTCAGGGTTCAGTTGAACGTTTTCTCATCTAAGATCACACTCCCTTCTGAGTATGCCTGCAGACTTCTGACTTCCTCTTTAAACTTCTGCCACCATCAACACACTGCTTGCTTTTAAAGGGCTCAGGTGGTCAGGTAGGCCATATGGAATAATCACCCCATTTATGGTCAACTCTGCCATATGGCATCACCTAATCATAGGAGCAAAAATCCATCATATGCACAATCCGGGCATGATGCAGAGTATATACCTTGGGGGTAGAAAACAGTGGGAACTGACAGAGTTCTCCTACGATGCACCCTCTGGTTCTCGAGCATATGACTTGTTCCTATCAATGACACAGCACCTCAGGGAAATAACTGATTCAACGTGTACAGTGAATCCTGGTGAATGGATTCCACTGTTGCAAAATTGGGCCTCCAAGTGGACAATTCAGCTATACCTAGAGTGTAAGCTTCCGAGAAGTATAGAATGAACACTATGAAAGAATCCCAGGTCCATTCCTGGCACCACTCCCTCTCTCTATATAATGTAGGTTATAATGTTGTCTTTGGGGAATACTGCTGCTGAGTTCCTGTGGCAGTAAAAGAAAATATATCTATACCCTCAAATATGTGTCTATTCCTGTCAAAATAAGTTGCTACTCCTGCCACGGTGGAAGAGATTCAGTGCATAGTAAAGTAAATCACCTGTTCTCCAACTATTCATCCCTTCGCTTAGTCTCATTGTTTCAGCATTTTTAGTGCCTTTTCTCTGACTGACACTCTATAGTCCTTAATATGGGGTACAAAAGTCTTCATATTTCCTACTTATTTGCATTTATTTATACACACAGCTCTACCTAGAGTTTCTTGTCTTTCAATATTTCTCCTTCCATGCTCCATTTCCACTTACCATGAATGCAGGTGCACACACACACACACACACACACACACACACACACATACACACACCCTAGGGGTCACTTCTGTTTCTATACATAGTGAATGACCAGGTCATGAAGTTCTGCCAATGTGGAGTCTTTCCCTCACCACTACTTTCAAGGCCATTTATTGGTTGTACTTGTTTTATAATGCCAAATGTGAATGAAAACACATCTCCTCTGACCAGTTAACATTATAATGTAACACTGTTAATTAGTCTTTGAACCAGTAGGGAAGGGGGAGACAGATGCTGAGGAGAGTCATGTCACCTTGGGAGAAAGAGCCCTTAGTATCTTCTCTAAGCTGGGGGAGTGCTTATTTCTCCTTTAAAAGAGAGAACTGCTGGATCATTTTTTCAACATAGAGGATTTAGGACAATCTGAAGAATTAAGCTTTAGAGACCATTAACCTTGATGTTTCCATCTCATGCCTTGGGTCCTTTCCCAGCCATGGTGTTGACCTTGCCATTGCAAGTCCATCTTCTTTTTATTTTTCTAAAGAGAGGAAGAGAGAGGAGGAAGAAACATTTTTAAGAAAGGAAGGAAGAGGTACTTTTGTTTACTTTTGATTACTCCCCCAGTCTGGGTTGTAAATCCAGGTCCTTGAGCTTTACATGGTCCACACCCCAGTCACTGACTTTGCATCTGAGCCACCAGGGCACACCATAGACCTGTCTTGACTGGGAGTTTAACCTTCTTCCGAGCTTGGCCACTCTTAGCTTCAGCTTTCTCTGTTCTTCTGCTGCAGGAGATGAGAGCTCTTTTATATGCTTCCAAGAAGACATCTGACTTTCACACTTCACTTTTACTGACTGATCAATATACTCAGCTTTGTGTTCTCCAATTTGGAAGCATCTATGATCATTAGTGACAGCCACTCAGCTCCAGTGTTCTTTGAATTACTATCCCCTCCATATTTCTCAGACTGTAATAAGTGACGATACAACTTCTTCCAGCAGTATGTCATCCCAGCTGTGCTGCAGTTACTATCGGTGGGGTCCTTGTTGCCATGTGGGAGTAGGCGACCAGCTCCCAAAGTCATCTTAGCGTCTGCTTTCATGGGCCATGCTTGAGCCAATGGTCAGAGATTGGGTTCACTGGGAAATGACTCGGAAACAGATTGCCATACAAGGCATTTGCAAGGGAGTGTTCATGAGTTCAACACCTGAAGTAGGATGGGAAAGAAAGAGGGACTATTTCAGTAGTGAGGGTATTCCAACGAAGATCCTGGCTGATTTCACAAGCGTTGCAGTTGTAATGGACCTTTATAGATGTTCTAAGCTGCGGGTAGAGGAATGTGTCTATATAATAAATTCCATGCCTACCTACCCCTGGATCAGCCAGTGGGTACAGGCATTTTCAGAAGGGGGCATGATCTTAGAGGAGAAAATGTTGATCGACTGAGCCCCAAAGAGGTTAACAGCTGTGGGTTCTCACTAGAAAGTTATCTCTGCAGCTTGGAAAATGAACCCTTCCTCTCGGAAGGAGGGTCTGGACAGCTCGTCACACCTCTAACATGTGCCTATTTGAATAGATATAATTCAGCAGAAAAATATTTTCCTTCAGCAGTTGTTTCTTATATGACTGTTACCAAAATACTGTCGTATACTTAGGGACAATAACTTCTAATTTCAAATTCTGTGCTATGGAGAAAATTAGTAAATTCATTAAGTGCTTGTCCTTTATGAATAAATTTCTTATCTTAAAGGTACTATGAGTACATGGAAGAAAGACCAACAGCAACTTAGAGGCACTTATTTAAAAATAGCTCAGAAGTCATCATATTTGTCTGTAACACAAGAAAACAAAACTAACTACTTATCATCGCCAACACAGAAAGATGAAAAATGTCTGTAAAAACAAATTACCAGGTTGCTCTTTTTAAAAAAAAAACTTGCACAGCTCTCTCAGCAGAACTTCCTCAAAGCTCAATGACTTTCCTTCCTAAATTGATCGGAGTCTCCAATGCATTCTTCAGGGTGTAAGATCACCCTCTTCCAGCCACACAGTTCCTTGCTGAACACACAGCAGAGCTCAGCGATGTCACATGCGTTCCCATTCATTCCAGCTTTGTCCAGCTTCATCCAGCAGCCCTATGTTTTCAGTGAGTGCCTAACAGCAACTGCGAAAGTTCAAACACCAGGGAATTTGCTGCCCAGCTCTGGCTACCGTGATGGAAATGTCAAGGGTTGCTAGCTCAGACTGGTGTCTAGGAATCTAATATGATAACTTTAAAGTACCCATAGGGGACATTTGCTCCTTTTTCCTCTCATTGTTAGGACATCAGGCTAATTTAAACAGCTAAAAAAAAAAAAAAAAAAAAAAAAGTTTCTCTTGTTCATTTTTTAAGAGTGTTTATTGCAGACATTTCACCAGGGTTACAGTTGGCTGGGTCCAGCCCAGTTGGGTGGGGGTCCTCTGCCCAGGACTGCAGAGTGAACTAGGAAAGCCTGGAAAGTAGGTGGGAATGGGGGAGGAGGCTCAAGCCAGCCAGCCACCGAGGCCATGATGAGGGATTCTCTTAACCAGCCTCCATCCTGAGGCAGCAGCTCTTGAAATGCAGGTTCCCAAAGTAGGCAGACAATGAGCCACCCAACCGCAAATCTGTCTCCCTCCTCAGGCGCTGGTGGGGTCAATGCAGACCAAACCCGGCCTAGTGCATGTTGGATTCATGGCCACTCTTGGGTCACAAATATATGGTTAACACTCAGGCCACGCCTGCACCTCCGTGACTGTCAGCTCCACAGCAGCTCCACAAGCCGGCCTCGTGGGTCCTGGAATCGGCTCCAGGGGCTCCAAACAGCACCCCACCTTTCCCTGGAGCAGTATTGCCCGGTTCACCTGTTCCCAGGTTCTGCTTAAACCCTCACTGGCCAGATGACATCTCTCACCTCCATACAGGCACTGGCTGTTACCCGCTAGGCGTCCACTCTCCACCTCCTTCCACTACCTGCAGCTCCTGCCACCACCTCTGCCAATGTGCCTCTAGGGGGCGCGCTCACCCCGGGCAAGCATGCACCTGGGACTTAGGTTCCCTGGGACTCAGGCCACAACGCACTCAGTCAAGGATGGTGGTGGAGGAAAAAGAAAAACGGGTATTTGGATCTGTCTCTGATAAAACCATGTTTGCATGTAGCGCCAGACTGATTGCCACATGAGGACCCTCAAGCCCAAACGAACTTACTACCGTGTATCTGCTCTGTTTGCTTTTTGCTCATCCGCAGGTGAATGGTTTGGCTAGTTCTCCAATGCTTGATTAGGTGGTAACTGGAAAGGGTATGAAGCTCCATTAAGCATATTTTAGAATCAAAGCGTAGTTCTCTCTTTTCAATCATGCCTAATGTTGACTTCTTTTCAATGTCAAAAAAAAAAAAAAAAAAAGTTGGGGGTCAGAGAAATAAATCAAGAGACTTACAAATGCATCTTCCCCTTTATTTTCAGCACAGAACAATGCATGACACACCATTCGTATCTGTGCTCCTTTTTCAATTGACTGTCTTTGTCTTGTCTGTGGGGAGCCCGCTAATGTTCCGGGGAAGAGGTTTAGGACCAGTCTTCTTACAGAAACCACCAGCAGTGATCACTGAACCACACTCGGTAACATCATCAGGACTCTGCAAGCATCCAATGCTCTTTCAACAACGTGTAATCTTATTTTTTGTTTTGTTTTGTTTTTTAAGGAAAAGGGCAGGCAAGAATGAAGGCAAATAGGCAGGCAGGCAGGAAGAGACAGGAGGAAGAAACGTTTTATTACACTGCAGTTTTCCATAATATAATGCTAATTTATATTCCCAACACTGTACAAGGATTCCTTTTCTCTATATTTTGCCAGCATTTTTTTCTTTTATCTTGTGAAGGTTGTCTGTTGACCTCATTCTCCAGCTAGATAAAAAAAAATATGGAAGAGTTTTGTATTGGTGTTTCCTGTTGATCACATTACAATATGTTCCTTTTCTTACACCTGCAACACCTGAGACCAGGTGGACAGTGACGGAAGGTCTCCTCTCTGATGCTACTCTGTTTTTTTATTCCTCAAGTGGAGAGAAAGGCTGAATTGGAATAAAGGACCACTGTGACCAATACAGCAGTACCCTGCTGGATTCTGTTAGCAGATACACTCATGCTTGTAGAAAATTACTTTATTCCTTATTCCCCTTGCATCTCTGTACTTGCCTTGGAAATTCCATCCCCACTTTTTTTTTTTTTTTTTTTTTTAATTTTTGTTTCCCTGGCCTGTGAGTCATTATTGACTAACTGAGCTTCATGCTGAAAATCCTCCTTTTAAGGTTTATCTTATTTTTTAGGTAGAGTGAGTTTATAGCTACTGGTTTGGGGGTTCACTTGTACCAGATCAGTCATCCACCTGGACCTGCCATTTCCCTGGCAATGCTAATGGAGTGACTCTTGGTCATTTTGATGACTATCCTGAACTACTAACTTTGACTTGGTCAAACTGTGGCTCGGTTTCCCCCTGGGATGTGACTTTTCCCCTCCCACTTCCTCATATTCTCAAAATAAGTTTGGAAAAGAACAGGATTTGATGAGCTCATCTTGCACAGATGCTTTTTTATATATCCTCTCCTTGTCAGTAGTTCTTCATCTGGCATTCAGGAAATTTATATTCTATAATAGTCCTTTTAAAAGATTATTCTTAGCCCCTGGGAAAGACTTTCCATTTATGGAAATTTAGGCATTAGAGAAGGTTGATGTGAATGAGTCGGCCTGACTTTTCCACATTATATTAGTAATAACTTACTATAGAGGCTTACAGGTAGACGGTGATTGTATTATCTAAATGAAAAATGGGAATATAATCAGGTGAGGGAATAGATTTTTGATAAATTAGTTTAAGGTTTCTCTCAGATTATTTTGTATTATCTGCTAAGAGAACTTCTTTATATGTTCAGACTCAGATTGTATCCTTTTGGACAATCCCAGGCTCACAGTGAAGTAGCAAGGATGCTGCCAAAGAGCACTTATTTCAAAAAGCAAAACAAAACAACAACTGAGAGCAAGCTGCTGGATTGATGGTAATCACTCCTAAAGGTTCTGGACTATTTTTCTGCACAGCAGACCTTCTCCTGCAGAAACAGCAGCAGGATGACGTTATGAAGAATGCACCACCACTGCTAAGACACATTCAGTTTTCGTCAATTGTCCCAGAATATTCTTTGTAACAGTTCAGGAACTGTTGTTATGTTTCTGTGGTCTCCTTCACTCTGAAAGCATTCCTCAGCCTTTCCTTCATTTCTATCATCTGACACTTGCGAAAATTACAGGAAATTACTTATCAAATTCCCCTGAATGTGAGTTTTCCTGATACTCCCTTTTGATTAGAGCCAGGTAACGCATCTTTGGCCTGTATAGCCAGGGTGATACTGTGTCCTCTTCCTGTTAAGTCGCATTCGATTCTGGTCCAGGAACTTAACTCAGGCAAGGAAACGGATTTCTTAAATTGACTTTGATAAAGTGGGGATCTACTAAACTTCTCCTGTGACAATAATCCTTTTTTTTCTCTGTAATGTATAAACATTTTGGGGGAGCTACTTCGAGACAATATAAACAACTTGTTCCCCATACAACTTTTGATTTCTTGACTTTTATCAATAGAGATTTATTTTCCTATTTTATGGCTATATGGGTTATGATCAATTATTATTATTGATGTTTAAATTCCTAGATTAGTCTATTGAAACCTCTAAATGCAGGCTCCCTGGGTCCTGGCTTATGTATCCATCCTTTTTGAAATTCTTTATGGTGCAGAAAGATGGTCAAGACTTGCCTTATACTTCCTTGAAATAAGCTCTGGACTTAGCCTTTCTCCAGGGAGTTCTGGTGGGGAGCAGGGGCATGGTGCTCAGAAACAGATCTGAGCCCGAGGCGTGCTGTTACTGGTGTAAACGTGGAGCTCAGGGCTCTATGCAGGAATATGTGCGTACACACGTGCATATGCATTATGTCTATGTTCATTTCCATAGACTTGTCTCCGTATGAGGCAGGAATCCTGAGGTCTCCTGTGGTTCAATGGTGAAAGTTTTAAGAAACAATTCTGGAGACATTAAAGGGGTGCAGCTTCACAAGTTTATTACAGAAAGTGAGGGAGAGTTGAAGTGATAGAATAGGGCCTAGATTTCCCCTGGGTGCAAGGCTGATGCACTCTGAGTTGGGTGTAGATCTTATACCCCTGGGAAGGGGCTTGGGGGCTGACTGCCTTCCCAGTGTCTGTGATTAGTAAAAGAATAGGAGCCACAGAGTCACTGGCAAGTTCATAAGCAGAAGTAGGTCTGTGAGATGCCCCAGCGTCGGTGATCCCAAATGGATTTACATTTCCAGTCATGTACAGCTGCTTGCTGTATTGGGGAAAACGTGAGGCTGATGAAGGGATCGCATGACCCTTTCCAGAGGGTCAGTGAGGTGACCTTTGACCTCCTGAGCGTGACTTAGAACATTGGCGGAGGGGATGGGACTTCTGTTGCCCTCAGTGGTCCAACTTCTGTTGTGCTCAGAGGTCAAACAAGCAACCAAATAAACCGATAACTTGAGAATACTGTTTTCAGAGCCTTTATTTTCCCTCTACATATGCACACTAAAAGCGTAGACTCAGAGAAATACCTTCAATTTTAACCCAATAGCACAGGATTTATTAGAGTGTTTTCTCTTTCCCTATATGTACTCTTCCACCTGATGGTGAGAAAAAGCTGGGGCCCATTATACTTAATGTAGTTATTTTCTCAAAATTTCTCCCTCTCTCCCTTGTTTCATATCCAATCTGCTCTTGCTGCTGCCTCTTCCCCCAACAGCTACCCTCACATCACCCAGGCTCTGCACCCTGAGCGGGGCTCTCCGCTTCCCCTCACGTGAGCACACTCCACCCACCTGAGCTCAGATCCCCTGCCCTGGACTCCAGCTTACTTACTCCGGGTGCATGCCCTCATCACTTTACCCAGGTCACCAGAGTGGGGACCCTGATCACCTGGGGGACTCTGACATTCTGTTCTGCCTGCCCCCAGGTGTGGACTCTCCTACTAGTGCCTCCTGTACCATGTCCATGCAGAGGCTGGAGCAGATCATGCAAGTGTCTCTGGGTTGATTCCTTGTGGCTGCCCCACTCTGACATGAAACCAAGGCTCATGGAGCACAGCCCCACAGGTCCAGGAGGTCTAACCCTCTCACTATTCTCTTAATTAAAGAAGCCATCTGCCACTCCCTGGGTCTCCACAGTTCCCCTCATCCAGAGTGGTCTTTGTTCCCTTATCCCCTAGAAGAATGTGGAATGGGAAGTTATTGATCTTTAGGTTCAGAATAAAGATGAGTCATTCCTCTTTACCAAGTAAAGACACTCTCCTCTCTCCCTGACACCCACACCTCAGGTTTTAGCAGAAGATGAAAGTCTCTGTTCTGCCCAGCTAGGTCAGAGTTAACTGCCATGTAATTCTCCATCTCTATGTTATTAAATTCAGGCTTTCCTCTTACTCATAATACCCAGTGTTAATGTGTACAGTCAGTGAAGAACTTTGGAGAATTGGGGAATCTTTCCTTGACCCCACATCAGCATGCTCCTTCTGTGGACAGCCTCCTCATTCCTGTGGGCCCTGGACATTTCCTCTTGTCCCATGCTACTCGCCATCATGTCCCCTACTTCTGTATGAATGCCTGTCTTGTTTAGCACCAATAAACTGATTTGTAGAAAGAAAAGGGGAAGGAAAGTAAGTTGGTGTTTGATCTTGCTTTATTGTAATTCACAGAGCTTCTGTGATAAGTATGTAATATTATAAAAGTATGAGTCTCCAAGTTCAATCTTTTATAAATTTATCGCACTATAATTTAACTTGAACATAGCATACATTAATTAAAATCTAAAGTTTTATTTAAATTCATTGTTTCACATTACAAGAAAATTGGAAAAATGATGTAGATATGAAATAGAGCTAATTTATTAACTGTCAAGCATGAGAAAGTATTTTCTGAAAAGGTCTTGATTGTCACATAACTTTTTTTCAAATTGCCGTTTACAGATATTTGGGGATAGATAATGAGAATACGTTAACCATAGAAAATCACAATTGATCATTGAGGGATATGGTGTTTCACAAATGAAAACTATTATGAGCATGATTTTACAAATATTTACTCAAACATCTAAAAGTTGAGCAGTAAGTCAGTTTTTACTTAGGAATTTTATGGCACATATTTTGCAAGGGTAGGCTCTGTGCACATGAGAAATCTCTTTAACTGAACTATTTTGCAGCTGTTCAACATTAGCTTTCAAACTAGCTAAACTAAATGTCTTTCTAAAATGATTTCAGTATTTAATTAATTTTTTTAAAAGAGAAAGCAAATGGGCACTCACTGAATGCCTGTTTAACTTTAAATATCATGCCTTGTCTCCTAGTGAGAAGAGGTGGGGGGCAGATTTTCATTTATGCTCACACAAAAATTAATTCTGAGTAAACTCACTGGAGGTCTGGAAATGGAAGGGTTTGACATGGTCGTAAAGTAGAGCAACAGAAAAGATTGACTGCAGATTTGCTTTCTAAGAACTCACTTCTTATTCCCCTCATTTTCAAATTAAACACTCTGGCTGTATGGCTGCAAAACCCTGCTTTTCCATGAAGAAGGCTCTTGTACACCAGTCCTGTCAGCAGGAACTAGAGAAAAGCTCACCAGAGCAGCCCTCTCCTGCTCTTCCTACTGTTTATATGTTTCTCATGGGATCCTGCAGTAACCAGCCTCTTCTTGCTGTGTCCACCAGCCTACATCCAACACATGTCCTGGAAACTTAATTCAGCTATAATTTTACAATGGTTTTTTCTTGTCTCTTTTCTAATGGATAAACAGCTACTTAAGGAACACCATACTGCCTACTGAAGTGATGGAGAGTGTCATGACTAATAGAAGGACAAAAGTCATGGCCCTGCCCTGTAATTCACCAGCTGACCACCAGATAGCCCACACACATGCCTCAGGGGAAACAATCACAGAAAAAGGCACTAGTGTTGCTAGGTAGGAAGTCAGACATGAGCAGGGAGCAGGGGGAAAAGAACAGAGGCAGTAAATCACGGAAAGACACCAATATGAAGTAGTCCAATCAGTTAAAAGACAATCACTGACAGGCCAACCAAAAATCTCCCCCCCCCACACCCACACGTTCCCCCACTCCCCACCCCTGAGTGGGGATAAGGATGAAAGGAGAGTTGGGGGGATGGTAAGGTGCTCCCATCAAAATCCCAGCCCCAAAGCCCCCTTGCTCGCTTCCATCTCCAGTTGGCCAGCCCTTACTTTCTTCAGGATGTACATTCACTTTCACTTCAATGAAGGTCACTTGCTTTCTACTGGCCATGCTACTTTCTTTGTTCCCCAAGCAGGTGGGTTGGACAGAATTTTAGACTCACAAGAACCTTTCATAATTCTTTTCAAAGAAATGGTGCAGGCAGGAATGAAGGTGAGTAGGCAGACAGGTAGGAAGTGAGAGGAGGAAGAAAGACTTATTTTGTTTAGTTGTTCATCCTACTTGCTCTCCCACCCCCACTCCAGGTACTCAGGGTGAGAGTCTGGGATATACGTAGCCCACACTCAGTGGAGTAAAACCGCCAGACCACTAGGGCATGCCAGTGTTAGGCTTCAGTTTGGCTTAACATTGTTAGAGCCAGGGACAGTAATTGCATGTGGTGGGGTAGGAATCAAAAAGTGAAGGGTTACCTATCAAAGTTAACCTATTCTCATTTATAGAAAAAACTAACAAACTATTAAAGAAGATACGTTTTTTTTCTCCCTCATTAACAAAAAGTTTTATATGGTGTTGGAATAAAAAGACATCTGTAAAAAGGATTGATTTTAATATGGCTGAAAGTTGGTAAAATATCAGCTATGACTGAGTCCCTTTTTGATAGTTGGATGAATATTTAGAAGATAACGAAATAAATATACATGTAAAATTCCTAAGTCATTGCATACTTATTTTATAAGCTATATTATTATTTCTGTCAGTTCAGCAAAGCCATCGAAAAACTACTAAAATTCAAGGTTTATATTTTTGCATAATTTGTTTTCTCATTAGAATAGTGACTTAAAGCAATAAAAATAATAGTGCTTGAGTGTTCTGAATTTGAAAATATTTTCATCAAGCTATAAAGCAATTTTAAAGTTATATTTTTTACTCTAAAATATTCAAAACTACCTAAAAGCATTATAATAGATGGATTATACATTTTATAAATTGGAATTCACAATGTAAACACATCAGTCAACATTTTAAACAAGTGAAAATTTTCACTTGTTTAAAATTTAATGAAGCCATATTAAATATTTTAATTGTGTGCATGTAATTACCCATGTAAAGAATTTGTAGCCTACATTCTATGTCTATCACATGTAATTTTTATAAATAAGCACACTTAAGAATCATATAAATTTTTTAACATCACAAAAAGCTTCTAGACACTTGGTAAGTGTTGCAAATGCCTTGCTAAATTATGAATTCTTCCACAACTACAAATTAGATCAGTAACTGAAGTAAGAAAATGGACACTTGGAAGTTCTGGGAAATGATACTTAGTTATGCAAGCATTCAGACTGAGAGCAAGGCTTTGACAAGTTAATGTCTTGTCTTGCCCCTGTTTCTGAAGTAGGGTTCCTGCCACACATTGGCAGTTCCCAAGCCCAGTGGCTCCTTGAATAGGTATCACCAGTCCGCACATGCACTGTAGGGAAAGGCTGGAGAGTCTGTCTCTGAGTCCTGGACAGTGTTCATTACAAAAACAGACGTTTAGGTTCTGGGCTGTTCTTTGCCAGTAGTGACTGTCAGATTCTGAGACACAAAGGATGCTCTTCAGTATGGTGTGTGTGTGTGTGTGTGTGTGTGTGTGTGTGTGAGAGAGAGAGAGAGAGAGAGAGAGAGAGAGAGAGAGAGAGAGAGAGAGAGAGAGTCCTGACCACGACTTTTCTTGCCTGTTCGTAGTAATCTAGCAATTTAGGAACTGGAAACATTGTCTAAATTAGGATAGAACCAGACATGTTAGAGAGAAGAAGTGAACATAAAACCTAGACTTGGACAACATATTTCAAGAGGAAAGTGAAGGGGGAAAGAACCTTCTGGACATAAATACCAGAATGAATTATGTGACAAGTGATAGGAAGTGCCAGATTAGATGGGAAAATTGCTGCTTTAGGAAAGACATTTCAAGCATGAGGTCATGAAAATAGAGATGATAGGAAAGAAAAAGGAATTCGATTTTCGCTATTAGGCTCTTAGTTCCTTTTCTGGTTGTGACAGGGTAGTGGTGTTTTGGAGAAAGCTTCAGTAGCAATTAGAGTGGAAGTGTGAAACACAGTGACAAAGAAAGAAGAGACTTGAAAAAGAATGAAAACTTGGAAATCTGCTATAATGGAATTGAGAGAGGGCCTGATAGGATTCTGACAAGTAGTGGGACTGAAACAGAATACATCTTAGACACGGAAAACTTGATGTAGGACATACAGGTGTGGCTATGCTATGACACACTCCTTGAATCTATGTAATGTTGTGATGCAATGTACCTTCAATAAAATTCATTTACAATGTTAGAAATGTCACAGGAAGGGAATCAACAGGGTTCACTCTATTTCTATTTTTTACTATCTTAAATATTAAGTTAAAAGAGAGTTTACAGTCCCTTTCAGGGAAGATCTCCAATTTCCACACTGAAGCAAAGAGGATCATTTAATAGGGCTGGGAATAAATGATACTGTAAACTAGTTTTTGCTTTCTTTTTGGCAAGGGTAGAAGGCAAAATGTTTCATTATTAAGGCAAGATGAATAACTTGCTTAGTGGAGGCATTGGTCTTATTTTAGGAATAATGAAATATTTGATGTTAATTGTAGCCTTCATCTGTCTCAGGCCATCCGAATGGCCTCCTTTTTGTAAGTTCAGGAACTTTGTCTTTCCTGAATTATGAATGAGTATCTAAACAGGAACCAGCATGTCAAAGTTGTGAGTGATATCTATCTCTCCCCTGCTATCCTTGTATCATTTTATCATTCCATAAATTGGTGAAGTGTGGTGGAAGATTTATTTAAATATATAACTAACTTGAAATTCCCGTATTTGTATTCTGGATATTTGAGCTACAAAAGATATCCTGTACTATTCTGAAGTAAAGGGTGGTTTAAAATTACTGCTTGAAATCTCAGAAGTCTTCCAGGACATTGATATAAAATAAATAACATCCATATGAACATAAAATAAATGTGTTAAGGTGAATTACAGAGACTAGTTTTCCATAAGGTCAGAAAAGCAACATTATGTATGTAATTTTTGTACATATGTATTTTGTATACAACGTGTATTTTGCATATACCTATATACCTAGGAACACAAAACACGTTGGAAGGAAATTATAGAATTCTTAGGCAAAGTTATATTTATGCTGTAATTTCCAGTAATACATTATGTCCTCCAGAGGAGCTCAAATCAAATCTACAAATATTTCTTCTGTGCATTATGTGCAATGGCTCAATGTTAAAGCATTAGATCTCTTTATACAACTCTATATACTGTGGAAATAACTGGGAACATCTATGTTACGTCAGGTTCTTCATATTTGGAGAAATACTGTGAACAGGCTCTTCATTACGACTCGTAGATGGCAAGTTTGTGTTGTAACCCCATGTGATGTGTCATTTATGATTATTAAACAGATCATGTTTGAGGAGGAGAATTTTAATGGGTAAGCAAAGTAAAGCTGACTGACTAACAGAGACAGAATTTCATTATGTTTTAGGAAACCACTGAGGAAAATGCTAATAATATAACCCAGTGAAAGTTCTCACAGGTCTTAAGAAAGATTTGGAGCCTGGGGTTTATTCAAAGTCAAGGCCAGGCGCCCCCTGGTAGAACAGTGGTTAGGTCGGCTGCCTGGATGATCTTAGTCCATACACCTTCCGAGGATGTAGGTTCATGTCCCAGGGCCAGGCTGGACAACTGAGATGAGCAACTGAATGAAAGTGCTTCTTCTTCCTTTCTCTTCCTGGTTGCCTGCCTACTGTCTTTCATTCCTGCCTACACCTTACCATAAAATAAAAAGTCAGGGCCAGAGGTAATTAGCTTGGCTAGGGTAGTGCCGGAGTGTCATTGTCAGATCCAGGAGTTGTGGGCCTAGCTAGGCAAGAACTCATTCAGATTTGGAGGCAGAGTAGAACTGGGAAGTGAAAGATTTCCTGGGAACTGGTGAAAAAACAGAAAATCTACAATAGGCTGATTAATACACAGCACAGTGTATTTCTATCAGATCTGAGGAATCATATCAAAGACTGAGTAGCCGGCTCCTCCCCTGGTGTCTTCCTGGATGTGGGGAGTGACCCCTATCGCTTCAACCTTTTCTGGTCGGTCCTGCGTATGCAGGAGCCAGTCAATGGTGGTTGTGCGAGAACTGACCCCAAACCACAGCTTGCTGACCCACGTGTACACTCCAGACTCTGAGAGAATGAACCCAATTCTTCTTCATAGGAAGGTGGATGCTGAAGCTGGGTGACATGGGGACAGAAGTCATCTACTTTGTGGTGGTGTCTTGAAAATTACTCCTCTGATAATCCTGGATTCCACTCTAGCATAGACTGGGGAAGTATTTTACTGTCTGGAGTCTCTTTTTTTCTATTTATAAGTGCCAATCACAATATAGTCGTTATAAATTGTGTAGTAAAGAGATGAAGAACTTGGATCTAAGTGCGTACCTGAGTAATGATGGTGGTAGGTACTCAGTGATCATTTTCTTTCCCTCTGTTCTTCATTATTAGAGCAGTGGTTCCAGAGGTTTCTGAAATCACTCTGATGTTTTGGATCTTTCCTAGGTCCTCTTTGAATCAACAAGAAATGCATTTGTATAGTCACAGAAAAGTAAGATACTGCAAAGAATTTTTGCAGCTGCTGCAAACTTATTTTGCACCTGAAGAAGGAACTTGATAGAAAGAAGAAATTCACCTGGAAAACGAAAAACGTGGTGATTTCTGTAGAGAGCTTTAATAGCAGAAAAATGGCAAGAGTCAGCTAAGGTCTTGGGAGCACTTTGTATCTGTCTCAGAACCCAGTAGGAAATAATTATTTCTTTAATTTATTTCACTTACTCGTAGCTATCTGAGCATCGTGCCCTAGATGCTCGGGTCTGTAGATCATATTCCTGAATTAATATACTTGCTCTGGCTTCTTTTCCCAGTAATTCCTGGGAAATTAGGAATTAGATGGTGCCAGCATCACCTAAGGAAAAAGTCACAGGAGCATAGAATTACAGCAAAAATGTTAAAGGAGAAGGGTAATAAAAGCTAACAACAGCTCTAACTTGTATTTGAAATCAGGAAAAGCAAGTGAATGTAACAGAGACCAAGGTCAGCACATTTAGGATAATAGAGTCTTTAATCCTTTCACCAAAATTCTGACCTCAATTTACATAAAAATAATTTCATTCTCCTCTTCCTGCCTTAGTAAAAAGACAACCTCTATTGAATACAGATGGTACAAATTCAAATATGTGTCTTTATCAAGACAATATCATTATCCAAAGTGTGTTGGTTAACATGAGCACTAGGAAGAGACAAAACTTTTTTCTCCTAGACATGGCCCTTTGAATGTCTTGCTCTTCTTTTGATCTGACAACAGAGCTTAGGACTAATATTTCAACAAGGTATTCAAATTCTTTATGTGGTCTTGGGAAGCAACCAAAGGTCAATTCCTGGTCTAGAGAGTCCTCATTATATGGTTTCCCAGAAGACTAGCTGTTCCCCTTTGTGGGGTGGCTCACAGTAATTACATGATGTGCTACGAGATCTGGGCTGCTTCTGTTGAAGGGGTCTTCATAGACACCAAGCTCTGTACACATTACCAAGCACAAGGTGTCTGTTCCTTTGGTGAGAGTAGGCCAAAAGACACCAACCAAAGTTCCTTTAAGCCAGGAAAGTTTTATTACATGCAATAAATAAGGAGATACACAGATAATCGTTAAAACATCACCTCCTCAGTGCTCTGCTCAGAGGGCTTTATTGAGAAAGTGGATGGTAATTGGTCAGGGGGTTGCTGGGAAGATTCCACTCTACTATGCTGGCATCAGCCTTCCTTAAGCCAGGTCAGGCTTGCTCATACATCACACATCTAACAAATGGCAACAAAACTCTTCTAGGCAATGATTAGCATATCAAAAAGAAGTAAGGTCACCTTTAGGTCACTCATAACTCAGGTGGTAGGGTGGGTCAGTACCACTTAGCCTAGTCAAGAATTTTCTTTATCTACTTCCCCCAAGTCACTTATCTGTTCTATTGTCTAGAACTATATAAACTCAGCAATCCAGGGTGTGAGTTTTGACCAGCCTTTCAATAGCCAAGGTCTTGAGGAATTCTCTCAAGTTTTGAGGGAAGGTTCATGGAGTCTTTTCCATTATACTACTAGTAAGGTGACTGTATGTCCTGTTTTGACCAAGATTGTCCCAGTTTAGCAAAGTTAAACCCCACCCTACTAATGGCCCAAGTCAGCCTAAACCAACCCCACCCCTCCACCTGGCACTCTCCTGGCTCCACCTGAAGATACTCCGATTGGTCCAAGTATCAACTCTAAAGTTTATGCTAAGTCTAACAATCAGGCTTTACTAACACACACAGGCTCACCTCCTGCTCTGGGAGATTGTGTGTTCTCTTCCATTCCTTCACTGGAATATTGTTATCAATAGATCAATAGATCTCATAGCTAAACCATGTGACATTACTACTGTCAGTCCTCAGGTACCTTGCTTGACAAATAGGTAAACTTTTAGGCATCGTAAGGGCTAAACTAGAACTTGGTCTCTTAAAGGACAGTAGGAGACAACTCCACAGGGGAAAGAGTTCTAACCCTTCAGACTCTTCCTTAATCAAGAAGCCATCTGCTACTCCCCAGTTCTCCACTCTTCCTCTAATACAGTAGTTGTCTTTTGTCTGTTATCCCCTAGAAGAATGTTCTTGGGAAGGTCTTAATCTAAAAGCTAGTTTATTTATAAATAGCCCTCTGTATCTAAGAACCTTATCTCCTAGACACTGGTGACCAAACCCTCTCTCCACTGACATCCCAAGTCCCCTTTGCAGAATATAAATTATTTATCTGCCCCAGCTTACCTCAGAATTTCCCTCCATGTGAATTCTCCATGCATATGCTAGTAAATTTGGTCTTTTCTCTGATTGATAGCACCTAATGTTAATTTGTTCATTTGACTAGATGGTGAAGAAACTCAGAGAAATAGGGAGAACTTTTTCTTTGACCACTTCCCCCCCCCACATCCTGTAGATGATGACATAGTCAAATGCCTACTTATATTTAATTTAAAGATGTATTTGCACATATTAAGGTAACTAAGACACGTTAATACAGAAATGTTGCACTTTTGCACTTGGATTCATAAACTACTTTCATTCCAAACTGCACACGCATTTTCATACCATTGCATTTCCTGGCACTACACAAAGATTTTGAGCCATCTGAAACAATTTTTTTTTTCATACCACTTCATCTTGCTGTCTAGCGTGAGATATTGCAATTTTTATATCTGTGTATGGGGCTGTCTCTGGAAATTTTATCTCAAGTCCCAGCTTTAGAACATTTGGAGTTTTTTATTCATCCTGTGTGTGCATATATGTGATATCTATTGCATTTTCAATCGATCTTCAAAAGGCTTGTTTAAAGTGACAAATCCAGCAGAAACAACTTTGTGCTCTACCTCGCGCTGTTTACAATTACCGCTAGGAAGCAGCTTCCTAGCTAGCATTACATTTTCACAGTGAACGATGGGTAGAGAGAGTGCATCCCTTCTGGGGTGGACTCATAAAGGGGTGTGCCTTCACTATGTGTGCTTTTCTCTGTGGTGTGCCCGCCAACGTTTTCGTAAAGGGCTAGAGGGTAATACTTCAAGCTTCAGGGGCCTCTATCACCCTACAGGCGGTTCCCAGTTTGCGTTGATGTGACTAACGATTTTTTTACTTTGCAATGGTGTGATGTCAGGTGCTTTCAGTAGAATTTATACTTCATATTTTGAGATTTGATCTTTTCCCATGTTAGCGATATGTGGTACCCTCTCCTTGGGATACCAGGCAGCTGCCAGGAGCGTAGATCCCAGCCATGCGATGCTGAGGGCAAACAGCACATACTTTATAGACTGTCTTCAACTTTCAGTAGAGTATTTGATACATTGTCTGAGATATTGGTGGAGTAGTGGTTGGGTCAGCCGCCTTTGATTGGACGCAGTCCACGTACATCCCAAGGATCCCAGTGTGCATTGGGAAGGGGGATGGCCCGGATGAAAAACTAAGTCAAATAAATAAAATGGTCCTTCCTCCTCTCCTTTGCTGCCTCTGCTCCCCTTCATTTCTGCCTCTAACTCCCTTTAACATATGTATACATTCACATGTATATATATATATATATATATATACACACGCATACATATGTAATATGTATAATAGATATGTGTATATATTTTTAAAGTACTTTATTATAAAATAGGCTTTGTATCAAATGATTTTGCCCAGTGAAGGAGACCGGCAAGGAGAGACAACTACACGGAAAATGAGGATCCAACCAAGAGATTTATTGAGGCGACGCAGTGGCTGCCCACGGAGGCCAGAGCAGCAGCAGCATATCTGCAAGCCTTAACCTATATAGCCTATTAGGACATCTGGCATAAGCCGATTGGCCCTTTGGCTGGGTTTCCGAGGAGGTGATTCTTAATCAGGAAGCCACTGCCGGGTCGGTGCTGGGAAACTGAAACCGAGCTGTAGCTCGGGAAACTGAAACTTTTTGGCGCCAACATGAGACATTAAATGGCGGCCCTGGGCACCATTTTAGTCAACATTCCAACGTTCCTTCCCTCACCCAGCTGTGAGCTAATGTGTTTGGAGCATGTTTAAGGTAGGCCAGGCTAAACTCTGTTGTTCAGTAGGTTACTAAATGCAACTTATGATTCCGCAATATTTTCAGAACATAACTCCGTTGCACTTCAAGGAAGGTCTGCACTCAGTTGTGCTGTGTGCTGACCCCAGACGTGGACCGCACATCCACGAGGCTTGAGGAGGCATCAGGTGGAAGGGGTCAGATGCCCAAATCACTGCTGGAGGAAAATCTGACTCCCTGGCAACGAATCTGCTCTGTCTAACCAAGGTCAACTAGCTTCATTGTTAAACAATAAAACTTAAGGATTTGGGAACTTGTGATAAGACCTGGCATTGCTCAAAGACAAACTCCAACCTGACATTTGGTATATTACATATACCAAGAAGGTGTGGTATATGTATATAATGAAATACTACTCAGCTATTAAAAAAAACAAACAAACATGAAATTCTGTTGTTTTTTTAACAACATAGATGAACTCATAGGGGATTATGCTGCTTGAAATAAGTCAGATGAATAAAGACAGACATAGCATGATTTCACTTATATTTGGGCTAGCGAGAAACCAAGCAAACAAGTAAACTAAATCAAACAAAACTAGACTTCTTAGCTCTAAAATAACATTAATGGTTACAAGAAAGGAAGGAGAGGGTAGACAATTGGGTAGAGGGGATCGATTCTATGGTAAGAGAACAACTGAGCTGGTTATGGTGAACTTAATGCATTATATACAGATATTTATTTACAACGGTGAACACCTGAAACCTATGAAATGTCATGGTGCAGTGTTCTGTTAATAAAAATACTTTAAGTCAGAAGAATTCTTGAAGATTATTTCAGGCTAATATGCTTTATCCAAACAGTACTTTTTTTTTTACTACTTCAAAATAATGTAAATGGCAGTCTACTCTGTAAGGTAACCTTTATTTCAAACTCAAAGTCCCTTTATTCCGGGGAATAATTTTAGGGGAAAACTCAACTATTTCAATAAATGAGACTGATTTCTCTTGGAGTTTTTATGGTACCAGCTTGGGGATCTAAGAAGCAATGTCAGGAAAAATTGTGTCAAAAGTCTGGGTGAAATTAAATCATTTCTTTTTCTCAATGAGATTCTGAGTTTTATAATGGAAAGAACATAAATTTTAATTTGAATAGACTCTGATTAAATATTATGTGAATCTTTAGACAACTTATGTAATGCCTCTCAGACCAAGGTATTACCTAGAAGTGGATAATCTTACCTCATGCAGATGTTTTTAATTTTAAAGAAGTAATGTGCACAAAGTCCTGAGTTAACCTCAGTCTTATTGAATATACTTATTCCCTTGTTCCCTGCCTGAGCTAGGTAACATTCCTTTACTGCTGCTGTGGTAAAGTAGGCATAATCAAATTTAAAAAAATATATGCCCATCAAATGACAATGTTAATACAATTATAAGATTAGCTGCAAAATGAGAGGAAATATTTTCAAAGTGAAGAAGTGAGCACAGACTGAGAATGTTTCTGACAAAGACTTGTAACCAGAATGTAAAAATGACTCTTGACAATAAATAAAACCATTACAAATGGGCAAAGGCATGGACAGACACTTCACAAAATAAGATCTACGCATCAACAAAAAGCATACAAAAAGGCACCCAGTGAGATGGCACTAAATACCCACAAGAATAATTAAAATTAAACTGAAAACAGCAGGCATTGTTGAGGATGTAGTCCAACTGAGGGTCATCATTGCTAGGGAGGAGGTATAATGATATGTGCTTTAGAAAACGCAGTATAAAAAGGAACAAACTGGTGCTCCCTGGATGAGTAGCGGTTTAGTTTGCTACCTCCATCCAGGTGAAATCCACATACTTCCCAAGTACCCAGGTTTATGTCCCAGGGCTTGGGGGAGCAAAACCAAGATGCACCATTAAATAAAATAAATAAAATTCTTCCTCCTATATCTCTCTGCCTACCTACATGCTTGCCTTCATTCCTGCCTGTATCTTTCCTTTAAAACTTTTTTTTTTAAAGGCATACACTATGGATATATGCAATGGCATGAAGAAATCATGAAAACATTATGTGCAAAAGAAATCAGAACCCAAACTGATCATATGTATGATTCAATGTATGTGAAGTTCTAGAACTGGCAAATCTAATTTATGGAAATAGGAGTTAGAACTGTGATTTCACCTGGTGGGCCGGATTGAGTAAGAGCACCAAAGCAGCAGCTTGGGTATGGGAAAGTTCCATTTCCTGATGGATGCGTTGGTTTGATGAGTGCGTTAATAGATTCATTAAAACTCACCAACCTGCATTCTGAAGGTCTCTGCTTTTTAGTGTATGTAAATACTCCTCCAAGAAAAAGTATATTGAGACAGGGAAAATAAGTAAATTAGATGAGTGCTCTTTACAGTCATGAGTTTAACATACAGTAGAGACACTTGTTAAGTTTGATTCACTTATGATATTATTGACTTCTTTTCTTTCAAATGCATTTCATTTCCCATTCTTTCCCTACATTGTATTGTCATCTAGAATTAGAATAAAACCTAAAAGTTACATCTTTTTTACGTGAAAGCACATTTTCATTATTTTTTGAAATACCATTGTAGTATAACGTATACATATATTGTGTTTCTGTTCTTTGTTTTTAAAATATTTTTGTGAAGATTATCAAATTGTAGGAAAATATGTAATACGTTTTATAGCTTTCTCCTAACCACTGTTCAATATGCAATCACATAAAGTTTACACATCACATATGAAAAGAAAAGAGCTGAAATGAGGCCTTACATTAACTAAGGACTTCAATCCCCACATCACAGTGTCACAGAGAGAGTGAAGCAACTTTGATGGTATTTAATCACTTGCAGTAATTTCGTATTGTGCATTTCATATTGCCTGACAGAATACCTAAATTTATTTTTTTAAACAAAAGTTTAGTGAGAGAAAACATTACACACTGAAACTAGTTATATCTCATTTTGGATTTTTACCTTATGGACTTCTGAACAGTTTCTTGGTATTTTTGGTAGCAAGATCTTAATCTGTAAACCATGCCTCCTGCAGAGAAGACACACACAGCACACATGTGTTCAATGAACAGAGGAGTCAGTAATTCTTACATTTCCTGGTAGCCTTTGTTTTCCTGCACCCACACTCCTCTTTGACCAGCATTTCTGTGGTGCGGTGTTCCCCTTCCTTACGCCACTCTTTAGATACTGTGCAATATAGGGGTCGTTTAACTTCTTTACTTTCTTTCTAACTGATCCGATCTTGGTCATAATTATTCACCCTCTGAGAATGAGGAAATAAATAGTAATTTTTAATCTCATTAGGTTTTAAACCATCTAATGCAACAATTTAGAAAGTGCCTTCAGCAGGTGAAGTCAGAGTATTCTGTAATTGCTGCAGCACAGGCCCCTGGAGCGGCACAAGCAAGGCCTGCTCTCACGAGCCAGTGAGGAGACATCAGCTGAACACCATCATGTGTTCAGTGTTTTTGGGAAAAAATATTTGGGCTTTCAGATTTCTTTAGAGGAAATGAAAGAAGAAAGGAGAGGAGGGAACAGAGGGACAGATGGGCTAAGGGAGGAGAAAAAGAACCTAAAACAGCTGCAGCTTGACTGTGAGAATGCACATCCACGACTTGGGTTTTCTCTTGGTGTCTTGGGGCTGGGCTGGTTTTTCCTGAATTCTGCTGACTCAGAATGCCTTCAGCCTGCATGGTGCTGAGCTGTTCTTTAAGGTCTGGCTGTTTCCTCGTTGGCCAGTTCCAGGTGTATAGCTAATCTCAGCAGCAACAGTGCACTGGGACCAGGTCTTCCATCAGGCACTGATGTTTTCTTATACCCACATCGGATGGTCACGGAGGTGAGCATGGTTTCCATTTGCATGAGCAGGCCATCGGGTTCCTTTGATGGGTAGTATCGGAAGAGATTGGGGAGTAGCAGCTCTTGCCCTCTGTGCCTTCAGAGCATACAAAATGGATCAAGGCAAAAACTTTCTGCATTTAAAGTTCCCTCAACTTACCTGAATATTTTGAAAGCCGTTCCTTACTCTCCAGGCTGGGGGAAGTAGACTAGGAAAGAAAGCCAGGCTGTGTGTACCTTTCTCTTTCTGTCTTCTTTCTTCTGTTCTCTCCCTGTTTTTTCTGGTACTAAATGCAACTGTTTATCTTTTGCTTCCATTTTTGTAATGTCTCTCCTATTTCTAAATGCAACTTCAGGGTTAATCAATCATGAAAGCAATTTTACAAATAGTTTTGTCCAGCCTTTTTATGTTATAGAGCAGCTCATGAAATTTATAAAATACCCAACACAAAACCCATCTTCTAGTCTGATCATCTTATTTACTCTGGCATGCTGGTATAATTTGTCAATACTTCTTACTGTTTTTCCCCTTATCATTCTCTGAAGAGCCAGTTTACATGTTTAGTTTTGTGTCCGTCTTCCTCTCTGAGGCCGAGCTCTCCACTTCTCTAGATCTCTACCTTCTCACAGACATGGCACCTTCTAGTCTCTTCCTTTTTTCTCACATCACTACTATTTGTTTACCAGAACATTCAAACTAAAATACACATAGAAGATTTAGTTCCTATCTCTAAAAATCCCATTTTATTAATATCAATGATAGATTCACACCTCAATGTACACATCACACCGTGCCCACCACCAGAGTTCTAGAACCCTTCTCGCAATCAGTATGACCTCCACTTGGGCTTCCATCCCCTCTCTTCTTCCCCCAGCCTGGCAACCAGTTTTGATTTCAGGCTCTAAGAGAATCTGTGTTGTGTGTTTTGTTGGATAGTTCTCTTTGTTTTGTTATTTTCCACCTATGAGTGCAACCACTCAGGACTTTTATCCTTAGGACTTATCTTGCTTAATGGAATCATTTCAGTTCCAGCTAAGTTGTCAGAAAAAACAAAACTTCATTTTTTATAGGTAAGTGTAGTATTCCATTGAGTATCTAGACCACATCTTCTTTACCCCGTCATCTGTCAAGGAATTTTAGGTCAATTCCATGTCTTAAGTTATTGTGAATTGTGCTGCTATAGACATTGGGCACATTTATCTTTTTGGAACAGCATTTTTATATTTATTGGATAAACATCTAGATTTAGAATTGCTGGATCATCTGATAGCTCTATTTTTAATTTTTTGAGGAATCTCCCTACTGTCGTCCAAAGAGATTGCACTAATTTATATTCTCACCAGCAGTGTACTCGAATTCCTGCTTCTCTGCATTCTTGCCAGACAATGCAGAATGCTTCCAGTCTTTCTGGAATTGGCTATTCTTATGTTAGGGAGCTAGCTAGGCATGAGCACCAGGTAAGGGGCCCTAATGGACAAAAGCTTTTCCATTAAGGAATGCCTGTTAGATAAGAGCACTGGGTGGGAAGCCTTTATGAACAGAGACTATCCTATTAAGAAATCCCTCTCAAATTAATGGACTCTAATTTAAGAGTCCTCCCATAGAGAGTCTCTTAAGGCCAGAGATATCTTTCAAGTCCCCTTGCATTTTTGCCCCACTGTGGGTTTTACTTAGGTTGTCATAAGAAAGAGCATGTGCAGTAAGAGTTTGGTTCTATAACTCTACCTGTCAATCAACATGGAAGACAGGAGCAGAAGCTACCCCAGGAGAAGGCCTGAAGGAGGACAAGTGGTAATGTAAATCCCCAGAAGGAATACACCTCTACTGAACCCAGTTGGAACAGACTGTCACCTCCGAGGATGTACTATCTCTTTAATAAACTTGTACTGCTTTTGCTTGCAATAAATATTTTGCAATAAAACTTCTTTTGCATATCAGTGCCTTACTTGAATTCTTTCCTGTGGGGACACAAGGATCAGAGGTCTGAAAACTAAAAGCAGAGTACTGAAAAAGTGGGAGAATAAAACAACATGAACCCAGTAAGACTTTCAGGTATGAATTGATATCTCATTGTGATTTTGATTTAAATTTCCCTGATGAAAAGTGATATGGAGTGTTTTTTCATCTATCTGGTGCCCATTTGTATGTTTTCTTTGGAGAAATGTCTATTTGGGTCTTCTCCCTCTCTCTCTTTTTTTGAATTGGTTGATTTTGTTGTTGCGGTCTTTGAATTCTTTATACATTTTATCTATTAACCCTTGTCAGATGTGTGGTATGCAAATATCTTCTCCCAATCGATAGATTGCCTTTTCATTTTTCTTGGTTTATTTCACTGTACAGAACTTTTTAGTTTGATGTAGTTCCATTTGCTTATTTTTGCTTTTATGTCCTTTGCTGTTGGAACCCAGTTTCCCCTATGCATGCCCCCTTCCTTGGTTTGCTGTAAATTTTAGCAAACATTCTCTAAACAGTTTTCATTTTATATATAATTCCTTTCTCTGTCAATCTCTCTTCACTCAGATTAGCCTCTGACTCTACATCCTCACTGAAAATGTTCTTTCTTTTCACTGGAAATTCTCTTTCCAAGGTCTCCAATTGCTTTCTTATTGTTAAATTCAGTTGTCAATAATCAGTTCCTACCTTGACTTATCAACAGCATTTTATACAGTTAGTTACTCCTTTTCTGCTTTGATTTTTTTTTTTCTACTTGGTTTTTAGGATGCCGCATTGTCTTGATTTTCCTTCCACCTTTCCAATTGCTTGCTCTCAGATTTTGTTATTTTATTTTTTGCACTTGAAACCCAAATACCTCAGGGCTCAGTCGCTAATTCTTTCCTCTAAACTCACTCTTTAGGGAATTTCATCCAATCTCATTGCTTAAATGTCATCTATAAGATAGTAAGTTGCACTTTTAGCCTAGATCTCTGTAAATAACTCAGTATGTATGCATCATGAATTGAATATCTTAACTTAATATTTCCATTAGATGAAATCCAGAACCTGTGAGTCACCCTCTCATGTGAGCTTGATGCGATCATGTCAGTTATTAAAGCATATCTTAGTATCAGCCCATGACTCCTCTCTTCCTCTTACAATGTCCTATCTGCTAGGAAATGTCGTTGGTTCCAACATAGACAGATATTTCACTTATCCAATGTTTCATTTTCCATAATTTAAGTTACTCATGATCACTCTGAAAATATCATTTTTGTATCATTTTGCTGTCCTTTCCCATTCCCAATCCAGGGGCATTCTGGGGTATTCCTGGGCAGGAATTTCCAGGGAAAAGGTGGAAACTTCTAGGAATAGGCATTCCCTTTGTTGTACATGCTCTCTACCCTTAATTCATTCTGTTATGATGAAAATGTATGGGCCCTTATACAATTTTATGTTAAACAGATTACAATAAAGCAAAGGTGGGTATTCCAAGGTGACTACAGCAGTCAGTGCGTCTGTGCAGCCAATGGAACTGAGCCAGCTTGGCCAGGCTGCCATTTTGGTTTTGTTCCTTGACTTCAGGAATACATGTGCTGCTCTCCCATTGGTTAGAATTTTATCTGACTATTTCAGGATCTGGTCTACTCAGGCATTCCCACCTTTCCTCTGTTCCAGCCCCTTGCTAGGCTAGCCTGCCTAACATATATAGGGAAAAAAACAGTCTATATCTGTTTCAGTTCTATCCACAGTTTCAGGCATCCACTGGGAAGCTTGGGGCATATCCCCTGAGGTAAGGGAGACCACTGTACACAGAATCCATCTATTTCCCAGCATTCTCATTGCTAAAATTCTGACTAGACCTACCATTGTTTTATCTTGAATTATTGCAATGGTCTCCTCTTCCTAACCCTTCTTACACACTGTAGCTTATTTTCAATATGCCAGGAAAATTACTTAAAATTAGAGTTCCCAGACATCCCAGTTTGACAGGGATTGTATCAGTTTAGCAATGCTGTCCATGTTTCCCTCCCATTTTGAAGTTCTGTCCAGTTTTAATCAGTGTGCTAAAAGTTAACTTGAGCAAACACACACCCAAAAAATTAGCTCCAAATTGCCTGAAGGGGTGCAGGTTTCCCCAGTGGGGGTGTTCATTCCTTCTTAGCCCCCTTCCCACACCTTAAACACTCCATTCTGGCGACACTCTGATTGGACCCAGTTTCACTCTAAAAATTATGGTAAGTCTACTTAACATGTAAATCATGTTACTCTTTTGTTCAATATCTTGTAAGAACATCCCATTTTGGAGTAAAAACTAAAATTCTTAGTATGGATTACAAGTGCCCTCTACCTCAACCTCAATCTAACTTTTCCTTTTTTCACCCTAAATCCCATGCTGAGGGAGGGGAAGCCCACTCCACCTAAAGAGCAAACTTTCACCACCCAGTACCCGCACACATCTATGTCCTCTCTCACTATTGTTAACTTTCATTGCCCTTCTAACCTTCTAACATAGTATGGCGAGACTCAGTGCTTATCAGATACCAGTAGCTGCTCTAGATTTCCCAGCTCTGCGTTAATATCTTACACTCTTTCCTTCTCAGTGAGATGGTGAGTGCTATTATGATCAGCATTCTTGTCTCTTGGATTTCTGGTTTATCCTGAGCGCCTAGATCAGTGCCTGACAAATGGCAGACGCTCCATTAGTGTTTGATGGAATGAATGGATGAGCTAAAAAAAGAATACTTTGGCGTTTTTCTATTATTCTGAACCAGCTAAAAGTACGCCTTCTTCCCCCTGTAGTTTTATTTCATGTAGTCATTTGATCAGATGAAGTCTTACGGAGGTGATTAGATGTTTGAAATGGGATGTAGAGATGAGGGGATCCATAGGTAATTTTAGTTTTCTTCTTCTCTCCCCTTCATAAGACATAAACACCTATCATCACACTGTAGGCAGAGTGCTTTAGAATCAGTTACAGACTTGGCATTTGTGAACTAGCCACAGTTAAACATCTGAGAGAATTTCAGACTCCAAATCAGATGAGGTCTTGCAGGAAATCCCAGTTTCCAAGTTTAGTCTTGTACACACAGGTGAAATTCAAATATATGTCTGAAATCCTGCCTGAATAACAGCACACGGTTTAATTGGGAGCTTTGCCCTAGGTGACTGTGAGCACGTCGGCTCCCTGCCACGGCTGCTTCCCGCTGCATCCACTGCGCTTCCAGCCCAGACACAGCTGCGCCTCCCATGCTCTGGCGCCTGTCGGCTGCGGTGGTGGGTAGTTGACTTGAGTATGAGACTCTTCACTGAGAGTAGCTCTGCTCAACTTTTCTCCTCTAAAGATCAAAGAGTTGATGTCATTACAGAGCAAAACATCCTGATCCTTTTGTCTCTTGAACAACATGAACTTCACAGAAGAACACACACTCTCATGGTTATTACTAGTGCTAAAGGCACCAGATTAGACCTCAGATGGAGTCCACTGCTGAGCCCACATCAGCAAACAGGAACCTGACTAAGTTTCTGTGCTTGGCTCTCCCAGAAAAGGAAGGTCTAAGTCAACCAATTGGTGTTTACCTGCTCTCTGTGAGTTACCTGGCCTGACTTCAAGCCTTCCCTTTGTGCCGTATATGAGAAGTGACCTTATTCTAATCAATCAGTAAATGCCAAGTATGGCTTTCCTCTTTCTCTTCTCTTTCGTCTGTAGAAATCTCTCACCTCATACAGCTCTTCAGAGGTCTGCAGAAGAGAAAATTCGTTCAACCCCCTGCCCCCAATTTTGCTTATTAAAGAACAAAAAAAGTTTCATGAGCTCTGGGAAGTAGGTGGCCATTTTGAAAGACATTTTCATGTGTAAAGGAAAAATCTGTCTTTGTAAAGATCTCTCCCTCACTAAGCCAGGAAGACCTAATCTCTTTAATTTATAAGTGGAGAAAGCAGAACGTTAATCTGCAAAAACCCTGTCTTTGTTTACTGTGTCCTGCCTGCCTCAAGTGGCTGACCTCTCCCAACCCTCAGCACGCTTTGATTGTGAAGGCATTTAAACTGGAAACTAAGACCATGGTTGAGTCATTTAGTTGAATTGGGTTTCTCCTTCTAATGCAGGGAGTAAACATGATAATATTGCACTTCTTTTCGCTCTTTGTATTTATCGATTTGTTTAAGGTTTGTTTTATTATTTGTCAGCCTTGAAGAACCCAGAGGGGCCTGGAAGATTTTCCCTTGTACTCTTGAGAATTCCTTGCTATCTCTTAGGTTGGATGCTGCCCCATTCATGAGTCACTGAGTAAAACCAGTAAGATCTCTAATATGAACTTAGTTGTATTTTGTTCTTTAAGAGCAGCATTGATACCTTTACCTATAATTTTATAATATATGACAAAACACTTTCATGTATATTATCACTTTTTATCCATTGTGGGGTCCAAGAAAACGTTTCCTCATTTCTCTGAGGAATTCCATCAATCGAACAATTTATATAGGTTGAAATGGTAAGAGGAAAACCCAAATGTAGTAGCACATGTATGCAGGAATTTACTTGATGGCAAATTCTGAGGTTGCTGGAACAGTCCTGAGCTGAGGATGGGGAAAGGAGCCTAGGAGTTAGGAGGAGAGAAGATGAGGGTCTTCACATGGCAAGGAGGGATAAAGAAAATTCCATTTCTACATTCTTCTAGGGGACAAGGGAATAGAAACTACTCTGGACAGGAGAAAGATAGAGACCCAGGGAGTGGCTGATGACTTCTTTGATTAAAGAAAGAGGAAAAGTATAAGAGGAACTGAAGCGTCTCCTTAACCTCCAGGGTTGTCCTCCACTGTCCTAGACTCCAGACAATCTCCATGTCAGAGCGGGACATCTACAGGACATCAATTCTCAGAGAATGGAGAGATCTTTTCAACCCCTAAAACTTGAACCAGAGCCTAGAACATTTTCTGTAACATAGTAAAAATTGTTGAAGAATAGAAAATAAAGGAGAGACTTGTAAAGATAAAAAAGTACAAGGGATGGGTAACTTTGTTTTCTGATTTTCTGTTTCATCATCTGAAGTATTTCTTGGCATTTTCTTAAAAGAATATATGTACCTCCATATAATCTTATTTATTTTATCTATTGCATGTCTCTAATGATCAGTGGCCTCTAAGTGAACTATTAGGAATGATTATGGACTGGCCTGAATTGGTTAAAGAGAAATTAAATTTATTTTTGCTGTTCTGATTGCTGTTTCTTCTTTTAGAAGACACACATCATTTTGGAGAATTTCTTTGTTCTGGAAAGAGCTCTTTGAAAGATTCCTCTTAGTTTTGTAAATATCAGCAAAGAGGAACCAATTGCTCGGAAGGAAGAGAAGCTCTTACCTCTTTTTTTGGCTTGAAACCTCCTGCTCTTCTCAATATCCTTAAGTATTTCAAGCTTCTCTTTGGGGAGAAGGTCAGCCAATTTGCTATGAAAAGAAAGCGAACTGAGCCCTCCAGCCTTCCTTTTTGGAGACTCACTGCATTTAATCACTGATGAATAGATGTTTTGGCCTGAGGCTGATTCTGAGGCAAGTTCCCCAAGAGCCTCAAGAAGTAACTCAGTGAAAGCAGGGAGCCACTGGGTTGCTTTACCTGCAGCTCAACAGGAGGGCCTAACCCCTTGACTGGGAGGGAGGGTTTTGAAAACTAGGTGAATTTAAACTAAACCAGCATAACCTTGGGAATGATAGTGTAACTGACAGTCTAACATTTAGGCATTTGAAACTCTGGTCTAATTCTAGTTACTAGGTAAGCACCAGATCTGTATGGAAGGTTGCATGAGTCTGCAGAGATCCTGTCATCACACATGAGTAGAGAGAACCTTCCAGTATAGTACTTGTCCGTGCCCCATGAGGAAAGTGAAGGAGATTTCACTCATAGGAATGGATGGTGGAAAAGTCTTTGTGCCTCCTAGCTAGTAAGTGTCCAGCATAGAATTCATTGGAAACATATTCTAATTGTCTCTATAGGGGCTAAAATGATGCCATCAAGTGTCTTGGAGTTGGTCTTTTAAGGACATCCGACTCTGACACAAAAAAGCCAAGGGCGATGGAGGACAATTCAAAGAAGTCATTTGCCAAAATCTGGCCCTCTACTCTTCCTCTAATCTAGAAGTGGTCTTTGTTCTGCCATCCCCTAGACGAATGTAATATGGGAAATTTTTTGTTTTTGCTTTCAGAGTAAACAGGAGTCATCCACCTTGTCAGTGTGAAGACCCTCCCTCTCCTCTTTCCCCTGAATCCTCAGACCCTCTTTCTCAGGCCTCAGTACAGGTGATAAATCAACAGTCTGCGCCAGCTACCTCTGAATGCATCACAATGTAAATTCTCCATATGTATCTTTTCTTAATTTTGGATTTTTCTCTTACTAATCATGCCTAATGTTAATTTGTCATCCAGAGAATTTGCCATCTCAGAGAAATGGGAAACCAGTTCTTTGACCTCCATATCTCATACCATCCATTAGTAAGAATGAATATGAGGAGATACCATAGTAGAGAATTTTTAAATAATGAGTTGTACTAAAATAGTAAGAGAGAAAAATGTGATTTGTGGAGTCTCATATAGTGAAAGAAATCAGGGAATTTTTTCCAGAGAAAATGAGGTGATTGAATAGTTTGGTAAAGAGATGTAGAAATAGCATCCCATGCTGATGATCTTGAGTCTTTAAGAAAAGTCAGCGATGTGTGCAGTAGGGAGAAAAAAGCCTGTGAGATAAAGCTAAAGAGCCATAAGAATTTCTCTCTCTGTCCAAAGAAAAGTGAACAGCTAAGGAACAAGTGACTCTGATTCACTTGTATTTCAAAGAAATATTATTTCCCATTAAAATATTAATTGGCTCTAGTGGGGCAAAGTAGTGTGTGGGAGCTGGTGCTTGGAGGCAGGGGAGGAAGCTAGCAGAGTAGATGAATGAATCCCATCTGGGGTCATCCCTAGATGTATCCAGCAGCAATCATCTTGTTTGAACCCACAGGGAGGCTGAGATTGGAGAGACGTGCACTGATTAGAGATAAATATCTTACAAGAAGAATTCTCAGGAGTTATAGTGATTTGATGGGGGTTAGGAAAGGATTTTTAAAAGAACATCCCCTAGATCCTTTTTCCCTGTCCCTACCAAAGTGGAGATTGAAAAGGAAAAAAAAAATCAGGAAATCTTGGTGCAAATTTCTCTTTAATTATAGAGAACTTGATACAGCCAAGAGTAGAAAAGGGAGATATCCCTCTCCATGTAGCTGATTAGTTAATGAGGAAATTTAGATTCAAATTTACATCGCCACTTTTTGTGTTAGTATTTCCTTGACTCAATAAAGTCACGCCTTTTCTTTCTGATGTTCACTATTGTAAGTAATTTTCTAAACATGTGTAAAATCACACAGTTATTTTCAACAAATAAAGTCCTAAGATTTTTTTTTTTCTTTTTTGTTTCTTCTAAAAATGGCATTTCCGTAAAAGAAGAGTCACTTGGCCCCTAGACCATTAAGCCATAATTATTCATATTAAGAGTATATAGCATATGAATTAAATGCTCCATTTAAAAGACAGTCTTCAGCTTATTGGGCATAATGTCGATCTAGCATCTGAAATATTTTTAAAAAAATTAAAAAATCTTTCTGTGTATTCATGCAATTTGAACAAGATATCACATGACATTTTGATTGTATGTGATCTCATTTAACCAGAATTTGGTCTCACCTATCCTGTTGTCCATCTTTTGGGAAAACCTGCAGCATTGCAGAAACTCAGATGTCATATTGCTACTAAAACTTTAGTATTTCCATTCTGTTGCACTGAATAAATGCCAAGAATTTTATTGTAGAATTCTTTTTTGGATGATTCAAGCTCAAAACAACCTACTACAAGTTTAATCAAGGGAAACCAAGGGAAAAATGAAATAGATGTTGCTATTCAAATGGCAGCATTTAGATAAAGGACTGCATAAACATGGACATTTAATTTTATTGAAATTTAAATGAGTTTACTACTCATTGGATATAAGGTCTGTTAATTAAGGCATGAGTGCCTTGTAAATCCTGGATGAATGCATATTTGCCACATCCAGTTGTGGCTGATAAGAGTCTTTTGTACAAAATAAAGAATAAATCTAAACCAATTAAGATACTGTATGTGTAATTATGAATATTGTAAATGAAATGAGGTGACTATGGATTGTGCATTTTAACATGTATTAGAAGGAACTAGGTTGCATTAATTGTTGGTAACTTTGCTAATTATTATACTCCACTGGGTAATGTTCTACTACTGACTAATCATCTTTCGGACAATTTAGTGCAACCCTCGGTGAAGAGGTAATATATAAATTCATATGTAAATCTGGCCTCTGCCACCAATCATGATGATTTCAGGGAGAAGATTCTTCAATGAAGTGTGTAAAGGGGGCATCTGGAATACTAAAATGAGCAAGGTGTAATCTTTATATCAGAGAACTGACAATCAATAGAGAGACAGACACAGAAATAAAGTATGATAATAAAGAAAAAATAGACATAATAGCAATTCACTCTAATAAGGAGTGGGGAGAGAAGTTACTAGGATTCTTGCAGAGGAGCTTCAAAGACAGAAGGTAAAGGGTATTTAAATCATTACAGCCTTCCCAAATCACCTTTTAAGAAAAACAGAAGAGAGGAAGTCTCCTAGGTAACTTAGATGCTCTTTAGAAATAACTCTAGAATTTGAAAATTAGGGGAACGGAGAGTTGCTGGTTTTCTTGATGTAACAGAACTTCAGCTTAGTTAATTCTCTGGGGGATGTACTTCTGTTTTGACTTCTTGGGCTTGATGATCAGGGTCAAGCCTGTGAAATCACATGTGAGTTCATGTAGATTTTATCCTATAGAGACACACAGACTTTCGTTCTATAAAGGATGAATCGGAAAGTTATAGCTTTGCTGTTGGGCAAGACAGTAGACAGTTTTACATGTAACATATCAGACTTAGCATTCTGTTTTCCCTGTCTTTTGAACTATGCTTTAAACTAATTTTACATCCTGCTAGTTTTCTCATGAATGAGTTAACTATATTCTTGACTTATCTTTATTCAACAGCTGAAGGATGGTTGTATTTTGGACTTATTCAAAATTGCAATTTGATGAACATGAACACAAATTCAGTATCTTTAAGACTTTTCTCCATTTTGTGTGGGAATTGGCCCCATCCCACTACACAGAAGGGGGTGGCATTCAATCTCACCCTTCATCTCCCCTTGACTCTTTCTCCCCTGGAATTCCGCAGTCTCAGGAAATGACCCTGCCCTGGGCCCTTCTGTGCATAGATGAGTCCGAGTTAAAGAAGTGATGCAGATCTTGGCATGTGGGACTCATTCATCAGGTGACAGGGTTTCAGAGCTTCCTTTCCTTTCTGCAAGTGTCTTCTACAAATCATGGCAACTGTCCACTCAAGAAATCAGAATGGAGAGCTATTAAAAAGTTCATCTTTGTTGTTGAAATTCTATTTTCTCATAAAATATCTGGATCAGAGCAAAACTAGGGACTACTTTACCTCACTTGGTATCCTCTTGGCTTAAGATTACAATCTATTTCCATATGGCGCTAAAAAGTCTTTTGCAAACTGACATAGAACAAAAATAACTTTCATACCTTCTTATCTTAGACATGGAAATGTCTTGGATTTTGTTTACTGCTGCATTTTGTTTCCTATAAAACAAAGCAAATACTATTGCAAGTTGATCCTGGGTCTGCAATATATTAAGTCTAGTTATATATGTAATGCAAGGCATATTATACACATAAATTTTTATATATGCGTGTGTAGGTATAAATATATTTCTTCATGAAATAGTTTTTCAATGAAGATTATCAGTGATGATGTGGTCTAGGATGCCTGTTAGTGTGTCCTCAGATGCAGGACACCCCATCAGAAGATCTGAAGATTAGATATAAGAATAATTCACACACACACACACACACACACACACACACACACACACACAATCCTGAGGAAGGAAAAACCAAATTTTAATGGGAAAACATGCAAAAATATTTTTTATATGATGGATGTACATTTATAGTCTCCCCAGTACTTTGTTCTATTTTATGTCACAGATTTCATTTGTTATTCAAAGGAATAATTAGCTCAGGGCACATTTTAGTAACTTTGTGTTGATAATATACAGTACACAAATTGGATATGAGAGTCATGGCTGCAAAAAAAAAAAAAAAAAGCCAATCTAATTTGGGAATCTGATCACTCTTTGCAGTTCCACCCATGTCATGCTGAACCAACATGCATCCTTGGGCCAATGTAGGATGCCCTGCCAAATGTTATCCCCTCCAATGCTAATTCTAGAGTCCACTCCAAGGAAAGGTAGAGGCAGCCCATTAGTAGGAGACAGCCAGCTGTGCATGACTTCTGCGAATGGCAAGAGAAATCTTTCTTACACAACTACACTGACTTCAGAACTTGAATATTTATGCTACCAAGGAAATCAGTCATAAATTTACATTTTTAGAAGCAAGACTATGGTAGAGATGGAAAGGAGGAATAATAATTTTTAAAAAGGCATTGGGCAATGAAATCAACCCTCCATGAAATCTGGTCCAACTTTAATAGATAATTATTGAAAACAGAAATCCCTTTGCTCCTAATTAAACCAAGAGTTGTTCTTAATGCAAGCTGTTCTTAAATCCATCTTTAATCAAGTTTGTTCAGGGCTTAGCTGTCTATTATTATCGCACTACCTTATTTATCTGACTCTCAAGAAATGAGCAGCTCCCCATAAGTGAATTTCACAGATAACTGAAGCATACAACCTCCAGTGCAAAAACTAAAAATAAAAAAATCATTTTGGTGAAAGTCTCCTAGCATATATTCTGTTAACACCTGCTGTCTTAACTAGCATACATCAAATAATTAACACTTCTTCTTAACGTAGTCAATATTTTCCTAGAACTAACAGATGGGACTAGGAGTAGGGCAGAGAATGAAAATAAAGCTATCGTAAAACAGTAAATGTTCTCTCATTGGCTCCAACCTTCATTTGCTATTGCACGGTGTTTCTCCTGGAGTAATTTTGGACAGCACCTAACGGGTGTGTCCTGTGTTCTGTATTTTCAAGTGCCGCCTGGTGTATTATTCTGCACTTGATCTCCAGGATGATGTGGACAGATGGAAGCTCCTTAGATCTGCCCCTGCTGCTGGTCCTGCTGTCACTGGTGTCTCTATCTGTCCCCCAGGTACTGTCATCTCTGACTCTCAAACTGTTCGCTGAGTTAAGGTGTCACTAACGTGACTCTGGCCTATTGATATTTTCTGGATGGCCTCTGCTCCTGCCGCCAGGAGAAAGTGAAGGCCCTCTTGATCGTTCCCGTGTGACTTGCTGGCTCTGGTACCGCGCTCTGTGATGTCTGCAGACTCCTTCTGGAACGAGGTCACATCGCGAAGCTCCTCTAGAAGAACAACCTTTCCCCTCACCTTTGAGGTTTTTTGCTCCTCACATCGCCCAGACAGTTCATGGGCAAACCTGTGTCTCATTTCTTGCCTGAAACCTCATCGGTCCTGAAGAACAGATGAGTTCACAATAATGGATACTGTGAGTCACAGACACCTTAGGGTGCCCTAAGATTGGATTGTTCTGTACAATGGACAGTACGTGTATGCCTCGCCGACCCTCCAGTTAGGCCCACGCGCGCCCGCATCTCCCTGGCAATACCACTTAGGCTCAAAGCATTACAGTCACACCTGAGAGGTGCTAGTGTTATGACAGATTCACTTGTTACCAGGTAGTTAAACAGTGGTTAGCTGCCGACTTCCTGACGACCAGGCTGTCAGCTGTACACATTCGCCCTCCCACCTCTGATGGCCCGTTTTCAATCTTTATGATTTGACAACAGAGCTAACCCAGGTCGGTGGTATGTCACATAAAACAAGAATCGATAAGCTAAGATGGAAGATCTGATTGCCACAGTTTTCAACATGTTGGTAATCCTACCATTTTTAGCAGCCTGTGGACGGTCTCCCCTGTTTTAAAGTTTAGGCTTAATGAGAGCACAGAGTTTTTCCGTACATCTTATAAACACCAATACTTATTCCTCTGCTTTCTTGAACCCTTTAGACACACTGTCAGAAGAATTGGTTCTTTAGAACCGTTTGTTTTCCTCACTCTGCTTTCATACTTTTTTAAATTCGGGTGCAGAAGAGGTCGTTCTTTGAAATATGTCATCTTATATAGCTCTGGACACAGAACTCATTTCACACTTTTATGTGAAGGGCCTCTCGGGAGTGGTGTGATGACCCAGCAGAAAGACCACAATGTGGTTGCTTTCCTTGCAGGGAACCCCACCAGGGTGCCGCAGCACACCGATGGAGAACCATGCTGCTGCTTCTAGCAGGTGCCTCTTGGCCCCCTGAACATGGCGTGTCTGCACATGAAATTTCTACTCCTCACAGGTCTGATCTACATATGTTTACCTTCTACATGTGTGGAAATGTCCTACAAGATTTTGTTGTATAATTTCATTGTCTGCTTGAATATCACGTTTTTTTCTTAATAATAATTTTCTTATTATTCCTTTTGTTTACGAAGCGATACTCATTTTACAACACTGAACTCACCTCTCAGTCTATGGGTGTGTCACATCACACCTGCCACCAGAGTTTTAATGTCCTTCACGACCATGTTCCCTCTCTCCTTCCCTCTCACCTCCCGCCCTCCCCGCGGCCATCATTTTGTTGGGGTTTATCTGTTTCTTTGTTTCATTTCATTGTATTCCACATATGAGTGAAACCATCCTGTGCTTCTCTTCTTTTTGACATATTTCACTTAACATGATCCCCTCCGGTTCCATCCGGATTGTTGAAAAGGGCAGTTTCATTATTTTTTAGTAGCTGCATAGAATTCCACTGAGTGTCTGGACTTCAGCTCCATTACCCAGCCATGTGCTGATGTGCGTTTCTATTGTTTCCCTGTCTTGGACATTGTGAACTGTGCTGCTATGAACATAAGGGTGCAAATACTTTTTCCTGACTAGAGAATTTATATTCTCTGGGTAACCGACTAGAAGTGGGATTGCTGGATCAGATGGTAGTTCCATCTTTATTTTTTTGAGGAATCTCTGTACTGTTTTCCAGAAAGTTGGCACTAATTTGCGTACAGTCTTTTGATGATATCTAAGATGTCTTCTTAGAAAACACACGATGAAGTTTTAAAATGTACATTGTACTGTGTGATTTTATTCTTATTGTTTTCGGTATTTTGTTTACATCGCTCTAGGATTTTCAGGGCACAGAGTGTGCACCTCAGTCTGTGTGCAGTTCACCGCAGCAGCACATCCGAGTTCCAGTGCCCATCACCACCACCTCCGCTAGTACCAACTTCCTTCCTTGCTCCCTTCCAAATCCTGTTACTCTCGCTGCCACAGTCCTGCCTCCTGTGAATTTTGTCGTGTTTTGTTATATTGTCTATTTATTTTTATACTTCACACATGAGTGAAGCCATCATATCCATCTCTTTTTCTTTCTGGCTTGTTTTACTTAGCATGATCCTACCAGTTCCATTCAGGTTGTTGAAAAAATCAACAGCACTAAGATGACTAAGTTCAAGCAACTTGTGTTCTAAAACCAGACTCTTTGGGACTTCTCCTGGGTCTCATTTCCAGACCGTGCATTTATGAGAAACTTGCTCCCTTACCTTCCTCCAAATTTCTCCTTGACCTCTCCTCTGCTTGCTCTGCCTATTCCTTTAGTAAAATTAATAATATCATCTGGGTTAAAAGAAGGAAAGCCCAGTGCTTCTATTTTCTAGTCTTCTGATACTCTGGACTTTGTTATGCATCACGGAAATATTGAGCAAACTTGAGGAAAACTTAAAATGTTATTAAAACCCATCCCCTCTGAATTCCCAAATGTTCCAAAAAGGAGCACAAGGCATACAATACCTGCGTGTCTTCGTATTTTCCCTTACAATAGGGAGGGTTCTGGGAACAACTTACTGAAGGCCGTGGTTCATTTCCTTGGGTAGCTTTAACGAGGCATCATAACTTGGGTGGATTCGAACAATGGGAGTTTATTCTCTAGGAGAACTAGAGGCTAGATGTCCGAAACCAAGATGTCAGCAGGGCCTTGCTCCCTCTGAAATCTCTAGGAAAGAGCACTTGCTTGCTTATCCAGCTCCTGCTGACTCTAGAGTCCTGGCTGGTCCTTGGCTTGCTCCTCACTCCAATCCCTGACCCTGCTGTCACATGGCCTCCTCTCTGGTATGTCTTCTGTGTCTTGGCTCCTTCTAATCCAGTCTGGCATTCGACACTAGAATTTAGCCAAAAGGCTGAGAAGTGATCAAGCTGACATTGTTTTTGCTGCTTTAGACTGCTGAAAAACCATGTCAATTTTCCACACAAGGGCCTAAACCATCAGGAATAAAGAAAAAGAAAAAAAAAAAGGCTACCAGAAATCTTTCCTGGGTAAGCCCTCTTTCTATTCCTGCTTCTATTGAGGGGGTTGATTGTATTCATTAGTCATGAACTTATTCTTTCCGACAAAAGGTTGTCCAGTCACCCCTGTAAGATGGGGAATTCAATTTGTGTTGTAATCTAGCTACTTAGAGTATTAGTCTCTGAACTCAATTTTTGGATTTCTCAGTCCGTCAGTCCCCTGAATTTTTTTTCAGGAAGAACATAGAAACTTTCAGATCACTTACAACGCAGATGAGCTTGAATTAGAAACTCTGAATTTATTTGACTCTCCTTTTTTTTCCCTTCTTCCTCTAGCACAATGAGGAGCAACAATATACTGTCCTTCTATTCATTAGTTTGACAAAAATGTTCTAAGGCATTAAATGCATGGTCACCCAGAGCCTCATTTTTTATACATAGCTGATTATATCATCAGTAATCCAGTGGTTGTACTCTACATTATCTCTATTTTTACTTTTACATGATGCCACAGTTCATCAGTGCCTTCTCTAACACTGAAAATATAGTCATTAGTGCTTTTAAATCTGATGAACTTTGAAATTAACTCCAGAAGCCCCAGACCCCATTTAGAAAGCTCATCTTTAGGAGTCTATGTAGGGCACACCCTACATAGTGTGTGATCAGGCAGCGAAGGTGCAGACCCGGGGAAGTACCAGACAATTTTCTCCAGAGAAACAGAACCAATCAGAGGACTCTAATCAGAGAACTGGCTCACAGAGTTGTAGGAGAGGACACCTATGAACAGCACAGGGCCGGCTGGAGACTCTTGGCAGGAATTGGCTTCAGACGATGGAGGCAGAATGTCTTCTTTCTCAGGAAAACCTGAGTTTTGTTTTTTAAATTCTTCCAATTGATGGGTGAAGGCCCATGGAATCAGCTCCTTGGCCTGAAGTCAAGAGGTCATATGCGTTCTCCACATCTATGGAAGAGCCACACCTGGAGTAGTGTTTGATTGAACACCTTGATGCCCTAGCTGGGACAAGCGGACACGTCACCTGACCAGAGTGACAGAGCAGACAGCAGAGGAAGAGCAGACCTCCACCACAGCTGTGCTTGTCACATGTCATCCCCGGTCCCCACAGAGCAGAGCACAGGGCCGATCAGACTACAGAATTCGCTGCTAATCAAACTCAGCTGGGAGGGAGAGAGGAAGGGCTTGCTGGGACTTATTGCTTAGAAACCTTCACATCAGGACATTGCTGAGTAATTTACCAAAAAAAAAAAATCAAGAAAACAACAATTCACCCCCATGTTTAGTTTTTCTAGCATGTATATATGATGGCAGATGGATATCTATATGTGTGTGTGTGTATATATATATATGTGTGTGTGTGTATATATGTATATATATATACATATATATATATATATATATTTACACACACTTTTAATGGTAGTTAGACATAGGGTACCAGTTAACAGGGCCTACCGTTTGCTGCTAACTCACCTCTCTGCAGATTTCTCTGGTTTAAGCAGCCCTGTATAAGCTCCTTTGTGAAGCTCTGCCCCGCTAACACAGCTCTCCACAATGGCCCCCATTCTACTGATTTCTTCTGAAGGACTGGGGTGATCGCTGGAAGATACCTGATGCAGGGATGTTTACCAGCACTTCTCTGGTCCCTATGTCTGTCCAGCATATTTCTCAGACTACTGCTTGATTCTCTCTCTCCCCCTCTCCTCACTTTGCACCCCACAATCCTCTCCCTCTTCCCACCTTTGCTGCTGGTTTTTAGAGCTGCTTTCCCCCCAGTGTCCTAGCTCCTACTCCCTATCTCTTTCTTTCCTTTTCTCACAGTTTTTAAACTGATTTTGATGAGGGCGTTTGGGATTTATAGTCAAGTGTCGGCTTTTGTTTCTTGATATCTATTTGTAAAATGTCTGACTTGATGGTTTATGTTTTGTTTTTATTCTTGAACTGAATTAATAATATTTTATTGATTTTCATGCCTGCCACCTTCATTGCTTGTAGTCAGGCAATAGCTTTCTACTTTGTCTGGACTAAAATCTGCGTGGTCCTGAGGAGACCAGGGCTGCTTCTCCTCCAGGCACAGGGCTGAGAGTCCGGGACAATTTCGGGGCTCATGAAAGCGTTTTCATATTAGCAGAAAAATAAGTGAGTATCATCCAGCCTGGATTATGTTCACCTTTTTGCCGACACATTGATAAAATAAAGTTTACACATATATGTTTTTAAAAATTGAATAAATTAATATATAAATAAAATGAAAACGTAAGTACATACATAAAAGTATATGTATATGAAGAAATACATTAAAATATAGACTATAAATAAAGAACTTATGTGGTATAAATACGTAAAATACACATATGCAAGTGATCTGTCTATCCACACACACACACACACACACACTTCTTTCTTTTTTACTGGAGGAAGGGGTCCACTAACCAAAGTGTCTGCCTGAGGTCACAGCTAGACTGTTTCTGCTCTGTAAACACTCTTCACCCACCTCTTGCTGCATTTAGAATAAAGACCCAAGTCCTCCCTTGTAATATAAACTATTTATCCTTTAGCTTCCTTTCATATCTTTCTCCTTCAAAACCAGTATTTTACTAACGCTGAATGTTTGGTTTCTGGACAAACCTAGGCTTTCCCACCTCAGGGCACCTCTGTCTCCCACATTCATTGTGGAGTCTTCCATCCGATCTTTAGTCTCCAGCGGAAAGACTTCTGCCTTCACGAGCTCCTCTGTCACTCAGTCCAAGTGAGTCATTTTTCATCATTTGAGTGGCATGGGGTGGATTACTCGTCATTTGATTATTATTAACTGAACGTCGCAATCCTGTTTCCCTGGTTGGCTTCTGAAGGAAAGAGGGCATCCACCGTGGTCATCACTCTCCACTCAGAGCCCAGGACGCAGTCAGGTGGGAGGAACCTTAGCACCAAATACGTGAAACAAATGACAGGCTGAGTTGATTAAGTATACTAATCTATTTGAGAATTGTGAAGGAAAACTAAACTAAAATGTTGCATTCTATTTACATACGATGACCTCTAATTTCCTTCACTTATATATTAGGAAAGATATATTGCACACTGTACAAATGTGAGTTCAATGTTTAATGACAGACTTGAGAACTCAAGGACTTGAAAAATCAAAAGAAATGAAATAAGTTTTAGAATCTTATTAGCTTTACACCTTATATCAAGGTTTCCTTTGGTGTAAGCTGAAAATGCGTTGAAGTGATTTCAAAGGACTTTATTACTCCCCCCCACCTGCCCCTTTTTTGAATTCTATTTTATTATTCAAGAGCGTGTAACACCAGGGCTAATTCTTAACACATTTTTAATTGCACAGTATATTATTGTTGATTATAGGTACAAGACTGTACAATATAGATCTCTAGCATTTACTCCTAATGCTTTTGAACATTACTATGCTTTTTCTTTTCATGTATTTCTCTGTCCTTTAAAAGGAAGTTTTGCTTCTAAAACAAAAGGCCAGGATTTATCTCAATGCTACTGATTGAATACAAGGCAGTAAAGTCTGTTTGCTCTGTGGGAAAACATACACCAAATAGTACTATATGAGGAAGTTAAATGTTGGGTCTTTGAAATTTTTAGGAAAAAGGCCAAATAATAAAGACTGTGATGGTTCTCAGGGGCCAATCTCAGGGATAATAAAGCCTAAAGCTACATAAAAAAGCAGTTTGCATAAGACTTACACAGATATAATATTTCTTTTGCAAGGAGTGAGCTGGAAGTTAGGGTATTTCTCTTCCCAGAAAGAGGTATCTCTTTGATCTCACTCTGTTTTGCCTCTGGGACTCAGGGTTGAATTTTTTTTCTCTTTGGTTGAGGAGGCTCCTGTGTATTTCTGCCTAAGGTGTAGATAAGAATATGTCCATCTCAAGTGTCTTATTAAATATCTACTCAGTAACATAGAATTTCAGCCACATCAATTAATAATCCCTTTATAATTTGAACTCATTTCTATTATGAATATCTATGAAAGGCAAATGACTTCATTTACTATCTATTTTACCTACAAAAATGTTATAATAATAAGAACTTAGCAAATAATGCTTATTTACTACTAGACATATGTGTAGCCTTCTCATTTTCGTAGAGTTTGAAAATAACCTATGTTTTTGTAGCATCTAATTGAAGGCAATATGCACTACTGACGTCTTTTAAAAATGAAGCAAATTCTGCCCCCCTACCAACTAGCTCAGTGTAATCAAGCAATTCACTGGGGCTCAGTTTCCTCATCTGTGAAATAATAAAACGAAGACATAGAACAAGCATTTGATACTATTTCTCCAACTCAATCATTTCTTAATTCTTAGTAATATATCTTCATTTTAACTTAAAATTTTCTCATCAATAAAACGCTTAATTTCTCATTTGGTAAATAAGACAACTAAGCTTTTTAAGCCAGTGCTGCTGAAAATGCAATGAGAACTCAACATAGTGTCAGTGAAAGTGCTCAATTTGACACATTGCCCGTTCTGTTTTAATATAGAATTAAATATGATACACTTTCTCATTCTCCAATGATGATGGGATAAGAAAATACCACCACTGCTTTTCATAGATGTTAGACTTTTCTCTTTGCAATGATTTGAAGAATCAATAGCAAAAAAAAAAAGAAAGAAAGAAAATAAAGTCTTCTTCTGAATGACTAAGTTAGCAACTTTCCTCTCTGTTATTCAAATAAGATTAACTATTTATTTTTAAATGGATGACCTAAAACAAATATCACTGACAGCACTTTAGCTTTGCTGTTAAAAATAAGATTTTCTTAGGAAAGATAATTTCTACAAAATCCATTGGAGTCAAAAGCTCTCTTTGCAACAGCAACGATTATAATGGAGAAAATATTGGACATGGTCCTTTAAATGATCCCATCAATGCAAAAATGCCAGCTACTCTGTGTCTCAGTGTTTGTAGGTGGACAAAAGAGAAAGTGACCACTTCACTGCAGTGATCCAGGAGGCATGACAACTACAGGTAAAGAGGAGCTGCTTCTGGGCTAAATAAGTTGATTTTCGACAGCAGGCACTTTCTGATCTAGTTAAGTTAATGAGGCTTTTCCTGCATTAAACCAAGTTGATAAGCTTTGCTAAAGCTCTGAAAACTATCAGAATTCTACCAGCAATAGAACTTGCCATCTTTGAAAAGAGGAGAATAAGCATCTTTTGAATTACCAAGCACTTTAAGAAATATTAAATATCTAAATGAATTAGATGGAGAACTTGAATATGCATGTTCATGGCTAGGCAAACTTTGAAAGTGTGATAAAATGCTTTCAAATTTTTTTTCTTCAGCCTTTTCTAGGATACGGATTGAAGAAAAGTATGAAGAAGAGAAAGAAAAAAACAAAGCAAAACAACAACCTAGCAGCCCATGTCACAATTACATAAAATCTAACCTGTCACAAGTGAGTAAGAGCTACATTTAGTGACCTTGCCTCTGCTCCGTAGGCTTCTTTTTCCCAAATTTGTTTCTTGCTGAGAAAACGTGTCCATAACCCTACACTCACACATCACCGTGCAAGAAAAGGCCAGATTCAGGCCTGCTTCCAACCAAAATCGTCATTCACTCTTAGCCTTGGGGTCTCAAATTTCTCTTCCAAAATACAAGTAATGCACATCACACCCTCCCTTTCCGCATGAACCAACCCCTTCACCAGCCACCCTCTCTTTCAGCTGGCGTCTCACCAGGATCTGCTGGCCTCTCATCTATATTTCATAATTAATGGCTTATACTCATATCTGTAAAAGACCAAAGGGAATAAGGCTCTGAAATAGCTCATTCATTTCACATCCTGTTATTTTCATCAACTCTATCAATGGTTCCTAGACTTGTGAATTTTACAGCCCAGTAAAATTTCAGCAACAAAAAAATGGGAATGTGTATGCATGGCAGTAAAATGGAGCTATCATTCGATGTTGTTGGAGTGATAGGAAAGAAATACAGACACACACACACACACACACACACACACACACACACATACACCTATGTTATGAGATCCAATATATTTGCTGAAGGTTTCAGAAATTAATGGAATGAAGCAACTGGACAGAACAGGAGCAGATGTAGCTTGTTTTAATGCAGCTTTACTCTCGCCTCTTGTTTTTCACTTGAGCATTTATATCTATCTCTATAAAGTCTCTAGTGATGCTCTCCAAGCTAGAAGAAATCTGCCAGAATTGACAAGGTGACTGAATTCTTCTTGTTTCACCATATGCTTTAGCAGCATTTGCATTCCCATTCAAAAAGCAGTCACACTCGTCATCTATGTGCTTGCATTAAGACTGTGTCTTCACCTGAAGCACTGATGTCCAGATTTTGCACCAAATCAGCCTCAGCAAAGTCTGGTCCTCATGGTGTGGAGAGAAGTCGAGAACTGTCTCTTAACTGGTTGTCTCTGAACACTTGGCCTTCTCCAGAAAGGCTGATTACTTCTCCTAATAATATTTCTCTTTTTTTCCAGAAAGCTAATCAAAATATGAGAAAATGTAAATACCATCACCTCTTGACATCAATATTTGATTAACTGTATTTTAACATTATTATTAAAAAAAATCAGACTCTCAAAGCAAAAGGAAGTCCTTTACCAGTCTCTGCAGACCAGAGAAAGTCATATCAGATTAGTGAATGGAAATGCTCCCATATTATATTTGCAACTCATTGAACTCCGTCAAAGATATTTGTTAATGCATCGACTAGCTGTCAGCCTTGATTTTACATTAGTAAGTGGGTTGAATCATGCTGTGTTTCCCTTGCAATGTATTAACATACACCAGGTGGCAGTAAGCAAGCACATAAGAGTTGGCAGCTTTCACCGGAGATGAGAATTCATGAATTAAAACTCCTTATGTCTAAAAGCTCAACTACTTTGATTATTGAGAAAAATGACTTTCTATAATAAAATCACGTCTACAGAGCAAAAACCCAAAGCAGCATAGCTCTTCAAAATATACATTCATTAAATTTTTTCATTTAACTTTTTTGGGGGTGTATTTTCCCTTGATCTCCATATCCTCTTTTTAATATCTGTTAAAATCTATAATTTTTTAAAGTGTCATTCACCCCAAAGTTAATCTTTGTTATATTATAACCAATTCACAATGCCTGATGCTAGTCTCTTCTTTGCTAGTTTTGCCTATTTATTTGTACTCCAAAGCCCCTCTGTGGATTTCAGTCTACACTTCACACTCTTCCCAGTGTGACTGAGGTGACTGTTATTCCTGGCTCCTCCTCTGCTTTCAGCTATGGTTCTTCAAAATGACCTGTCTAAACAGTTTGTGACTCTTCCCCCCATGGAGTGAGTTGTATGACAGGCAGAACAGAATCAATTGTTTATAGTTACTCTTCTCAAATGACATGTGCCCTCAGGAACTGTAAGACACTGTCAATAGAGGGAATCTGGGAATTAAAGACTTTCTTCCTTAAACTGCAGCAGATAGCAGTTCCTCATCATAGAATGTGAAGATATGGAGAAGATTAACTAGGGAGGACCTTTAGGGGATCAATCTTCATTGCTTGGGGCTGCCATAACAACATATCAAAGACTGGGTGGCTTGAAGAACAGAAATTTAAGTCTTAGGATTCTGGAGGCCCAAATCTCTTAGTCTGCCAGCATGGTTGGGTGTGATGAGAGTTCTCTTCTTGGAGAGAAGCTTCTTGGAGTTGGTGACCTCCTTAAACACTAGTTTTTTCTTCCTCTTCATCCAAAGGGCACTGATTACATCACGGAGACGCCACTCCCAGGATGTCATCTAAACCTAATTATTTTCCATCACTTTGGAGGTTAGAACTTCAACACCTGAATTTGGGAAGAGTGCACACAGTCTTTCACAGGGAAGAATATAGGAGCAAGGGATGAAAAGCAAATGTTAAATCAACTGTGGTGGCCATTGCCCTGCTAATTTCCTGTCATTGGATGACACATGATGCCCAGAAGATGATAGCCTTCATGTTCTATGGACTAGTCTACTTATTCAATACTCTCACTTGGAAATATTAAAAGCATTTATGAATTAGTTCTACCTTCTTACACTTGGAATTATTTTGTAAAATGAGATCAGATGATTGTTTAACTTCTCCAGGTGACATTCAAATCAAGGCTTAGAACTCGTGATTTAACCAAGAAATGATGGGCCATGACTTTAATTGTGTTGGCTCTTCCTCAGTCATTGTAAGAATGCTTGGGGTATATCTATACCTGGCTTATTGGCATAATGAGAAGAGAAAGCCACTTTCTTTTCCATTGATTTGCATTATCATTAAATAAACATCTCAATGTGTGAATTATTAATTTATGAATTCATAATGTGAATCTGCACTATTTTATCAGAGTTGTCAGAGTACCTTAGGAAACCTATTTCTTTCCAAAGAATTTATCTATACAAATTGGGAAAGCACACATACATGCAAAATGAATTCCCCATATATTCATTATCACAGATCTTTAGCACTGGGGCAAACCATGCACTCAACTATGTCACTGTTTTTCAGATTTTTGGCTCTGATCTAGTGGTGTCAGGAAATCAATGCAGAAATTTGCAGTCAGTATTTATTTTTTAAGAAAGGAATAATAAAGAACAGAATAGAAGAGATTAGATGATAAAATATCAGAGTCCATCGCAGGCATTATGGGTGAGTGTTTTCCAAAAGTTTTGTGAAACTCCTTTGCTGTGTAAAGTCTCTTTTGTATAGTGGTAGATCAGTCACATATTTGAAAGTAACGCATCTAAGTCAGTTCTCTCTCTTCACAGCTGGAAAAAATGAATCCCAAAGAAGCTGTTTTTATTCACACAGTTTGTGGAAAAGACTGGCTTGAAACCAGACTTCCTGAGTACTCTTATTTTGGATCTCATCTTAGGGAGTGTCAGGTCATATGAACAGGAAACTAGATAATACGGCGTGGTTTTGGTGGAAGACTTGAGGTTTGTGAGTTGTAGTGCTGTATTTGTTGCAAACAAATATGATTCTTTTGTAGACCATGATAGGCAAAAGACTTCAAGTTTGAGAAGATTAAATATCAAAAACAGAAAATTAAAATCTGTACTTATGAACACACTAAATTTTGCCGTTATTTGACCATTTTCCATGCTGTTTTCATTTTCTTTCATTCTGTTTCACTCTTCTATCAGAAGTATAATGCATCTGTATTTTTTTAAAAAAGTCATAGTATTGGGAAGATGATATTGGATTAAAATGCAGGGTGGATTAGGATACATTGGAACTGGAGCTAGAATACACATCTATGTGGAATTGAATGGATGGGTGGTAAGGTGTAGATTAAGTTAGTGACAAATATAGTGAGGTCAGATAAGTCACGAGGCCATTTAGAAATCCAATAAACTGGACAAGGGAAGAGACTGTAGTGTGGTGTTTCTCAAAGTAAATTTCCTTGTTTGTCTCTTAATCACTTGGAGTCTGTGGTAAAATTCTTAAGAATGGTTCATGCCACACTCTTGTGGCTCAGACAGCTGGAGTGGTTGGGGTGCAGGCCAAGTAAAGTCCAAGGGCTTCTTCAGCAACGGGGTGTGCCATTAACCCTTTTTCAGTGTGCAGTTCAGTAGTGTTACCTAGACTTCAAGTGCGGTGTGGTCAATTCGAAGAACATTTTCAATTTGTGAAATGAAAACTCTACCAATTAAAGACCTCCCAGTTTCTCCTCCACTAGTACCTGACACCTACCATTCTACTTCTGTCTCTGTGAATTTGACTACATCCCTCACAGAGAGGAATCATACAATATTTGTCATTTTTGACTGACTTATTTTGCATAGCCTAACGTCTTCAATTTTCGTCCATGTTGTAGTTCATATGCGAATTGCCTTCCTTTTTTTTTTTTTTTTTTTCAGTAAGAATGGTACAGTATTTTAATGTATTAAAGTTACAAACAGGATGCATTTGCCTAAAGCAGTCTCAAAAGAAATTGCATGTATTTATGGAAATAGTAAAGTGGTGTGTCAGATCTTCCAAAGGAAAAGCATAACTTAGGCAATCAGGAGACAATTCGTAATTTTTAGCAGACAGTCTATAAATGAAAAGCAAATATAGAAAACTCAGCTTGTTTGTGATTTACAAAGCACAGGCTGAATAGGGCCACATGTAAATATTTAAATGCAAAACATACCATAAAGTAAGTTTTGAGCATTTTGAGGTGTTCTATTGAGTGCAGAGATCAATGAATTAAACTTTGTAATGTAGTGTTGTCTTAACATGCAAAAGCACTCACTTGACCTTTAATGCAATAATATTAATTGCATAACATGCGAAATACAAATGCAATAACCTCAGTTTATACACGCTTACATATCATCCAGTGACTACTCCTGTCGAACTTGCTTCTAAATAATCTTACATAAAAATGTATAGTAATGGATATTTGTGGAATATAAACTAGATTAGAAGATCATGGAAACAAAGAAAAAAGTCAGTACTTCTCTTTCTTCTGAATATTTGCGTAGGTGTGAGAATTTCCTTTCTTTATGAGGATGAATAATATCTTGTTGTGTATATGCATAAGATTTTGTTTATCCATCATCTCTTGACGGAACTTTGAGATTCTTTAACCTTTTTGGGCTGCAGTGAATTGTGTTTTCATGAACACACGTGTACAAATATCTCTTCAAGATCATGCTTTCAATTTGTTTGCATATAGACCCAGGAATGTAATTGCTGGTCATATTAAAATTTATGTTCTCGGTTCTACTGAAATGGGAGAGATCTAAGGATTTACATTTTACCAGATGTGGCCCAGGGTTATGTTCTGTAAAGTTTCCAATGTGAAAGACTTGAGACATCAGTAATGACTGAAATATTTCTAGCCTAATATTATTAACAAGTCTGTTAGTGAGGCACAGTTTCAAAAGATTATGGGAGCAGGGAAAGCAGTATATTTAGGAGGTGGCTGTAATTGATCTGGGAAATAGATTTCCTTACTACTTAAGTGAAGCCCCAAATTGCCTCCTGACTCTTTAATTGTCTTTCTTCATTTAATCATTTGGCATTGAGGGTTTCCTTTATGCCTGGATTCTGTTAAGCTCTGAGAATGCAAAGGTGAGTGGAGGATTATATTAGACACACAAGTCAATTGGCTGTCATACCCAACTTCTCTTCCTGCCTAATCATCTCTCTCTTAGCCCTTGGTCACTATAGGCACAGTGACACAATCTCATTCCCCTAGCTACAACCGAAGGGGTCAGGACTGGACACCTGCCCTCAGGTCAGTCAATCAATTGACCAGATGGCTTCTCTCCAGAAGCAGAAGAAGGAAACATAATGAATTTAGTTAGTGAATTGTTGTGTATGAGTGTATGAATTAAGACTTTGCAGCTCAGTGATCTATACAACATCTGTCAGGCTAAATTCTTCAGATCTTAGTTCACATGTCACTCCTTACAGAAAGCTTTGCAGATCTGCTAGTCTGGGTCAAATGCTCCCGATTTGCAATTTTTCTGGTGTTATGCATTTCCCAAGTTAAAATCCATTTTGACAAACTTTAAATATCACACATTTACTAATAATTCTCTTTCATTTTTCTACCTGAAGATATGAGTTGTTTTTGACTCCACATATTGTCCATATTCCCTACATTTGTCAGCAAATCCTCTCAACTCTACCAAGAAAATCTTAATAAGCTCATCCGGTGGTCTCCATCTCCTCTACTAGTCTCCACCTTCTCATCTTTCAGTTGGACTAGTACCATGACCCACTAACTGGGTTCCCTCCATCTGCCCTTTTCCCCCCAAAGAATAACCAAAATCACGTGTTGCAGATAGAAATAAGATGTTATCACACTACCACTTAGAGCACTCTTTGCTTCCTGAGGCACTTGGAATTAAACTCCAAAGTCCTTTCTTTGATGTAGACAACTCCACTCACCCAGTTGTTCAGACATATTGAATTGCCCACCATCCCTGACCATACAGAGCTCATTTCTACTCTAAGTCCTTTTGTTTTTTTGCTTTTATTTCTTCCTAGAATGTTTCTTGGTTGCGTTTTCTCATGGCTAACTCATTCTTGTCATTCTTTCTCAACACCACCATTATTCAGTGTTGTCCCATCTGAAACTCAGCTAAGCACAATTTCAACATTGTTCTGTGTTCATCCTGTCCCTCTTACCATCACTATTTGCTGCTCTGCTTTGCCGCTTTGAACCACAGGGGTATGTCTTTTTGTTACTATTCTTGTTTCTTTCACGTTTTATTGTTAAATTCACTCCACTAGAAAATTCCATGATCTCGGCTCTCCAATTCACATCAGTATCCACAAGGTCTAGAACATTCCTCTGGGGGCACAATGGGATCTGAGTGAACATATAAGGAAGAAACAAATTGTTCCAAGAAGATGTGAGAATATTAACCTAAAACTTCCCCACTGGTGGCAGATTGAAAAGTTTGCCCAAGTGTTTTTATTCTAATTGAGCAGAGAGTCTCACCAGGATGAAATGTTATCTTTACCAACAAGTAGGTAAAGTCTCCAGTCTTTCCTGACTTCAGTTATGCCAGGAAAGACAAAGTATTTTAAGTGCTGCCTGAGTCATTCAGAATCAGAGCAGCTTCAGACAGAAGAATACCGGAGTTGAGTTTTGTCCTCCACTCATCTCCTTGGAGAAAAGAATGAATCACTTAACTTCGGAGTGCCCCTGCCTCTGCCCTCAGGTTAATCACATTGACCTTTCTGGTAGGAATGTCACAGTTAACTAATCAATGTCTATCAAGCATTTGGATAATGAAGAAGCTATGAAATAATGACAATAATCTATCTTTTGCTAACACATGGTATGAATAAGGAAAAGAAGCTGTGTGTGTGTGTGTGTGTGTGTGTGTGTGTATGTGTGTGCATGCATGTGTAATATTATATATACTTTTTAGCTTTGGAGACTTTTAAGGTTATGTGAAAAATTTTGACATTATACAGCCTATCCTTTATTCTTGGGACTTAGACCCTCAAGTTGTTGCCTCCTTTAAGGCAGCTATTTTAGTATTATTTTCAAAAAAGCCCTATTCTGCCAGGTTGGAGTAATTTTCTACTTTTTACTTGTTTGCAAGTGTTGAATTTTCACCTTTTATATTACATTTCTCTTTCGTGTCAGAGAAGACATAAAGCATGTTCTTAAAGTGACTATAGATGGAATCTATTCAAGTGGGTGTTCTGTTCAGATTTAATTTGATGAAAATGGCTAGGAACTTGGCTCTGTGTTTGTATTTCCACAGGAAGGGAGTCCATTTTTATGGGACAATTGCTTTGTCCCACCCTCTGTGGTGACACTCAGGATGAGTGACAAGAATTTTAACCATTGCTATCTCCCACAGGGCTACCTCTTGGACAGAAACTAAAGAAATAAGTTTAGTATGGTTTAGCCATCATTTCCCTACTTCAAGTATCCTTTGCTACTTTTTCCTTTATATTCCCATATCCTCACTTTATTAGTATCAAAGAGAAAATTGCTGAATAAATCCAGTCAAAAGAAAGTCATCTCACTTCTAGGCTTGCACCCTAAGAATACAAAAACTCTAATCAGAAAAAAATATATCACCTCTATGTTCATAGGCGCACAATTCACAATAGCCAGGACATGGAAACAACCTAAATGCCCATCAACAGAGACTGGATGAAGAAGATATGGTACATACTCAATGGAATTCTGTACAGATGAAATTGTGACTTTTGCAACAATCTGGTTGGAACTGCAGAGGATCATGCTGAGCAAAATAAGCCAGAAAGAAGTAAAGAAGTACAAGATGGCTTCACTCATCTGAGGAATATCATGAAACAAAATGAGCAAACAGACAAATCCCAACAAAATTCATCGGATGCAAGACTTTGGCTTCCAGGATGTCTGAGGGGGCAGGGAAGGAAGGTGGGAACATGGTGGTGGTAAAGGGTGCTGGCACTCTGATGTGGATGTGGTGTGAAACACTCCCAGTCTAAGGTGTGAAATCAATATCCTAAAATGTATATAGCAATGTGTGCAAAAGAAATAAGAACATTATTCAAAAGAAGGAATCCATGTTTCACAGATGTACCCTTCAATAAATGCTGCTTGAAGAAAACTGTGAGGATAAAGGTACATTTAACCTAAAGGGATGGATTACTAATGGAACATATGTGAAAAAACTTTAAGCTGCCTGACCTATACTATTGCCTTTCCTTATCGACATTCTCATGGTTTAAAGCCAGCCCTGTCTCATGCTCAAGAATGGGGTCAAGGTTGAGTTCAAGACTGTGGTTCTCCACTGTGAGAATCCATGTTTATATCCTCGAGAAACTTAGTTCATCAGAGGCAAGAAAGAATGCTCTAACCAACAGTACTTGCAGCAAGATTTCCCTTGGCCTTCTTTTTTAGGAGTGTTGTAAATGATGAAGTGTTACTGCTGAATGAAGTTAGATTGCAGAGAGGCGGGTATCAAGACAGTAAGACCTGCAATGACACAATCAGAAAAAAAATCAAATTTCGAATAGTCCAATTTGAAAAGACACTAGTAAACTTGAAACTTTTGTAAGCTTCACAGAAGTCATAACTAAGACACAATTTTCTCTGAGGTGTTCTGTGTCCTTTAAAACATCCAGAAAGTCATGTAACTTTGTGCTTCTAGTCAAATGTGGAGAAGATACCGTTTTGCACCTATGAATCTATCCAGCTGGCCAGAATATCATTGTGTGATGGAATTTCTAAGGCACTATTACTCAAAAAGGAGCAAAATATGCTTTTTTAATGAATCAAAAGTGCCAGAGAAGTATTCATCACAGCTGTTCGATATCTCTGATCATGCTGTATCCAGGTTCTTTCACAATTAGAAGTGCTAAAGAAACCTTGGCCTTCACAAATTGCAGGGAACGCTTCATATAACCATAAAGGGCTGCTCCCATGTACCTTCAGTTGACAGACAATAAAAGAGAAAATTGGTCTACTAAAAAATTATAGTGGGGCTTAGGAGACAGGAATGGTGTTGGTAGATTTGTTAAACAGTTATTTTGGCTCTAATCTTTCTAGAGGACAAAGAGGATGAAGAAGATCTTTTTTATCTCCTACTTCTTCCCAAAAACACCCTGTTGTGAAAAGTCATATTTATTGAAAACAAAGCAAAACAAACCCCCCATCAGTGCAGATAGCCATATAAGAATTGTCAGTCAAAAATCACAAAATTAGGGAAACAGAGTGGACCTTCTTGCCTGACATTCATGTAGCTCATTCTCTTACTGCCTCTGGTCTGGTCCCTTTACCAGAGATGTCACATGTGTACAATAGCACCATATAAGAGATGACACCTCCCTTTCCCTTCTTTCGTCGTCTTTCTTCCCCCTTCTTTCTGCTTTATAGCCTGTTTCACCACCAGACTTATGAATTTGACTTGTTTTATTTTTTTTGCTTCCCTCTCCTAGAATTTCAGCTCCATTTAAGCCATCAACAAGTCCTTTGTCACTTTTCTTGGCTATTATAGTTCTAGTGCCCTCAACAGGGTCAGGAACATTGTAGGGCTTAGCAAATCTTTGTGGAATGGAAGGGATGAATGGTCCAAAAGTCATCGATGCTGTGTCATAGCAATCTCTCCATTGTTTATTGAATTAGGTTTTACTTTTCCTTGAGACTTCAGGCATCGAGGTGTCTTCCAAACCATTTACTGACCATTATTTCTAGTTTGTTTCTTGTATTTATAATACCATTAGTCAAATTGGACTACTGAGTTTATCGTTTGGAAATATATCCCATAATATAGTGAGGTAAATACTGGTTTTTTGATTTAGATATATTTATAACCTAGCTTTACCTAGTTGAACCTTGTTTCATCTATGTATGGCAGATCAAAGCATAGCTATATAAAGCTACCTAAAGAGTAACGGTCTTTGTGAATGAATGATTTTCCATTAGGTGTTTCTGTGGACAATACATAGTCTAGAGGTATGGGGTACGTCTTCTAACATAGTAGGAGGTCCCTGACCTTAAAAGAAGGTGCAGTCACAGAGAGCCTGTGATTTCATCTACATGTATTGTTACAGCTCTCCTGTGACAAACCAAGCAGGCACTCTTTGGAAGCTTTAGCAAGTTTATTACGCCAGCAGGTTCAGCAGAGTATTCTCCAAAATCTGAGCCCTGACCACTGGTCAGGCAGCATTTATATAGGGTTGCAAAGGATTCTAAGTGGGAGAATTGAAAGATGTATTGAAACCCCTGAAGCTCTTCTGTCTGCTTATCAGTCCCTAGCCGTTGTCTTGTGATATTTCTTGGTATGCATCCATTTGGTTCCAGGAAGTAGGGCACAGAAAAGTAGGGCACGCTGGGGGAGGATCATATGGAAAACCTCATTCCCTTACAGAATAAGGGGTGGGAAATAAAGAGTCTGCTTTCTTGCTAAGTGCTCAGTTCTGGTAACTCTGTGTCATAGTATACATAATTCCAAAGCTCATCATTCTCTTGGCATTACTCTTCAAAAAGTACAGACCTGTCATGTCCTGTCAGCAACCAGGGGGGTCAAGTTGAAGGAGGCAGTTAGGATAGCTGTCTTAGTCACTACAATAGTGCCTTAGTACCTACAATACCTTTCAAATGTGAGGAGAGTGCTGTTACTCTGTGATCCAGAGAGCTGCTCATCATTCCTCTACCAATCTGCCTGTGAGTCCAGAAGTTCAATGCACTATTCTGAAGCTGGAGGCTCTACCACCACTGCTGTTGCCAGCTAACTGGTACTGTTAGAGTTTTTATCTTATTTGCCTGTGTCCATGAGCAATTCACTCTGAGCAAAAGAATGACACTGAATCTTTCTCTGGCTCCTGGAGTCTCGAAGACTGCTTGGATTCTGCCAAAGCATGACTGACCATTGGAAGAGTGACTGGCTTCACCACAGCATCTCCCTTGTACCCATGACTTAGAGCAGGTTATACAAAACAGTTGACTCCAGTATCTTTAATTTCTCCACGATCTGATGGTTCACATTTGTCCATGGTGATAAGTCAAATGGCAAAATCTGGAGAAAGAAATAGTCACAATAGAAAGATGATGACTTTGGTCGGAACAGCTTCAACATTAAGATTTCCCACTCTGCCAGCTCTTCTAGGGAGTTCTCATCCAGTGTGAGATGTAGCCACCACTTCTGACTGAGCTGTGAACTCTTGTTGGCTGAGGCACCAGGGGCCGTGGGGTCTTCATGGAGACATTTTCTAGTGTCCCTGTGAAATTCTGAGGCACAGTCAGGTTGAGAAGCATTTTCCAATGTGATCCACAAATATCTTTTTTCTGCTCCATATTTCTCTACTGAACTTTGGTGCCTATTTTAAATGCCTTAGTGATCCCCAGTAGATTAAAAATAAAAATGATAATGAATAATATTTAATAATACATACAAGGCTGTATCCTATGGAATTTTATATATTAACTCATTTGCCACTTACAATGCCACTAGGAGACACATGCTTATAATCATCCCCCTTTTATGGAAGGTCTACTATCTCTACTATGCTTTGCTGTTCCTACTTTCCAAATGATCCAAAGGTACAGACAAACTATGACATTCAGATCTCATTTTTGCCGCTCTGATAATCTACTAGATTTACTCTTCTTTCATAACCTTTTTCCTGTGAGTGGCAACCACACAGCTGACGTGATCAGAATTTGAAGAGACATAACTGATGGTTTCATTATTCTACTCTTTTCAAACCAGTCTCCTCTCTTACTTATTCCATCTCCACAATATCCCTTAGAATAATTTTTTCCTTCTATTCTGCCATCACTCTAATTTAGACTATTGTTACTCCCCGCTCCCCAAGTCATTGCATTACTTTTCAATCCCCTTCCATTGAATTTACGCATTATGGAGTTATTTCTCAAATTACAATCAATCCTGTTACCTCACTACTTAATAACTTTGAGCTATTTCTCATTGCCTTCTTGATAAAATCCAAAGTTCAACTTTGTTCAAAATGGCTCTCGTTCCATGGCTCCCCTCTTTCACCATTCCTCTTCTGCAAGTCTATTCCCACTCCTCCCATCCTCATACACTCTATCCTAAATTACTTAAAGCCTTGAACATCATTCTTTTGCATGCATCAATAACTGCACATAATACTCTCTTCATTTTATTGCCTATCTACACCCACACTGTGAGGCCCTGCTTTTTTGCATATGTTCCTAGGACTTTTTGAAGACTCCTGCAGAAACTAGAGTATGCTAATAACCTGTATCCGATTGTAAGCTTTTTGAAGACAAGGTCAATGTTTGGTCTTATGCCTCTAAAACAATCAAGTTTAGCACACACTTAATAAATGTTGACCAAGCACATAAATGACAGGAAGCTACTGAAAATGGAAAGCCTTCTAATTAGAATTATAGAAGAACATTCTATTAGATAAGAGAAGAGCTTGCTTTCACAGAAATCATAACCCAATTGCTCAGGTCTGTAAGAGAACTATGGATACATAACCAGCAAAGTTACTGAGGCATTAAAAGTTAATGAGTTATTACTTAATTAATGATCACCTAAGTACTTCCTGATGGTCAAGAATACTTAATAAAAAATAAGTATATCATTTAAAATTCTTTCTTGAAAGAGGTATTTAAATTCACCTCTGAATTTAACCAAATATTATGGAGTTTATTAACTTTGAATTATTGTATTTTATGCACAGTGCTGACTCGGTTGTGAACTTGGACCTTGATTCTGAATCCCGTAAACAGAGGGAAAATTAATTGTCCAGTCTTTTTTCTGTGTAACCCAGAGAGCCACCAGCAATGTGGTGGCATCTCTAGGAAGACAGGAATGACACTTAATGGATGATAATGGACCTCTGGGTAGACAGCAGGAATAGCAAGAGGACTTGGCCTTATTGAACCACATGGCTATTTTGAAAAAGATATCCATTCAGTAAGGAATTGAAGGAGATAAATTTGACTCTTAAAAATTTATTTTACAGAAAAGAAATATAGGTAAAATGTCCAGTTTAGCCAATTTTGTTTATTTAGCAAGAAAACATTGGCAACAAGGAGTGGAAGAGAAAGACACATAATTCTCTTTTTTCAGTTCATATAAAGTTTACAAAGAGTAGCGAGATGATAGTGCTTTTAGTTAAATGAAAGTGTTTTGTAAATATATTCCACTAATCGGTCTCCTGCAGGATATTTTTGCTCAAATTACTTCAATGGTGACCTTGCTTCAATTTTACAAGATTATCTTAGCTCTATACAGTGGGATAGAGAACTCTCAAATACGGTTTAAGAATCAGAAATCAAGTCCCAAATTGGAATGTGGTCCATAAAGATTTCCTTGATTTGAGACCTATGTCAATACTAAGAACATGCGCTAGAATAATTGCTTTCATAAATGCTGTTGTGTGGATGATCTTCAGAGACCTTCCAAACACACCTGACATTTGAAATAGTCCTCACTTTCATGAGTCTGTCATTATGAAGCTTTCTTTTGTCTTTTATTTTAAATGAAGGAAGGTGGGCAGACAAGCAGAGAGAGAAAGGAGGGAAGAAGAAGTCTTCCATTTATTTATTTGTTTGCTTTTCTGCTGTTCCCCTGGCCCCAAGTCATGGACCTGGGTCCCTGGGCTTTACATGGTCTACGCCCCATTGCTGACTTAGTGCCTGAGTCACCAGGGTGCAAACATTTTACATTGTGCTACAAACTTCTTTGTGAATCATTAATAAATGTGTTAATATATTCCCAGACATTTCAATTTTTTTAGGACAAAATTTCTGCTCTTGATCTTTTAGAAACCCTCAACTACATTTCATTTCTAGTGCTGTTATGTCTTGAGCCCCTTCTAAATAATCTTCTCATCTTGGAACATCACCTTGATCTTGTTGACGTTAGATTTAAGGCAGAGGTATATCTTCTAGGAACTAATTTCTGACAGGTACTTGGAGAGTGGGGAAGCCATTTCTCCTGTGTCTAATAGAAGGAGCTGTGCAGGGGTAATTTACATACAGCTGTGAAGATTTTTATAGTGTTTCACCATACAACCGAACATTCAAATAAAATAAGTTGACTATCGGGGAAATTTCCTCCCAAAATGTAGCAGGTGTTATTGCGGTTTGAAATCTAACTGAGTTAGGTTATGAAGTGTCGTGACTTTGCTATTAAAATGATCAGATATGTGCTCTACAGACAGACAGCCTGGTTTGATTCCCAGCTGGATAACTGATTGATATGTGATCTTAGGCAACTTAACTTGTGTGTAATCAGTTTCTTAATCTGTAAAATGGGCACCCTTACATTTTATACAATTTAAAAAAAAAAAAAGAGATGAAGGAAGTTTGGTAGGAATGAAAGCAGACAGGAAGGCAGGGGGAGGAAGCATTGGTTATTTATTTGTTTTTCACTTTATTTTGGTTTTCCACACCTTCCCAATGATGTCCTTTTACTAAGGTTGAAGGCAACACCCTCAAACTAGGAAAAGGGGGACTGTCAAAGTCAGAGCTTTGTATTGGTGCCTTGATTTTTGCAGTCACTCAAGTAGATGAGTGTGGGTAACAAAACAGTGGCCTACGTACAAAGGAAACTGAGTGCCATGCATTAACACAAGGTAGATGTTTTTATTACTCTCTTAGTGAACATAAATCCTAATCTCACAGGACTTATTTCTAGACTGGTTCTTTTAAACAACCAGAGCAGCCTCAAAATACCTATTGTTTATTGTTGTAACCCGAATAAGAGCAAAAATAAAAGTATTTCTAGTTGGATTGGAATGTGTTCATCTTAAACTAAAGAATTGCAGCCCATTTTCAAAAAATGTCCTTAGACCACGGCTCACTGCAGACTTCTGTTTCAAATGTAGAGATTATGGTTTACATGTTAATTTTACTTTTCACAGTGAATTCATGGGTTTGTTCTCACAAGGAGCACATCTCCTACTCTAAGTGGGTTGGGGATTTGTCTACAACAAGCAAAGCAGTTTAATTTTTATCTTCTCACAGTTAACGCACTTCAGAGACATTAATTGAATGTAGGAATGCAGAATGGCAGATTTAAAGATGACTTTCAAGTTTGTGGCTGGGACATTTGGGTGAACAGGATGACATTTAAGAAGAATGATAAGAACATTGGAGGAATGTAATCAGCTGAATATCAGATATGTAGCATTCGAGGTGCTTATAGCCATCTGATTGAAGACATCAAATAGGCAAGAACAGAGGGGTACAGCTTGGGAGATGATGATTAGCAGTCACCTAGGTACAGATGGCAATAAAGCCATGTGTGTGGCTAAGATTATCCAGGAGAGAGTGTGCCCAGGTGGCTCAGGTGTTAAACTCATGCCTGGGACATATGCCACATAGTGAGTTCAAGGACCTGGTTCAGGTCAGGGAAAGCAACTAAAATGAACAACTGACTAAATAAAATGCTTCTTCCTCCTCTGTCTTTGTTGTCTGCTGCCGGCCTGCCTCTAAAAAAAAAAAAAAGAGAGAAGAAAAGAAAAAGAAAAAAGACTATCCTATCCAAGAAGATTGTATGGAATGACAAGAAAATAAAATGTAGGGCAGCATCCCGAAGATTACAGGCATTTAAGGGCAGGCCAGATGAGGAGCTAGAAAAGGAGAGTTCAGGGGAGTGGCTTCAAACACAGAATGATGAGGAAATTGAAGGGCAGAGGACAAAGTAGTCAATCAACACTGTCAAAGATGTGCCTCTATTACTGAGAAAACAGAAGGCAGTTCAGGGTTTATACGTAAGAAATACATGAAATAATGGTTAGCTTTACATTAATCACAGCTCTTGACACTTCTCATCTTCTAGACTGGTATAGTAAACTTTGCAGGAAAGAATGCATGGTGTGATATCACTGAAGGGATTTCATGAATTTAGTGTTGTAATTAAGCACTTACAGCAATCTCTTTCTTTCATGGCTGGAAAGCTAAGGTCCAGGAAGGGATTTGTCAAAGTCACACGAACACTAAATGGAAGTGCAGGGCAGGAGTTGAGGATTCCTGAATCTCAATATTTGTTTTGGGAAAAAAAGAACCATTAAAGCAAAAATCAAATAGCTTAAAATAATGAGGGTGCATTAATGTTTCTCAGACAGTAATGATGACATGGAGCCCATAAGAAAAATCGATGGCCTATTAAAGAGAAGTAATAAGCAACTCACAATATCCCAGCAGAAATGGGGAAAGAAATTTGTTATCTGTCTGGGATGATTGAAAGATTTTAAGGTCTGTCTAGAGGTAGAATGATGACCTTATGTTCCCTCTTTGTCATGTTGAGAGGTCTCTGCCACAGAAAATCACCCTCATCTAGGCCTGTGCTGATAATCTTTCAGAGCTTTGTTCTAAGTATCCATTTTATTCAACAGAAGATAAACAGTTGGGAGCATCAGGTATGATCTATATCTATCATTTAAAATGTGCAACACGGATATGCAAGATAATGCAAGGAATACAATCAACTAAATACACGCTGAAAGTTGATTGTTTAATCATTAACATTAAATATGAGGAAAAATTTCATTTCAAGGATAGAGCATGCAAGAAGAGTCAGAGACATTCATTTGCCTGCTTAGATTTGCAAAATTGAAGAGAAATTGTTACTGCTTTTCCAAAGTAATAACAGATTTCACAGTGTCATTTCAGGAAACAAAGTTCACATTAAAAATATTTCATTCAGCCGATAAGCCGTATAACAGGAAACTTTCAAATGTTGAGGCTGCCGTAAAGGTATTCCCTGGCACATAGTACAATAGTGGGTGTGTGTATGTATGTTGGCACACAGGCATGCTCTCACTCTTTATGAACATTACACATTAAAATCTTAACACTTAATCCTCCAAACTCAAAGTATTGGCTATTCAAGTGCAATCTCAAAAGTTTTTTATATTTGTCCGATTAATAAATCATTTCAGTAAGACCCATGAGGTAATCGACTTGACTCCAATTTCTCCCAATGGGAGGGGCTGGTTAATTTAGACCTAGAGTCTACAGTCAATTAACAGGATGCCGGAACTTCCTGTCACAGGATAAAACAGAGATGGCTGAACTCTGGTCCCCAGGTCAAATATGACGCATTGCGTCTCCATAAAGCTCTGTGGCGGACGGGCATGAGCACTCACTCCTTTTTCTGACTGCAGCCTGCAGTCATGGCAGAGGTGAGTAGCTGTAAAAGAGAAGCTAATGCACAAGTATAAAATATTACTACCTGGCCTTTTCAAGGAAAAGCTTGCTGACCTTTGCCATAAAGGAAGATATTCAAAAGTTTAGTGAGATGCGAATTTTGAAATGAGTTTTTTTATCTGCCACCTCCTTAGCTACACTAAAAAGGTTACTGTCACTTGTCTCTCACTTTTCAGGGGATATTCTGACACGTTTATTCCTGGACCCCAGCCATTTTACACATATCATTGCATTGCTTTCTGTCTCTCATTCTTTATATAAACATATATATGTGCATACGCATATACATATACATATATAGGTATATCTATGAATATGTGTTGAATTATTAGTCTATGCCAAGTATACATACTTTTAATTAAACTCAAGCTGTCTCCAGATCCTTTGCTTTAAGCCATTAAGCCTCTTTTCCATGTGATGTCATCACTCTCTCTCATGCCAATGGCAAGTTTCAATAAATCTAGAAGACTTTGGCATTATACCAGGTTCCTTTACTATGCATTACTCCAGGAAGTCATTATAAATTAATTGTAGTACTCAGGACAAAGCCCATCTCCAACCCCTCATTGCTATGACTTCAATAGGACAGAGTGCTCTTCTTAAATCTTTTTCAATCCATGTCCTTAAGATAAAGGTGGCACACAGAAGGTGCTTAATTTGTATTTGCTATTAGGGTGCTGACGGAAATGAAACATAAATGGACTTTGTTTCTCCATACTTGCCTTTTCTAACACAATACCCCAAAGTGGGAATCACAGCTTTCAGTTCTTTAATTAGCAACTTGTCCAAGAATCATAGCACATTGATTTTTGTTAGAAGACCAATGATTTCAGGCTTGACGGTTGCTTATAATGAAGTATTAACTTCTTTACAAATTGGGGTGAGATGTATTTTATATCTCATATTTATGGTTAGAAATATGTTTTGTTTGACATTAATAGGCATGATGTGAGTTTTTTTAGAGGCTAACTTTATAAAAGTCCCTAAGTCATTGCATTTTTAGAAACAGATTCCAGATTTCCTTTTTCTATAACTGACTAGTATTCTGTCTTTTACCAATGAATGGTACATAATTGGTTCTTTTTTCTGAGAAATAAAAGCTTTTCCTCTGGATCTTAGCAAAAAGGAAGAACGTTGATTCTCTTTAGGAAACAGAAAACTCAAAAACATTTACCTAGTTTCCATAGCACAACCAATATTCACAATAGTTGTTAATAATCTGGTGGGAAGACATTAAAAATTATTTTGATTTTCAGTCTTACATGATAGATCTTTTGGCCAAAAAGGAAGTACAAGTCCTATGTATGTTAATACATATGTATAAATATACACACACATACATTATATGTATATATAAGTATATATGTGTGTTTGCATTTCAATTCATTAAATTCACAAAATAGTTGCTATAGTATATCCATAAACCCTTAATTCAGGATCTGCAGACATTACTGTAAAATCTGAAATGACACTGCAAATTACATGGTAGAGGGAAACCAAAGTATAGAATCAACCTAAAAACCCACCAACAGATGAGTACATTAAAAGCTGCAGTATGTATACTCAACGGAATAATACTGAGTTATAAAACAAAAGACGAAATCTTGTCTTTTGAAGCAACTGGTTTAGAACTTGAATGATTATGCCAAGAGAAATAAACAGAAAGAGAAAGAAAAATACAAATGGCTTCATTCATATGTAAAATATAAAGAAACAAAAGACAATGATCTAACAAAACACAACACAAATTTTCTTAGCCTCTGAAATGAAAACTGTAGTTATCAGAGACAGGCAAGGGCATGGTGAAAAGAACTGGCATTAGCAGAATAGAACTAGTAATGGTAACTGGTCCCAGTACTCTGGTGGTGGAAGGACGTGCTGAGCACATTGATGAAGCTGTGAATCTATTCCATGAAGCGTATCTAGTGCAGTCAACCAATGGCACAGTAACAAAAACAGTTTTTCCTAAAGCAAATAGGTCTCTACATTGCCTAGAAATGGAAGAAACGTTAGATGTCATTAAGCTCAACAAGTATTAGGCAGCTGCATTTCAATACATACTGTAGGGAAGAAAAAAAACACACCAGATCCTGAGACAAACACTCTTCTGAAATTGGTAAAATTTCAGAGGTAAAAGCAAAATGTGCTGCCTTCTAATTTTCTTTCACCTTCCTTTCTGAAGACTCAAAAAAGCAAGTCTACTCTCTCTCTGACATAATGGTCCTTAGTGAATATGTTACCTTTTTTGTCAGCCTTCATTTCTTGTTATTACATAATTCCAGTCCCTTCATTTATTTTTGCTAGAGTATAATAGGAACCAGAACTTTCTAGTTGCTTTAATCTGGGCGATTGCTAGTGCATGCGTCATTTTTTTTTTCTTAATGTTTGGTTGACTGTGGTTTTTGAAAATGATGCTCAGGTTGAACATAGTAGTGTGATGTGGTCTGACCAGGTCAGAATAGAGCTGGTTATTCTGAATTTTATTTATTTAAACATTGTGTTTCTACTAACACAGCATACTTTTGACTCAGAGAATCTTCATAGCCACATTATACCGTTAGGCTTCCATAATTGTATTATCAACCCAATGCCAACCCAACCTTGACCCGTTGCCTTAAATTATGCTACTGTCTTTGAGAGTATATCTAGAGCTTCTCATAAACTCTATCAAATGCTGTCTTGCACTAGACAATGAAAAAATATTGTAATCATTTTTGTGGCTTCTGTGTATAGTAGAAGATTTAATATATAGTGGCTTCTCAATAAATATTTTCATATGCATTGCTGAATTAGATATTTTTGTGTTTTCTTTTAATGTGCAATTTATTATCACTATTTTAATGGAACATTTATAGCAGATTTTATAAGTTGAATGCAGGCTCCATTCAATTACTGATATAAATATCACAAAAGACAAGGTCAAGGATAAGGCTTGATGACAATCCATCAGGGACTCCCAAGGGCTTCAATTAAATTCCACAAGCATTTATCAGGGCTAAATATGTGACAGGCCTATGTAGACATAACAATATGTTGCTTTCAAAAAATACAGAGGCTAGTTTGACATAGCCCTATTAGTCAACACTCATTGGGTACACTGATTCAACTAGCTCTTAATTCAGCTATTCATTCCAGCTTATAAAGGTATTACTTGAGTATTTTTACTACATGAAGATAAACCATAACTTCAGCATTTGTATCATCTACCAATCTGAAAATGCTGTAAAAATGAGGTTCAATTTTAGTGATTTATTAAAACAAATCAAACTTAAAAATAATAAAATGATAAAAGCACCCTCAGAAAGCTGTATATTTTGGCAATACAGAGGTTCTTATTATCTCAGCTGCTCCATCTATTGTCTTTGTGTTCCGGGATGAGTTATTTACAAGTTCCAACTTCAACTCCTACTGATAGAACACACCTTCAAGAGTTTTTGGTTGATTAACTAAGATAATCAATCATCTCGAAATCCATTTCTTTGGGAAGTAGATTCTAAGGCTCTGCTATCTTGGAGGTTAATTGGATACACTCCTGGGAATCAACAACTATGGGAGGTAGAGACAGCTGTAGGCTATGGAAGGGTTGGGCAGAAGGAGAAAGGAATTGCTGTAAAGTTGCACCAGAAGGGTCAGATGATAAGGTCTAGAGCTGGGATGTGTGCACATGTCTCGATCAAAGGAAGCAGGTAGGTGTTTGTACACTGCTTGGACCAGTCACTGTGTGCAAGTAACCCTTCAGAAATGTGGCATATCCTAGGACGAGCAGCTTCCTTCAACATGGCAATACCAGCCAGGGATTCAGCTGTGAGATGTCTACCTCCACTTCTGCTGCCATGACCCCTGCATTACACGTACCAGGGAGATTATCACATTGTCTCTTACACAGCAACTGAACGATGCTGACCAGCTATTATTAGTACCAGATTACTCCTGTATTTCTTAATTATTTTATCCACTTATTTCAGTTTTCCATTTTGGAATTTTTCTTTGCTATTCCATTCAGAATTTTTTCTAGGTATTTCATTGCATTCGTCAGTTCTTCTTCAGAGAACATTAAATAATCTGTTTTTTTAAAGCAAACTTTATTGATTTATGATTGATTTTATATTGATTTATAAAACACACATGTTGAAAGTATACAGAATAGCATTTCCACACACACGTGAGTCATTACTACTGTCAAAATAATGAACATTTTCATCATTGCCAAAAGATTTTTCATGCTGATTTGTAAACTCTCTCTCCACCTTATTGCCCAAGAAGTGACTTACCTGTTTTCTCTCACTATATTGGATTAATTTTCATTTTCTAAAGTTTTGCACAAATGAAATCACCTCCTACAAACATTTTTTGAGACCTGATTTCTTTCACTCTGCATGATTATTTTGTGCTTCTTCTATTTACACTGTGTCATTTTTTAAATAGTTCATCTTTTTCATTGCTAAATGATATTCAAGTGTATGGTTATACTACAATTTGTTTATTCATAAGGTCCAATATTTTGGGATTGTTTCAGGCATTTGATTATAAATGAAATTGACATGAACATTCCTATTGTTTTTTGTACATATAGATTGTAGTTAAAACTCCCTTATTAGTTTATCGACTACTTCTATCATCTCTTTCAAAGTTATTTTTGATTGAAGAATATTTTTATTCTCAGCATTGTTAGTATTTTTCTGCTCTTTTTGCATCCCTGGCAAACTTTTAAATGTTCTGGCATTGTGGCCTTTATACTGTGTGGTGTGGACATATTTTCTTTCCTTCAGATACTCTACCACTTTTATGTGGCTTATACCATAGGTTCTCTGAAACAGCCTACTACTTTCAGTTTTGACTTTAAGCCCTATTAGTATAGCAATGTTGTGTAGGACTAAAGTTCTGCTCTATGGAGGAGGTGTTCTCCATCATTCTTTATGAATAAGATTTTTCATGAGGTAAGTTATTATAAATTCTTGATTTGCACAATCTAGGCATTATTTCCTTTCGGCATCTGGTTGGTATTTTCCAGATTGTGTATAGTTTCCTCACATGCACACACAGATTAATTCTTAGTTCAAGATTCATGGTGGGCTCTGCCTTTGCTGGTGGTCTCTCTGCAGGCACTTCTCTGGTCTCTGGGGAAACCTAGCTGCTCTGTACTCCAGTATTGACTTCATCTCCTTGGCTCAAGAAAACCACCGGGTGACATCTACACTGCATTCCCTGCACCGTAGCCTACTTTTTCTCTCCCAGAAATAAGTGCCTGCGAACTTCAAGTTTGTCTCATGTTTCTCCTCTTCTCCTGGATCTTTCTCATTTGTTGCCTGATATGCAATGTCTTGAACTACTATTTTATATTTTTTCTTGCTGTTTTGTTCTTCCAGGCATGAAAATACATCTAGTTCTTATTATGATACTGTGGTCTGAAGTTGAAAGAGAAATTTTAGATTTAAAGGAAGATTGAGAACACACACAGTTCTCATATGCCACTTCTTACCACCACCCCCTCTACACAATTTCTCCTGTTAAGAAAATCTCACATTTGTGTAGTAAGTTTGTTACAATAATAAACCAATATTGATATATTATTATTAACTGAAGTCTCTAGTTTACATCAAGGTTTGTTCTGTGTTCTAAAGTTCTATGGGTTTTGAAAAAATGTATAATGTCATGCATATATCATTACAGTATCATACAGAATAGTTTCACTGCCTTAAAAATCCCCTATGCTTGCTCTATGTATCCTGGCCTTCGCCTCCAACTTCTGACAAGAGCTGATGTTTTTAACTATGTCCATAGTCCTTATAGTCGGAATCAAGCAGCATGTAGTCTTTTAACACTGGTATCTTTCATTTAGTGATATACATTAAAGATTTTTTCATGGCTTTTCATGAATTGATAGTTCATTCTTTTTAACTGCAGAGTGATATTCCATTGTATGAGTATACCACAGTTGGTTGATGCACTAATTTATTAAAGAAATCTTGGTTGCTACCAAGTTTTGTCAATTATGATGAAAAGTGCTAAAATCTTTGTTTAGATACTTTTGTGTGGACATAAATTTTCAACTCATTTAGATACATACTAAAGAATGCAATTGCAAGATTATATGGCAAGATTCTAATGATAGTAGTATTTAAAAACTTACCAACTGATCTACCAAATGACTATTTGACAATCCTACCAGCAATGAAGTGAGTTCCCTTCCTCTATATCCTCACTAACATGTACAGTTGTCAGTGTTTTGAATATGAAGCTATCATAAAGTGCACAAAGTGGTATCACATTGTTTTAATTTGAATTCCATGATGTACGATGTTAAGTATGCTTTCCTGTGCGTATTCTCTGTGTGTCTTTGGTGAGGGATGTGTTTAGCTGTTTTGCTTGTTTTAAAACTGGGTTGTTTGAGTTCTTATTGTTGAGTTACTTAGTATATTTTGGATATGTCGTTGTTATGGGTTTGCTTTGCCAATATTTTCTCCCAGTCTGTGGCTTGTATTTTCATTCTGTTGACAGTGTCTTTCACCAAATAGTAGCTTATAATTTTAATAATCTTTTAATAGTCTTTTAGTTATCAGATGTATCTTTCACGAATTGTCCTGTTGGTGTTATATCTAACATGTCATTGTCATACCCAAGGTCACCTAGATTCTCTCTTATGTTATCTTCTAGGAATTAAAATTTTTGGTGTAATAAATTTTCATCTATGATCCATTTTGGTCGATTTTTTGAAAAGTTATAAGATATGTTCTTAGAGTCGTTATTTGCATGTGGATGTTTAGTTGTTCCAGTTACAAATTTTTAGAAAAGACTATTCTTTCTCCATTGAGTTGCCTTTGTCCTTTGTCAATGATGAGTTGACTAGTGGGTGACTATTCCTGAGCACTCTGCTTGCTCCTATTAATTCATTTTTCTCTTCTCTTGCTAATACCAAACTGTTTTGATTTTGTGGTTTATATTCAACCTTGAATTCTGGTACTGTCAGTCCTCTGATTTAGTTCTCCTTAAATATTGTATGGATGCTTCTGAGTCTTTTGTCTCTCCAAGTTAACTTTAGAATCAGTTTATTGAAATCCATAAGATTACTTGCTAGAATTTAATTAGAGTTGCATTGTATATAAAGGTCAAGCTGAGAAAGCACTGAGTCTTGACAATATTGAGTCTACCTATCCATGAACATAGATGTCTCCATTTATTTCTTTTTTTCATGGGAGTTTTGCAATTTTCCTCATATAGATGGTATGCACATTTTCTTATGATGTATATCAACTTCACATTTTTGGTATTGCTATAAATGATTTCATATTTTTATTTCAAATTCAAATTATTCATTGCTGGTTTATAAGAAAAGAATTGACCTTTATATATTAACCTGTAAACTTCAACCTTGCAAAAATCACTTGCTATTTCAAATAGCTTTTTTGCTCATTCCATCTAGTTTCAATATAGACAATTCTGTCACCTATGAATAAAAATAACTTTTTTCCTTGACTTGCAGTCTGTATTATTTTAATTTCTATATCTTTGACATCTTGCTGCTTAGGTGAAAGAGGAATTTCTTGCCTTTTTTCCGATCTAAGGAGGAAGCACTCCACATTGCACTACTAAGTAGTATTAATTTCGTTATATAATTTTGTAGAAACTCATTTTCATATTGAGGAAGATCCATTCTATTCTTTGTTTTCTCAATATTTTTAAGTTAGGTATAGGCGTTGAATGTTATCAAAAAGTCTTCATTTACTGAAATAGTTTTTCTTTTTTTATCTTAACATGACAAACACATTACCTGATTTTTAAATGTTAATGAAACCTTACATTCCAGTATAAATCTCCATTTATTTGTGATATGCTATCTTTTTTATATTATTGCATTCTACTTGTTAATGTTTTTTAAGAAGAACTGCGTCTAAGTTCATGAGAGATGTTGGTCTGGAGTTTTCTTCTCCTCTAATGTCTTTGGTCTTGATAATCTGACCATGTAAAATTCAGAAAAAGAACTGATGTATATTCCTCCATTTCAAATTTTTAGAAAAGTTGTGTGAAAGCTGGCATTATTTCTTCCTTAAATATCTGGCAGAAATTATCAGTGAAATTATCTGGGCTAAAACTTTTTGTAGAAAAGTATGAACTTATAAAGATGATCTTTTAAAATAATTTCAAGACTTTTCTGGCTAGTGACAAAGTTATCTTTGTCATTTATATCTTTCGAGGAATGTTTGCATTTCACCTAAATTATTACATTTATATTATTTACTTATTTTTTTTAAAGGAAAGCTACAGGCAAGAGTGAAGGCAGGCAGGCAGGCAAGAAGAGAGAAGAGGAAGAAGCACCTTATTTATTTTTATTTATCTGTTCATCTTGGATTTCCTGGCCCAGGATGTGAAGCCGGGCTTTGGGATGTCCATGGCCTGTGCTTTGTTTGATCAGTTGAACACACCACTACTCCACCAGGCAGTGGAGTTTTAAAATATACCTATATTATGCTTTTGCTCTCAATAGGATCTGACAGGATGCCTCTCCTATATACTAGTAATATGTACCATTTCTATATTTTTTCTTGATAAGTTAGGAAGCATTTAAAATTGTACTAATCTTTCAAAGAACTCACTTTGGCTTTAATTTATTCTCTGATGCTTTCCCCATTGATTTCTGTAATTTTCTTTCTTCAGTTACTTCAGCTTGCCTTTACTTTCTTATTTCCCTAAAAGGAGACACTGAGGTTACTGAAAAGAAACATTTTATCCTTTCTTATATTGGCTGTTGGTGCTATAATATGTCTTCTAAGTACTATTTTAGCTGCACCCACAAGTTTGACACTTAAAATATCTTCGAAGCTATTTATCTTTTTTATTTCTTTTTTCATCTATGGTTCATTCAGAAATGTATTATCTGTTTTCCAAGTCTTTGTAGATGATCTAAGTATTTAGCTCTAAAGCAATTCTACTTTGATGAGAGAGTATATTCTGTGAAGTTTCAATTACCTGAAATTCATTGAGACTTGGTTTATGACCTAGAATAAATTTTTTATTGGTAAATGTTCTTGTGTATTTGAAGCAATGTTTATTTGCTTTATTTAGGTAGGTGTTCTATAAAAATAAACTAGGTAAAAATAGTGGAGTGTGTTTTCTGAGTCTTCCGTATGTTTACTGGTTTTCTGTCTACTAATCTTCAGAAGCATTGTAATCCTCAGCAATAATTTTGTTTTTAGCAGTTCCTTCTTTGATTTTATGAGTTTTGTTTTATGTATTTTGTAATTCTGTCTGTAGATTTATGCAGATTTTGGATTTTAATGATCCTTTGATGGGCTTACATACGTACTGGAAAATGTTTCTCTTTTGTCCTAGAAATTGTCCTTATAACAAAGATATTTGTATGTTATTAACACAGCTGTTCCACCTCTATTTTGATTGATATTATCATAGCTTATCTTTTCCTAGTCTTTAATTGTGACTTGTCTGCATTTTTGTATTTGAAATGGGTTTTCTGTAACGAGCATATATTTGGGTTGTATCTGACAATGGACCCTTACATTTGTTTAGAGAAGAACTTCTTAGCTTGGTTACTACCTACATTTAAGGTCAGATATTTGTGGTACATTTATGATACCTGGTAGCATTTTTGGTCTGTATCAATTATATATCAATACCTGATCCCTTACCCCATTTCTCACTCTATCTCCAAGTATCTATTGGGAGGCGAAATTATTCCAGATTGAGAATCACAGATTTATATTTTTAAAAATGTATTGGCATATTTACATTTAAATCTACTGTATTATTTTCTTTTTGTTTAGCTTATCATACCTTCTTTTAGATTGAGTAATTTTCATAATTCTATTTTAATTTTTTTATTGACTTATGACATCATAGCCATAAATGTCCTTTCCCCCTACCTGTTCTTTTTTCATGCTTGCAGTTTGTTCCCTGCTACTTTCTGCTTCAGTACAAGCCATATGAGCATATGCATATGAGCATGTATTTTTCAGAACTCTCCTTATCCTGAGATTTGGGGGAAACTGCATATGAATCTTTGGAGTCCTCTCTCTTTCTTGTCTCTTTCTCCTTTCCATTGCCTTGTCATTGAAATATGGTCAGTTTGGCCTGTCTGCATCAAAATCTGTCTTCTACACCAAAGCCACTTGCAGGACCTGTTTGTGTTCTCTTACCTATGTTGCAATCTGGCATGATGTCAAACTTATATATATGGAAATCCTAGCATATCTCCTTTTCTCCTATTGTTTTTGAGACTGACTTGCAGCTATTTTCTGTTTTTATGAGTTACCAGACACTAGGTAACATCTTCTGGTGTCTCTCTGATCAGGAACATAATATGCTTGAGACTTCATCAAAGACCTAAAGAATTTTAAAGAGTTCCTTAATATTTCTGATTCTGGAAATTAGGTGGGTTTTCAAAATCAATTCTGAATCATCTCTTGCTTCTCCACAATCACTTTCTTTGCTCCATAGGATGACAAATAGAGATAAGTGATTCCAACTCTCTCTGGGTTTACACACACACACACACACACACACACACACACACGACTCCACCCTACGTGACATGTATTAGTATTGGAGACTAATAATTTGTGGGATAATGACTAAACACACATTTATATTTCTTCCTCGTGAATTATTTTGAGACAACTTTGATAGCAGGGAAATTTTTCATTGGTTTCTTACTTCAAGAATAGTCTAGCTGTTCCTTATCTTGCTAGAATCTTTCTCTCTCCTATTTTTCAGTTTCTTATTGTTTTCCCTGTGGGATTACCCTTCAATATGCAGAGCAATTGAATATCCTGGTCCTAATCTCCAAAGAGCACATTAATACACATGTGCTTGTCTCCCAGCTACAGTCATCTTGGTTGCATATGACAGAATCTCAAATCTAATAAACTTTGTTAGGAAGAGATTGTATTTACTAAGGTAAACAATCTTGGGAGGAACAGGGATATTTCCTGTGGCTAAGTAGGAGTAGAGACTTGAACCTCAGAATTTCCCCCAAATTATCTTCGCTGCTTCTCCTGCGTGATAGTTTAATTCTCTTCACTGACTTTCTCTAAGATCCCTGGTTATGTCAACACCCAGAGGGTACACCTTCCAGTTTATCACAGTGATAGTGAATTCCTTCCTTCCAGGCCAATGTGTGACAAAATCTATATGGAAGGGCTCTACTTGGTTTAATATTTGCTTACTACTGTGCTGTAGAAGAAATCCCAAATAATATTGGCAGTCCCCCTTGCCTGCATGACTGGAATAGGAATAGATAGTTCCCCCCAAAAGGGGACATATATTTCCCAGGAAAAAAGTAGATGGAGAAGTGTTAGGTAAATAGAATATTAGATGTGCTTTCTGGTACCCATGATTGTTTCAAAAACACATTTTTGTCCTAGTTAATAGCAACTTCATTTGTTAAATGCTTATTATATGGTTTGCAGACATAATCTCATTTAATATTCACAACAACCAATTGACTTAGGTATTATCCCCATTTTGAAGAAGAGAATGCTGATATTTAATTAGATTAAATGACTGCACTAAAATTACATGTCTAAAAGCACCTGTGATTTGACAATTCTCCAATTCTTTTTAGACCAATGATTTTTTTTTTTTTTTCCAAAGAAAGGCACAGGCAGGAATGAAGGCAAGTAGGCAAGCAGGAAGAGAGAGGAGGAAGAAGCATTTATTTATTTAATTTAGTTGTTCCTCTGGGCTGTTCTTCCTGGCCTGAGACACAAACCTGGGTCCTTGGGATGTATGGGGACTGAGTTCGGCCAGAGGCTATGGACCCAACTGCTACTCCACCAGGATGCGCCTAGACCAATGATCTTCATGAGTATGCCACACCACTTCCAAAGCATTTTAGAATCAGCATTTTGTCTACAAGTATAATCATTCTCTGACCTTCAGTATATTTTCCCCCATAAATGGAGAGCAGAGTGCTGTCACATAGTGCCTGTATCTTTTCAAATTGCAAACTAAGCACCACATGTTACTATGCTTGGGTCAGGAAGTAATGTTAGCTTTCCGATTTTTTCGTTTTGTTTTTTTCTTAATAACTCTATTTCTTAATCACTCTAGAACCGACACCAGTCACATGGACACAATTCTTAAATGCAAAGTGGGAAAAAGGAAAAAATGTTTTTCAAGGGCTTACCATTTCCAGATATTTTACATACAGTACTTAATATTCAAGGCAACCTTGTAATAGGCATGTAAGCTTTCAAAATGAAAAATCTGGCTTAGAGAGTTTAATGTCAAGGATTCCTTCATTCATCCATTCCATAGCTCAATAAACATCAACTTTCATTGAATGTACTGTTATTACAAAGATGAAAAGTGTGGGGTTCCTGCTCCAGAAGATCTCATTTTTTATGGTGGAGGACAGAGACATGAAGATGTTAGTGCCATGTAACAGGGACTATGTCAGGACCTGGACAGAGTGCTCACAGCACATGAGGAAGAGATGTGCTCCCAGGACATGCCAGCCTCCTGCATCCCCAGGGAAAGTCCATTACTGGGAGTCATCCTGAAGGTCACTGAGAAGATAGTCAGCAAGAGAAGTCCATGCTGGTGGATGGAGGAGGTCTGCACTGGGTGTTTTAGGCAGATCGAGGGCACAGGATTGAAGAAAAGCAGGACAAAGCAATGGGGGCTATTTAATGCCTATAAATACGTTAAGTCCCGATTTCTAGTGGGTGAGCCTAGGGGACAGAAAAAACTTTTGCATCTGTCTGGTTTTTCTCTTTGTGTAATGACTAGAATTGTGAAAGATGAAGAGTTTTCCCTAAGGAAAAGTAGTCCTATCACTTCACTTTGTTCTCCCAGTTAGGAGATTTTTTGATGGAAAAGAGCTCTCCATATCACACACTTTTCCTGTTTCTTTGAGGGGATTTATTTATATTTCTGATCATTTGACTACTTTAGGCAAAATGCACTGTATGTCATTTAGACAACTAAGGATTTGTGATGAAAGGTGGCAGAAATGGGGTAAATGCATGTTTGGACTTCACATGGCGTACGGGCACCTGGATGTCACAAGAGGTGGGGGCATCTTCAGATTGAAGGACTCTAGGCCATCAGGGGTGAAGAACTCCTCAAACTGACACAGGAACTTGGAAGAGACCCCTTTAAAGAAAATCCAAAAGCTCTCCATCATGCCTCTTTTGATAATGATGCTGTTTATCATGGAATTTGAATTGCTACATGCTAGGATTACTGAATAGATACGAGAAGGCTATTATACATTTTATGCTTAACTCTAAAATTTTGGCAGAAATGTCCTACCCAGAAGAACTCTTCTGCCTAATTGCCTTCCAGATGATAATAATATCAGCTAAGTTCATCTTAGCTGATGCGGTGCGTGGTAGGGGTGAAGGAAGGTAGGAGGAGGAAAATGAGAGATGAAATCAGAGTGAGATGTTTGTGAATGTGTGATCACATGAAACTGTGTTTGTAAATCTATGTAATCAATAGTGTCCAAAGGGAAGTAACTGGATACATGGGAAAATTTCAGAGATGTGTCTGGGACAGGTCTGCACAGAAGCCCAGAAGATCTGATTAGAGGCCACAACCAGAGAGACAGCCTTATCAGAATAAAGCGTTAGGGGTGAGGCCCCAAGCATAGAAGGGCTGACCAGCAAGGGAGACCCTGGGAAATGGGGTTCGAACCAGTTCAATTTGAGTCCACAGACTGTGATCCCACGGGTGAAGAGCCACGTCACCAACTGTCACAGGATGTCACAGGATCCCTTCCACCCCCATCAGCAAGGAGGACACCAAAGGAGGACCATTGCATAGAATCTCTGAGTCCTAGCTGAGCTATTCCCATAGGCAGATGGGCTTTGCTCAGAAATCTGGAGATTTGCTTGTGAATCCTTAGTCCCTGTGACCATGGGACTAGTCTCTGTCAAGTGGCAAGAGGCAGCTGGGAAAGCTGTCCCTGGTCACCAGTGAGTACTTTGGAACTCTGGGGCAGCATTTTCAGACGCCCCCAAATAGAGCAGCTTGAGACCTCGTTGAAGAACTTGATAGATGCTCCCTAAGTGTTAGGTGACCTGGCGCCCCCTGGTGGAGCCCAGTCCACGTATATATCCATACTGAGCCTGGAAGGGTGGGCCTGTGGCGAATAACCAAGATGTACAACTAAAATAAATGAAAATGTTTCTTCCTCCTCTCTCTTCCTCCCTGCCTTCTTGCTTTCATTCCTGCCTGCAACTTCCCTTAAAAAAAAAAAAAAAAAAAAGTGCCAGGTGATCGGAGTTGTGAACTTTGCCCGGTGAAAGGACTCTGCTAGTCTAGTAGGGTGCACAGTCGCTGAAACTGCAAGTTCTGCTCCTTATAAACTCTTGGCTTCAGTGGTTGCAAGCTTGCCAGCTCTGCTCTAAGCTGCTGCTACCTCTGCCCACAAACAATGAGTTAGAACACCCTGTGAGCCACAAGAGAAATGCCAACCAGCCCTAGAAACAGAGCGTGTGAATAGTGGTCTAATTAGCAAAAGCTGAAAGAAACCCCAGGGGAGATCTCAGCTTAGCAGCCTGCATCTAGGCCACACCCCTGGATGTTCATGCAGTTTCTCTCCAGGTAACCTGGAAACGCCCAAAGCTTCCAACTCTCATGAATACACAGAATCCATCTTGCCTGTGTGGGAGAGGCCGTAGCTTACACACACACACACACACACACACACACACACACACACACACACACACACGTGTGTGTGTTCACTTGTAACCTCAACTACTTGCTTCTGCTTTTAATAAACGTGCTGTGTGTTCCTGGCCAAAAGACTCTCTCCATGAATTTTCTGGGTGAACCCAGAGTCTCATCAGAGTGTCTCAGCTCCCTCCTTCCCGACATCAAAATGACCAGTGGACAAGGAGGTGAAGTCCACATACGTGACTTTCTGAACATACTAAGCTTAGCGGAGTTGTTGAAGCCCCTCTACCTCTCTGCTCCCTGTTGGCCTGTACTCGATCCGTCACCTGCTAGATCCCTCCTGTGCCTTTCCCTGGGCTGTGACATCATTAATAAAAGTTCACCCAGCACAGACTGGCTTCTGGTCATCTGTGCACATCTTGACAAGGGGGAACTTACACCCTTTGCTCACAATACAAATAGTCTGACTTGATGGATCTTAGATGTTATTTCAAAAAATGTGAATGGTTTTATGAAAAATAGGTATGTGACATTTTAAGTGAAAAACTACGTGGCCATATAGGAATGGAAACCAGTTTGTCTCTGATTCCCAACCTTTGCTGCATATTAGAATCACCTAGGGAGACTTTATTTTATTTTTGTTACACTTTATTTTGTTTTTGTTTTTGTTTTAAAGGAAAGGTATAAGCAGCAATGACGGTGAGTAGGAAGGCAGGCAAGAAGAGGGTGGAGGAGAAAGCATATTCTTTCCATTATTTAGTTGTTCACCCTAAACCTGGTTTACAAACCAGGTCCTTGGGATATATGTGGACTCTGACCCTCTGGAGGCAGCTGACTCAACCATTCCTTCACTAGGGCATGCTCACAAGGGAGACTTTTAAAAAAACAAATGCTAGGTCATACTTCATACAATTAAATTGGGATGTCAGGGATAGGAGCCAGGTATCCATGCTTTAGTTAGGGAAAAATAAGGGCAGAAACCATCTTTAATACTACCAATACACTTGTTCGTACAATTATGACTTGCTTCAAATTCTATTTAGAGAAACATTGTCTTGGCTGATATTAGTGGTTTTATGAGCACGTTTGTAAGATCTGTTATGTCTATTCACTTGTTTATAAGGAACATTTGTGTTTTACACAAAAAACTTGGAACACTTGAGTCCTTCAAAATATTTCTGTACTTTCAATCAGTCATCAATAACAACTACACTTTTGCTATGCCTGAAAGAAAGTGCTTGTGTTTTATTTTGCTTTTTGACCTAGATCTCAAAAACATTTCAATCTTTTCCATCTGGATTAAGAAAGCTTTAGAACTGAGCAGAAAAGGGAGCATTTATGATTTATACACAGAATCTTGCCTCTTATGTATGATGTTCCTACAAACTTCCAGCAGTTTCTCAGGAAGTGCTTGGGTTATGAAAAAGTACATTGTAACCACAATGTTTCTGGACTGTTTTGATACTTTTGAGACAAAAACAGGAATTGATCTGATGTAGGTGAGTTTCTCCCATTTCTGACACTGAAAAAGCTGAAAAAGCAAGATATTCATCAAGGGAAAGGACTTACTGAGGGTACAGTGATCCTTCCTAAGCCTTGTGAATGCAGTCCTCCAGAAGAAAGGCGTCGTGGCCCACAAGGGGTAGCATTTTTTCTTGGGTTTGCTACTTTCTAGTAATCTTATTGGCAGATACTTCCGTATTTACTAAGAATCTATTATAAAGTGACTTTCAACTTCCCAAGTTAGCTCCATCCACTTCAAAGTGGTTTTCTTCTCTGCCCTCATTTTCCTTTATACCCAGATTTGTTTTACTTTGTAAAATAGCAGAAATTTCAAATGGTGGCTGCCTTGACCCAATGATAGATGACACTGGATTTGTGTCATCTGTTGTGCTCTTTTTATTTTGTTGAATTAACTCCCATGGAAAAGAGTCATGATGTTTTGGAAGAGGAGTTTCTGGAAATAAAATTCACTTTTATAAAACGCAAGCAGTTTTTGGAAAAGCTCCATTGCATCCAGGTCAAGTCAGTGAACATTGAAATCACTTCATCTCTTTCTCCATCCATCAGTTACTGACCTGCCGGTTACTTTGTCAGCACAGAGAAAGCCTGAAAGCCTGCCAGGGACTTTAGTGAGAATAGAAAAGGACTATGGAGGTACCAGCAAGCATTGCAGTAGCTTTCTTAAACCCTAGAATATGAGGAGAATATGTTCAGGGTTTCCTTCACTCCCTAGTACTTTTGTGTCTACATCCCCTCAAAACCACGGAAACAGCCATCTCCTCTACGGTCATTGCAATCACCCTAGAGATACCACGGGACTGGTGACTCAGTTTCCTCTGCTGTTGTGGGTTCTTTGTTCTTTGTGTTCCTAAGGAGAAGATTTGCCTCTATACATGGGTGATGTGTTAGTTAGAAGAAAGGAGAGCAAGAGCACAGGATAGAGACAAAAGATGTTTATTTATGAAGAAAGTGGGGTCAATAAATCAGTGCACCCCTAGACAGACATAGAGGTGGGTCATTGCCAAGAGGTTGAGTGGCCTCGAGGGTTAGGGACTTGAGTTTTCAAGGGGTTTGAGAGCTTGCCCTCTGACCTTGTTTCCACCCAAGGGTATTTGGAGGCAGGATAAGGTTTCTCATTGGCCTTTTAGTGACGTCTTTTAAATTGACTGGAGAACTTCATATTGGCGTCATTTGTCATTTATTGTGTTTGTTCTTTCAAACAGTCCATAACAGACTGGAGGATCGGCAGGTCCACTTGTTGCTTCTTGGTTGGTGGTTAACTACATTTTAACTGGATTGCATTGATTAGCATTTCCTCTCTGAGCTTCTTATTACTGATAGCTTCCTGAATCTTGCTTCCCCTTCCTCTGTACCCGAGTCAAAAGTCACCCTAACACAGTTCTGGGCTATTTGCTGAAATAGTCACTATAATAACTATATCTAATACTTAAACCCCATTCCTAGCTATTTTGATAGAATTGATAGAGTTCAAAGGTTAGTTTTCTTCTTCTTTAAAAGCTCTACAAGGGATCATACTCTTTAGCTAGGGTTGAAAACTACTAGGCTGACCTCAAGGGTGATTGAGACACTAGCAGAACTAGAGAATATATATTCAAGGGAAACAATGCATGTCCTTAGGCACTCACTGCCTTGTGATTTGAATAACATCCTGGGTTCAGTAGGCTGTTCTTAGCTTTACTTTTTATCCCCTGTCATTCAGAATAGCTTCCTTATTCTCAGCCTCTGCTGGAATTCTGTATATGACCCTGAGTGTAAATTACGTAGACCCCATGCACCTCTGTTTACTGATTGGCATAGTGGAAACAATAAAATTTCTATCTCAGAGTTCTTGTCTTGCTTAAACAGATGGAATCAGTATTTGAAACACCTATCAACATCCGGGTTACAAGAGCAATAACTGAGGGTGTCCTCAGTTATTCTCTTCTGCTATCAAGCAGAAGCAATAATATTTACTAGTTAAATGAAATGTTGGGTTCCTCCAAAGCAAAACTTGGGACAAAGAATTCATCTCAAGCATCAGAAAATAAAATGTTCCATCGGCCACCGTTTCCAAGCTTCATTAAGCTCTGAAAAAGAAGAAATTTAAAGTTGAAACTCCTCATAAACAAAAATCCAAAACGCTTTCACGTTTTTTTCCTGTGTACAAATAGCAGAAATCTGAAGTCATCTGCCAGGATGATTAACGGGGACACATCTGATCTCTGAAGTCATCAGAAATCATCAACAAGACCTAGTTTCATCTACTAGATAGTGCTTCCAAGTGCTTCAGATTAAGATAAATGCTCTGGGGTCCCAGAAAGCATGTATTCTAGAAAGACAGCACAAGATGGGGAGCACAGGTGCGATGCCAGGCAGTGAACCTAGGCAAGTCAGCTGCAGAAGCTCTCACAGCTTGTTCAAACTGGGCTTTCGCTGCAAATTTCAATAAAGGGCAGAGTTATTTCATTTACCGATTTGTAATGTGTCTCCTATAATTCAAATCCATTGCTGGAATTTATGACTATTTGCATGTTTATCAAATTTGTACAATAATCCTGATTTATGCAAAAGATGAATTACGGATCATTTTCACTTAATAAAAAAGTGATACCATGTAAAATGGCATGCACTGCAGATGGCTTTAAATAATGAGAGATACTAGTGCAGGGTAGAAGGAAATGCATGCTGAAACCAAACAAACTCAACTTGAATTCAAATTTATCAGCAAATTACTTCATTTCTCTGAATCTCAGCTTTTCCAGTAATAAAAGGGAGTTTCAATACCTGATTCAGAACCATGCTGACATTAGTCACCAAGTTAGTCTTTATCAGGTGGCTGTCATCATTGTAAGCTCACAGCAAATTCTCAGTGTAGACAGGCATGCCTCGCTTTATTGCTCTTCACTTTATTGAGTTTTGCAGATACTGCAGTTCTTTTACAATGGCAAAAAAAAAAATATGACTTGCTAAAGGCTCAGATGATGGTTAGCATTTTTTAGCAAAAACTTAATTTTAAATGAAGGCCAGTACATTGTATTGTTAGAGATCATGCTATTTCACACTGAATAGATGATAGTGTAGTATAAATGTAACACTTAGATGCACTGGGAAGTTAAACAGTTCATGACTTGCTTCACTGTGAATTCGCTTTATTGCAGTGGTTTAGAACCCAACCTGCAGTCTCTTCTAGTTGCATTCGGAGTTGTTTCCCTCTCCCTCTCCCGTTCTTTCTTTATGTGCAGCATATAAATTGCAACATCTGTCCCTCCTTTTTATTTCAAGCCTCCTGTCGAAGTAACTTTGGAATCTAATATTTTAGGAAAAGGAGTTAATTTCTGCAGATGATGATAAATATTGTTGCAACTAAAAGGCACAGCTAAAAATTCATAATGATGGGTGTTAGGCTTGCCCAGGGACAAAAGCAGCAGCGGCCATGCCCGGGAAAAGCCAAGCCCGGGAAAAAGGTGGATGACGTCAGAATAAGGGATGCAACCCCCACACCTGGATTCACAGGGCCAATCCCAATCGCCATATGGGAAGCCTGCAAAATTCCTCTGCTTAAAGAGCCGGTCCCCTTTGTTCTGGGCGCGACTTCCAAGCCCGCGACTTCCCGGCCCTCTGCGGACTTGGGAGTTTCGCCTGGGTGTGCAAACCCCAATAAAGCCCTGGCTATTCGACATTTTTCATCTGATTGAGCTTATCTCCTCGCGGAGCCCAGAAAAACCTTACAATGGCATCATAAAAGAGTGGAAGAAAAGGTAAAAACAAAGAAACCTAAATAACTTGCTCTACTGTGGAGGTTGTCCCAGCATCTGATATGGAATCCTCTATTTTGATCCATACCCATGAGTCCTTGTCCTCCAGGCACCTGGCTGAGACATGAATGTCTAAGAGGGAGACTCTTGGAATTGGGGCGGGGGTGGGTCACAGGAAAATAGTAATGGTACTTGTCTAAATGAGATGGGAGGGAGAATTTGCAAAATCAAGAGAGAAGCAGAAGGTAAGATGACATTGGCGACTTCAGCACAATCTTGCCAAAGGCTGATTTCCACCAAATGTAAATGGTCCTTTTACTGACCCAGATGTTTATTGTCAATAGTTCCCAAATTACCGACTAACCTTTTGTGAGAATGGGCTATAATTATGCAGCAGAAACCTTTCTGGAAAGAAAAAGCTAGATAGCAGGAAAGCTGCATTGGCCATTAAAATCAAGCCCAAGAGTTGGGCGCTCTTCCCTTAAGCATAAAAGGAAGAGGAATCAGAACATGGTCAAACTTGGAAGGCAGAATTTGCTGAGCCACAGCCTCACACAGGACCAAATCTTTGGTGTCAGGAACCAAAGGAATTTCAGATAAAACCTGGCTTGTCATTCATGGGCATGAGGTATTTCGGACGTGTTTCTGTGTCTGACATAGGTAGAAAACGTCTACACAATTTCAAAGACATGTCATTTTAAAAAGTGCATTCCCGGAAGTGAGTTTTGTAGCTAAGTCAGCATCATGTTTATAAAATCTTACCTCTGTGCCTTCAGCTCAAGTGTCAATTCTTGAGCTACACCTCTGATGATAGGAGGTTTAAGAGAGGGAGCTCCTTTGCATGTCTTTTGACCGTATAAGAATAATACAAATGAAAATAACACTGATATAAACTAAGCCAAGAACATTCTTTTCAGGTCCATCAATCATTGTATTTCACATACATTCTCTAATTTTATCTCACAAAACTACCAGGTTGGCGTTATCACAATATCAGTTTTACCAAGAATTAAAGGAGTACGTTCAGTAATTAAATCTAATTTCTGGCAGAGGCAGAATTCGAATTCCAGTAAGTTATCTGCAGAGCCTGAGCTGCAAACTCCTATCATATCCATCTTACTAAGCAGGACTGGCACATTTTTTTCTATAAATGGTTTGATATTTAATTTCGACTGCGGGAGGCATAAGGTTTCACTTGCAAGTACTCATGGTTGTTATGAGGGCACAAAAGCAGTCAGAGATAATGCATAAAGGAATGAGCGCCACTGCATTCCAATAAAACTTTATTGACAAAAACACAGCAGCCTGACCTTGGTCTACAGACGAACCCTGTCTTGTAAAAATCTTCTGCAGTGAAGGAAATATTCTGTATCTTCACTGACAGCTTGCCGTTAGCTGCATGTGCCTAGTGAGAACTTGAAATGTGGTTAATGCGACTGAGAAACTGCTTTTTAAATTTTATTTGATATTAATTAATTATGTTCCCATTTAAATAGCCATATCTATCCACTGGCTACAGCATGGGACAAATTAGATGAAAGCTACTGGCCTACGAGCCCGTTCTAGCCATTGGGGAATATAGGAGAGATGAATAAACCGAAGCTCTTGTTAAAATACAGCTCAAAGAATAAGTAAAATAATCAGTTGTAAGTCACATCGGGCAAAGATAAAAAAATCAGAATAAAGTAATTGAAATTGTGCAGGATTATGACCTTAGTCTTTGTTCTCAAAACTCGTTCTCAGATTAACTGACACCTGTTTGTCTTCATTGGTTCTGTTATACACAGCACTTCCATTAAAAGTCACTCTTTTTCTCTTTGGAAATACAGTCAAGGGAGTTGTCTCTGCCCACATAATGGGCTTAATTCTGAGCCCACAACTTGGGGTTAATTATTTCTTCATCTATAAAAATAGGCTAATAGTGCCTGTTAGCTTTAAGTTTTGAGAGCTAATAGAAATGATGTCCCATGCTGGGATAGGGTACGTGGTAGGTGACCTGTGTTCATTCATTCGCTCTTCTTCCTTCTTCCTCTCATTTCTATTATAATGTTAATATGACTCCACACCCCTTTGTAAACCATCACCCTTACCAACATCACAATCTGAATCTTCCTTGCCCTTTAGGTTGCTGATACTTCTTTTCAGGAAAATGTACTGACATTCATCTGTTTTCTTTAAATTTTTATCCCTCTAGTACACCAGACGCTGAGGACTATTTACCAAATCAGCATTCAGAAATTTATCTCGACCATAATATACAAATGAATCTGTTTCTTCCTTGTTCCTGTTGTTTGAGTGATTTAGAAATATTGACAAATGTGCTAAAAACAGGTACAATTTCATATTCTAAAATGCATATAGCAATGTGAATAAGAGAAATAATAATATTATTATTCATAAAGATAACTAGACAAACACATTAGGTCCTGCCATGGACTGAAGTTTTTTCCCCTTCAAATTCCTAATCCCCAGCCTGGTGGTATTTGGAAGTGGGGTCTTTGGGAGGCTGTTAGGATTAGAGAAGATGATGCGAGTGGAACCCCTAGGATGTGATAGTGCCCTTATGAGAAGAAGACAGTGAGGTCTCTGCTGTGTGAGTGCTTAGCTGTAGAAGAAAAACCGTACCCGCAGCTTCTAGCCACGGTGGGCCAGCTGTGGAGCCCACCAGGCTCTCAGACACCTTGCAGTCTGGGCTGGATGGGATGTGTGAGACAGCGACTAAGTTACTAGTCAGATAAAAGGCCTTTTCTTTATTACCTGAGAATGGAGCCTTATGTGCATTTTGCAAATATGTGTTTAGTAAACTGAATCCTGTGTATTGCCCATGTGAAGAATTCACATATGACTAACTTGGGTTCTGTTTTTAATTCCTATTCTAATTTATACCTTCCCCTCTCCCTCACTTCTTTTAACTCTATACAAATGTACCCACCCCAATTTATCTGTTTGCTCAGACTCATGGAGAATACTCCCTGAGCCTTCACTACTTCTAAAAGAGCACACACTTGGCTTTGTAGGTAAAAAGAGAGAGCTGTAACACAGTGAGAAGACAACCTTTGTGAATCAGGAAAAGACCTCTTAGCGGGAACCAAATCTGCTGCTTCTTGATCTTGAATTTCCCGAGATGAAAATAGATGACTCTTGTTTAAGCCACCCAGCCCCTATGGGAAGTTTGTTATAGCTACCTGAGCTAACAAGGACAGGTCCTTAAATGTTCTTGCTTTGTTTGAAAATTCATATGTAAGGAGTTATAACTATATCTCCTGCCAATTTATAGTGCCATCGGAAAAGAATAATGTTCCTGTTTGAAGAGGTTTTCCAATTAATACGAGCTCCTAATACCTTGGAGTGTGCCTTGGAATCATTGGTGCATCAGCAAAAGTTGCGTCCACTCCAAAGCGAAATATTGACCAATTTAATTGTAGGTGTTCATTAAGCCACTGACAATGTGCCATGATGATATTTAGACACATGAAAATATTTCCAAGGGATGGGGATGCATTTGATATTTTCTGTTAGTTGCTCATTGGATGCTTTCCAACCAGAAGGTCTGGGGATTTCTTGGTTCAGGAGTGTGGAAGGAGTGACCTAGAAACACTTCGAATATCCAGGAAGTTTTATTTTTACTGGCATTTCAAAGTGGCCTGGCTCACTATAGAAATCACCTGCCCTGGGGGAAGGGCTCTCGGCTATTTTTGTAGTAGGATGGCGTAGTTGCTGATAGGAGGCAGGGTGGGCTTTCAGATTCTGGGCACACACTGCTGCAATTTACACAGAGTCTGTTAAGAAATTCATTAAGATGTTAACACAAAACGTTAGTCAAAATAATATGAGGGTCTTCATCTGAAAAGACTAAGTAAAGGGCCTAGGATCAAAAAAATGTGTCACCAGGAAACACCAGGAAAGACCGAAAGGACAATGGAGAATCCCACCCAAATGCCACACAACAGAGCCCCCAGCACAAAATGGTGTCCCTTATGCCTTTTGGGGGCTCCTCTGTTGCTTTCAAAGTAATATTTCAACACTCTCAGTTTTTCATTACTCAACCTTTGGTCACTGAACTATACTCATTGATTTAACATGAAGCTTAAATATATCTTTACTCAGAGATGAACATGTCAGTACGTCCAGGGACCTAACCGTGTGACTATGTATTATGGACTGGCACACCACAGGAAAGCTTATCTGATTTGCTGTGCTAACGATGATGTCAATCATTCCATGCCAGTATGGAATTAAAGTAATATACCAACGGGCTTTGCAGCTTTGAGGCTGAGAAGGCGGCCTCATTTCCTATCAACATTGTCTCAACCTCCTCCCGCTGCTTTCACAAGCATATTTTTCTGCATATTTAAAGTTTATAGCAGAGCACAAGGTTCAGAGTTTCTTTTCATATTCAAACTTTACAGCGAAGCTGCAACTACATATCAATATAGCAGCTGTAATGTATTTCTATTTAAGCTGTCAGAAAGTCTCGGACTCTTCACATCATCACTTTTGAAGGTCAGCGCCACAGAGAAAAAAGCCATTTGTACTGGGTCGCCATGGTGGTTTGTGATATACATGGTAATAAATATCACCAAATATTTCAACTTCATATGTTTCTGATGAAGAGGTAAAAATGCCTCTTCTTTGGTTGCTTTTTCAGACATTGCTCATCTGTTTGGAATGAGGGTGAAAGAGACTGAAGCTAAACATTATTTATCCAGACACTATTACTCCTCACTTCCACACCACTGCTGAAATGAAAGATAATGCCAATGATATTTCATTAACAGTATCAATTCCAGAATTCACTCTCTGACATACTGTATGCATATTCAAGACAAATGTGAGGAAATGGAGATCGTCTGACAAGCAGGGCTTCCTCTGTTTTTTTATTTTTTGCCATTCTGATCATTTATATTTTCTTGAAATATACTAGAAATATCTATCTGATGTCACCTGGCTACTTTCATGAGGTGCCTCATGTTTGTGAGTGTGCAGTTTAAGTGTCTAAATGCTCATCTATCAGTGTGTGTCTCTGTGTCTCTGTGTGTGTTTACATCAGATTGTTCTATATATAGATTCTATACAATGTTTTTGTGTTTGCTTAGGAAGGATGGCCTACCCAGAAGAGGTGCAAAACATTCTCTCCTTGTATTGCTCCCATTTGCTTTTCTTCTTTCAATAGGTTTTTTCAGTGTTCTCCTTCCTCTGCTGCCTTGTGTTAGCTGAAGAAGTCTCTTCCTTTTCGCTTTCAAGTTCTGCCCCTGACAACCTCTTACGCAAAGTCTCTCCTACTCTCCAGCTTTAGTCTTCACTGCCTTGGACTGCTGCTAGGAGATGAGTGATTTTCAGAAACAGCGATGACTTGAAAGCAGATGGCAGGCTTCCCGGAAGGAATGGAGGGAGGGGTACTCCACTGTTTTTGTTGCTCCATTCTCTTCCCCCTGAAGCCAGATCCAACTGCTCCCCAGCCCCATTTCCTTTGATTCCCTCCTCTTCCCCAAAGTCTGAAACATTCACTCTACAGGTACCTGAGCTTAGGTCTGGGAATGGAGACAGCAATTCCGGTCTCTTGTCCCTTCTTGTTCATTCCCAAATCAGGTGCCGCACTTACATTCCTTTCTAACTTTGAAAAGTTTCTCATAACAACAGAAACTAATGCTGCCTATAAATTAATCACTGACTTCAGTAATTCATGTGATTTTGGAAGAATCACTGAAGTCTTGATCAGTGCAGTCCATTCATCACTTTAGATATATACTCATATAAACACAAGAAAATAAGAATACAAATAAATATATACTTCCTAACTATAATTTTAGAAATAGTGTGAGGTGTTCAGTCAAGTATAAGAAGTTCACAGGAATTTATACTTTCAGAAAGTAGGGTTTTAGAAACATATAATTAAATTACAGATTTCTAGTTTGTGAAATGATATTCAGTGAAATATACTTGTGCTTTGCTGTATTTAAATGTTTATGCATACATTTATGTGTATTGAGAAAGGGTGCATGAAGAAATACACCCTCACCTTGACCATCCATCAGTTTTTGGTGTTATTTTCAAAATTGGAATTTTCCAGTGTTAGTTCTGAATGCATCATCAAGAAGATACGTGATGAATCTAACCAAACTCAGTTTCTGAACACAAGGCAGGACCTGCACCAGAAGTGAAAAATTAATGGAATGGAAACAAATTTATTATAGCTTATTGATGTGATTAGATTTATTATATATATATATATATATATTTGTACAATATAATTTGAACACTTAGATTGCATATAGTAGAACTCTATTTTTACTATAACATTTAAAATATACTTGCGTAGAGTCTTCAGAGGTAATCCAACTACTGGATTTGTACAGATGATCCTCTATATTGAGCACATGAATATACATTTGGCAAGGTAACCAGGGTACAATAGAGATAGAAAACCTTGAAAAACTGCCTTATAGATTATTCATTGGTTGATTTGTTTATTAATTTTTGTTCAACCATTAATAGTATGTTTCAATTGCATTGTTTTATATTATGATTATTGTGTCATATATTAAGCGAAAGAAAACCCACAGTTTTAGGACTGAGTTAAATGAAGACTGGATCTGGGTTAGTTACATAGTTTGACTGTTCCCCGCCTCCATTCCTGAGATATTAGACACTTCTAGTCGACTTATAAATAGACGTATGTTGTTCATTTCACACCTCCACTTATTTCTGTGACTGAAGCCTCCAGGGTACTGAACTAGCAGTGGTAAGAGGAAGCATCCTTGCTTGCTCCAGCTTCTAAGTGGAAAGCATTTCCTTTTCACTATTATGTCACTTAGGTTTTGCATCAATACCCCGTTTAACATAAAGAAATTCTTCCTTTTTTTAATTTGGTAGGAAGGCTTTTCTCATAATGATTGTGGAATTTTGTTCAATATTTTTCTTCTTTTAAGGCAATCGATTATTTTTAATTTCAATATCACAATTTGGTGTATATCACATTGATTTTTTAAAAGTTAAACCTACTTCCTTTCTGGAGGTCATCATAATTGATTTGGCGTTTTTTAAAAAAATACATATTTCATGATTTAATTTGCTAATATATTGTGAAAGAATTTTTTTTGACTGTTGTCATTATAAACAGCCAACTGAACTTCCAGATTTTCTTGTTTTGTTGTTTTGGTGTGGTTTTGCTATCAAGGCAGTGCTCTCTTCATAAAATAAAATGGGTAGTATTTCCTCCTATTCTAGCTCTGAGAAAAGATGATACAGTGTTGGGATTATTTCTTTCATATATGTTTGTAAATTCAACCATGAATGTGAGTGTAGACTTTTCTTTGTAGAAAGATTTTTAATAAGAGTATAGCTTAAAACCCTAAAATTAGCTATCCATGTGACCTATTTCATCATAAGTATGCTTTGGTAGTTTGTGTCTTTCAAGGAATATGTCCATTTCATCAGTGTTTTCTAATTTTTTCATATAAAGTTGTTCAAGGTATTTATTATCCTTTAAATATCTATGCAATCTGGTGATGGCCTAATGTTCCCTGATGATCTAAAATGGGACCTTAATTTTTTGATTTTTTGAGATAAATCTTGCTAGAGTTTTCTCAACTTTAATGATTTTTAAGCACTAATATTTGATTATTTCATTGATTACTTATTTTTTTCTCTTTTCTACTCCTTTGATTTCTATTCTTGTATTTGATGTCTCCTTTCTTCTGCTTGCTTTGAGTTTAATATGATCTTCTTTTCCTTTGGGGTGAAAGCTTAAATCACCGATTCGAAACTGTTCTTATTTTTATGGTAAATATTTATTGCTATGATTTGCCCTGTAAGCACTGCTTTAGTTGCATCAGAAAATGTTAATGTATCATGGTTTTATTTTCTTTAAGTTCAAGATATTTTCTAATTTTCTTGGATTTCTGCTTTGATCCACATCTAAGTGAAAATATGTTGTTTATTTTCCACATATAGAGTTTTTTTTCTATGAAGGAAAAAATTTTTCTGTCTTTTATTTGCAATTTAACTTCACTGTGAATAGAGAACACACTTTGTAAGTTTTCGGTATTCTTAAATTTATTGAGACTGGTTTTATGACCCAGAATATGCCCTACGTTGGTGACTATTTAGGGGAGTCATTGAAAGTCATGATGTTTGTATTATTGGGTGGAGTAAGAAAAAAATATCAGTCAGGTTCAGTTGTTGCAGTTGCTTAGGTCTTTTATATTCTTATTGGTTTTTTCTTTCAGTTAGTGAGATAAAAATGTTGCAATCTTACACTGAAATTTTTGGCTTGTCTTTTTCTCCTTTCTACTTCACCAGGTTTGATTGGATTTTTTATTTTACCATTATCTGCTTCATTTATTTTGAAATTTTGCTTTTTAGATACAAACATATTTGTGACTTTTTTATCCTCCTGACAAATGAATGTATTTATCATTATGAAGTATCCCTCTTTATCACTAGAAGCGGTCCTTGTGAAAATCTACATTAACCTCTATCAAACTTGTCATATCATTTTATCCTCATGTGTCCTTATATTTGAGTTGTGTTTCTTATAGACAACATATATATTATTTTTTAGCTTTTTGAATCGATGTTTATATTCAGTGTTTAAATCATTTATATTTAATGTCAATTTATTTATCGTATGAGTTGATTTAAATCTTCGTGTTTATTTGTTTATGAATGCTCCATATGCTTTCTGCCTTTTTTTCTTATGTTAATACTTTTATGATTCTATTTTGTTTCTACTTTGAGTTTTATTAGCTGCATTTCACGTTTTTAAAGTGGAAACTTTAGGAATTTAAAAATATATCTTCAGTTTATGTTTTCACTTCCAAATAATATAATGTCACTTCACTGTAGCGGAAGAAATTTGAAACAGTCATACCCTGATGGAGTAACTGTGGGGGGCTGTCCACGTACATCCCAAGTACCTGGGTTCACAAAAAATTGCTTCCATTTTTCCTCTCTGATCTTTTATGCTATTGTTGTCAGAACTTCAGATGCTTTATTTCCAAATATGCTAAAACACACACCATACATAGTTATCATTTTTACATTAATTAGCAATATTTTAAGATTTCTTTATGTCTCTTTGACGTTGTTCTACTCTTTATATTTTAAAGTCATATCAGGTAACTTTTCAGTAATTGTATTTATAATCACTGGTCAATAATTACCCAGTAAGTTACATTTCTCCAGTCTATTTCATTTAGTTATAAATTTGACTTCATGTTTTGCGTATTAAGCCATCATTCAGGCAATTAGATCATTCACTTGAATATTATCTTCATAGATACAGATTTCAACATACACATTTTGTTCTTCTGAAGATTATGCTACACTTGTTTTTTTTCTAGATATTTCATGAATGCTTCTTCAGTTATAATTTGATTTATATGGTCATAATTATAATTTATGTTATGGCCGACTTTATCATAATTTGCTTAAGTCTAGTTAGAAACTAAAGCCTAATCAAACACCATATAAACATTTTTTTTCCTAATCTGTCATGATATCTAATTCAACCTATTCCTCCTAAATTGTTGAAATATTTTAGCAATTACTATTTTTGAGCAATTTTATTTTTGTTGTTGTAATAGTATAACCAGAATGCTCAGATGACTGAATTGAACTAAAATACTAATGTGCTGCTATTAGATAAGTATCATGGAATAGATATATTTAGGAATTTAATGCTTGAGCATCAATTTATATGATTTTAGCTCTATGAAAAGTGAATTAGTTTCTACAGAAGTGCTGAGCACATTGATTTGAAAATTTGTACCTTATCCACCAGCAGCTGCAGTAAAACACTTCATTGTATAAAAGTCAAGAAAAACATTACCTGAAAGTATGTTTAAATGAGGTAATTTTTCATTCAAACTACAGCCTGGCCATAAAAATCTAAGGGTCACATTTATAATAGGACTCTAGATCAGAATTTAGTTCAGATAAAGCCCCTAGCTCTATCATGGCATCTTGTTCAACTTGACCATGATTAATGTAAATTTCTTTTATTTTTGATAGTAATATTTTTAGTTATTTAGGGCATTCTGAGTTAATAGGAATACAGGTATATCAATATTTCACGGTCTAGTATAAAAAAATTAATTCTACTCCATCGGAACATGATTCTCTTAGGTACCTGAAAATCACATAGGAGTGGCGCCATACTCTCAGGCTCATAAAATTGCTACAGGCAGCCATAAATTGGCTCTATGAAGTTCACTTTGCCCAAAGGAGAAGCTATGAAGAGCAACATGACACCAACTATGCTGCGTGTGGTGGAAAAAATTAATACAGTAGGAAAAAATGCTTTATACCCAAATTTAGCTTCCTAGAAGTAAAGAGAACAATGCATGAATGAAAATTAGACAATTATGGTGACTGAAAATTTTTATGACACATGTCTCCAAAGATAACTATTCATTCCAAGAAATAATTAAAAATGGTAAAGGAAGAGCAGTACTTACTTCAAAATTTAAATATATTTAGGAAATTTTAGGGACAAAGATGAGGGAGAAAACCTTTTATATCTGACTTCTAATTTGACTAATTCCTCATTAGAACTTCTTTTTTCCCTTTATGGGACTTAGCAAGAGGTAGAAGGGAGCAAAGGATAGCAGTTAGGTCCCTTCTATACCTTTATAAATAGGAAGGAAAAACAATGGAGTAATATTCCTCTCAAGTGATGAGTGAGCTAAATCACTGAGGTTAAAAAACTCTAGGTTGACTCATCATAAGATAATGCAAATAAAAACTATAATGAGATACCACCTCACAGCAGTGAGAACGACCTCTATCAAATATGTTGGAAATAACAAGTGTTAGAGTGAGTGTGGAGAAAAAGGAACCCTCCTATACTGTTGGAGGGAGTAAAAATTTGTGCAACTTCTCTAGAAAACAGCATGGAGATTCCTCAAAAATATAAAGACAGAACTACCATTTGATTCAGCAATCCCATGCATAGGCATATCCCCAAAGAATACAAGATCTCAAACCAAGAAAAACATCTGCATCCCTATTTTCATAGCAGCATGATTTACAACAGTCAAGACATAGAAACGACCTAGAAGCCTATCAGCAGATGACTGGATAAAGAAGCTGTGTTCTAGATACTCAATGGAATTCTATGCAGCTACATAAACAAATGAAATTGTGCCCTTTTCAACAATCTGCGTGGTGCTGGAGGGGATCATCCTAAACAAAGCTAGCCAAAAAGTAAGATAGAAATATAGGATGGTTTCATTCATATGTGACATATAATCAAATGAAACAAAGAAAGAGATACTCCAAGCAATATTCACAGAACACAAGATGATGGCTGCCATCGGGTTGGAAAAGGGAGAAGGAAGGAGAGAGGGAGCACGGTGGTGAAAAGGACACTGGAACTCTGGTAGTAGTTCACTGTGGAATACCCAGAGACTGAGAAGCAATTTCAAGAACTCAGTATGAGCCTGACTTTGTAAACAAAAGAAATAACAATAAAATTATTATCGAAAACAAAACTATAGGTGTGGTTCAATGTCTTTGCTGTCATGGGAAGTTCCTTGGACATCATCAAAAGCTGATTTGCTTTTTATTTTATTCTACATTTCAGGAATCCATAATTTTACAGTTTTTAAATATAATCTATGGATATAACTTCAATCATACCTCTTTTCAGTTTCTTACAAAAATTCTTTGAGGAGACTTGTTCCATCACAAATAATGTGTGTTCCCTTTTCCCGTCTTTCCAGTCTTAGCTTTAACTAGTTTTCTTCCTGTAGTTACATTCCAGCAAAGATGATTTTTTTTCTCTACTCTTCTCTCTCTTAATGCTGCCACTTCAGCCTTCCTCTTCTTCAGGTTCGTCTTTAAAATTCTCCCGACTACTCTACTCAAATTCCTGTATAGTGTTTCCTTGTGCCCCTAAACAGGAGACAAAGGGAGAGATTCTCTCCCCAAACTCTCCACAGCACATTTTTGTGACATTCCATTAAAATCTTGATTCATTCTTACAGAAGCTCCGTTTTTGCATCCATCACAGTGCTTTACACATAGAATGAATTAATTCAGTGAATATATTCTAAGTGAATGCTAAGTAGACTGGGAATTACTATCACACAAAGAAAAAGAAGAACCTTAGAGCTACATGGGCAGAAAGCACTTCTTACAATTTTTTAGCTGCTTTTAAAACTAGTATTTTTTTTCTTTTCTTAAATGCAAATCTTGATACCATAAAGCCTAGATAAAAATAGAAGCAGCTACAGCTCATTTCTGAAAAGTAAGGGTCTTAGTTCACTCAACAGCTGTAACAAAATACCATAGACTGGATAGCTTTTAAACAATAAAAATTTACTTCTCACCGTTATGAAGGTCGGAAGTTTGAGACCAAGTACCTTCTGGTGAGGGCGCTCTTCCTTGTTCCTAGACAGTGTCTTCTTGCTGTGTCATGGTGGGTGGGCTAGGGAACTCTGAGGGTGTGGAGGTGTCTTTTATAAGGCACTGGTAATATTCATGAAGCCTCCCCCATTCACAAGCCAATCACTTCTCAAAGGGCCCACCTCTAATACCACTATCATTGGACTGTAGACTTTCAACATGAATATTGGGGGACAGAACCTTTTCAACTATAGCAGGAACAAATTTTAAAATATGAAAGCAAAATGCTAAAGAAGAAAAAGTACATGCATTATACAAAATGTCCAAAATCTCTTGTGATGATGTGCCTTGGTGGAGTAGTGGTTTGGGTGTGTGCCTTCAGTCAGTGCAGTCCACATACATCCCAAGGACCTGGGTTCACCTCCTGGGGCTGAGCGGAACACCCAGGATGAACACTGAATGCAATCAGTAAAGTGCCTCTCCCTCCTCTTTCTTCCTGCCTGCCTCTGTTTGCCTTCATAGCCTTCATTCCTACCTGCACCTCTTCTCTACCAAAGGAAAAAAAAAAAAAGAGTTGTGTCAAAGCATCATCAATGAAATAAAGAAAGCAAAAAGAGCTTGGGAGATATTACCCAAAATATGGTAATGAGGTAAGATCCTTAATATAAGAGGCATTCACGCAGTTGACTTAGGAGACACATTTTTTATTCTTGGAACTCCTACTGTGGGCACTGGCAAAAGATGAAATTGATGGGTTACCTTATGGGCCTTGAATTAACATCCGTTTTCCCAGAAATACATGGATTCAAAAATAAAACCTGAGGTTTTAGGAAGTAGGAATGGATTCTGAGAATGGAATCAATAGTTTCCCAACCTCGGTGGGACTGTGATTGATTTTCATTATCTTTCTCCTTTTCCAGCTTTCCAGATTTTCTATAATAACCATGAATTTTTACTCTTATGATCAGAAAAAAGAATTCTGTGGATATATTATTTTTAAGAACAGAAATGAACTCTACTGAAGGTGCGCTAGCTGCAAGAGCCTCCTCAGAAAGGGAGAGTTATTCTGTTAGCTGTCAGAGATCAACCATGAATGACCTCAACACACTCCACTAGGGACTGTTACATTGATCTGAGGATCTCAGAATCTAGAGTTTAGAGCTGAAGAGAACCCCTGTTCTGAAGCAGCAGCATTATTTCTGTTGCTCTCACTACATAGTTTTCAGGAAAACTGTGTTTTTTTAGAGTTACAGTTCAGGACAGAAAATGCAGATGAATCCTAAGTTCAAAAAGAGAGATCTCTCTTACTTTTGTTTAAAAGAAAAGACTTCAGTTAAATAACAAATGCAGATGTCACATGTTTTTCAATTATTTGGAAGCGACTTTATCTTGCAAAGAACAGGAAATGTATCAGTGATCAATTATATGTGTGCGCACGCACATGCATGCACAAGCCTTGTAAACGCTGGAGCTTTAATTTCTTCCTTCACACAAATAGTCATGGAGGGTTTTCAGGTAGGTCTTCACCTCTAGAAGCTCTAAAATTCTCAATCGTATGTATCAGGTCTCAGTCTTCCCTTTGCATCCAGTGATGAACAGCGAGCAGATGGAGGAGAAGAAATCATTGGGGTCGAGCTATTGATAATGTTTTCTAGGACAGTACAACTTCTGTTAAAGTCATCTTTCCTTACAGTTGTCACGGAGTCAATAGCAAAACTAATAGAGTTTCCAGCTTTTGGTTTTTCAGGCTTGGAGCTTGCAAGCTTCTGAGCAAAATAAGAAATTTTTTAGAAAAAAGGCCAAAGTTTAGTTTCCAAGACTAAAGTCAGGCAAGTTTTCAGAGGCTGTTCCTTCTGAACTGTGCTCTGACTTTGTTTTAGGCCAACCACATGATGCTCTCACCATTTTTATAAGACTGTTTACCTCTGCAACCTATGACCCATGGTAACGGAATCTTCTGTGCAAGAATTTCATGAATATTTTTGCTCAAACCTTCGTATTTGGGTAGCAGGGATAAATAGGTTTGCTTTTTTGTTATTGTTGCTAAAGGTAAGATGCAGGAAGGAATGAAGGAGAGTAGGCAGGCAGGAAGAGAGAGAAGGAAGAAGCATTTATTCTATTTTGTTGCTCACCTTGGTTGTTTCTACCTGTCTCAGGGTGGCAAACTGGGGGTCTTGGATACATGCAGACTGCACCCAACTGTTGACCCACCAGAGTGTGACCTTATTTCATTTTTAAAATATAGGTATAGCTATACTTATTCAAGTGTTACATGGTAGCATAATTTTTAAATCACCCTGGTATACTGAGAATCAAAATTATACACCATTTTCTTAAAGAAGCTTTCTACTCTTTTCAGACTATTTAAAGAAAAGCAATAACAAGTTTTCTACACAGAGAAACTGGACAAACAAATAAACCAAATCAAATAAAATTTGACTTTGGGTCTATAGAATCAAATTAGTGATGACAGAAGGGAAGGGTGAGGGGGTGGGAAAATTAGGTAAGATGGTTAATTATATGGTGAAGGATAGAATTGTGTTGTAGTGAATTTAATGTATCATATACAAATGTTGATTTATAACGATGCACACCTTAAACCTATATAATTTACTTCAATATATTTTTTAGATGTGGAAACAGGTATAAGAAAAAAAACTGACTCCAGACTGACCTAAAAAAAAAATAAATTTTAATCTATTTGATCACTGGTATATGGAAAGGACATCTATGTAAAGAATGGTCAGCTTTTTCATTTTCTTTATTTGTAGCAGCATTTCTCAAACTTCAAGTTTTATTTTAGAATTGCTTTCAGAATATTTTCCATACATAGTCTCATTCTATTACTATTTTGATATTTAAAAAATTATCTTTTCAATTTATTTAATAATAAACTTTATAGTTCTATGGATAAAAATTCTTATATACATATGAAGCATAAAAATATACATGTAACCATATGTACATTTACATGCCTATCCAAATACAACATACATATATAACCATAACATACTATTGACTTTAAAAGATTTAAGTTAGTAAAACAAAACAAGAATACATGGAATTAATTTATAAATTTCTGAACCACAATGCAGTTTTTCAATGAAAGTGTTGTAGAAAAGTAACTATTGATAATTATACAGTACATTGTTGCTTCATTTGTGATGAAATAGTTCAGTTAATTATGCAAATATATTTCTTTAATATTTAATATCAATCAGCATATTTCTATAGCAAAAAAAAGATATTTTACCATTCCTTCAACACTAAAAATTAATTATTAGTTCTTAATATTGCACTATTCTTAGTAAGTGGTTTTTATCAATAAACATTTACTTGAAAGATTGTTATGGATCAACTCCTCAGATCATGTGGTTACATAATAATTCCCACTTTTAAAGTATTTATTCATAATATTTAGGATATTTACAGTCATTCTTTTCTGATAAAGAATACCTAGGTAATTCAAACAATTATATTTATTGATTAGAAGACTAAATAAAGTGAGGAAATTTATAACCAGAGGTCTGTCTTTTTAAATTTTCTTTTTGTTATTTAGATAACTTTGGATGTTACATACAGATGTACATCCTTATAATTCTATATACATCGGTATAGACTACTTTGTGATCACCATCAAAATTCTAGTGTCCATTCACCACTGTAAACTTGAACCTCTTTACCCACTTTACCTGTCCCCTAGCTTCCTTACCCTCCAGTAACTATCTCTGTTGTCCGAATGTAAAAGCTCTTTTTTATTGCGTTTTCTTTGTTCATTGCATTGTTTATCTTTCACGAGTGAAATCATAGGGTGCTTGCCTTTCTCCTCTGACTTATCTCACTAAGCATAACACCTCTAAGACCATCCACATTGTTGCAAATGACAAAATTTAATCTTTTTTAATAGTTGAGTAGTATTCCAAGGTGTATATACCATATATTCTCTATCCACTCATCTGTCCATGGGCACTTGTGTTGTTTTCATATCTTAGGTATTGTGCATGTGTTAAAATGAACACAGCGTGCATACATCCTTTCAAATTACTGCTTTCATATTCACATTCTTTGCACATTTGGATATCTTTCTTTTTATTTCCTAACTAGTCATTGCATTCATTGCCTCATTGGTTAGGATTAATACTCTTACACCGTTTTATAAAATGGAAGCAGGGTGACCTGACACACAGAGGCCCACAATACCTGTGAGTCTCAAAGCCAACACCAGGACGCAATTCAAATGGAATCCACAGCCTCTCATAATAGCTCAACTCAGCTATCTCTGAGGAAGTTGGAGTACCCAAAGACTTCAGTCTTGCTTTTATCTTCTTAAAGCACACAGTCTGGATTCTGGCACTGCCTGAGATTACACTGTCTCTCTGGCCAGTTAATCTCCACTGGTTTAGCCCTACTCAGAAAACTCTAAGGCAGAACTATGGACAAGAGAGTGGCACAAGTTCATGAAATGTGTATGTATCTGTATGTGTAGTAGTACACTGAATCAGACAGAATAAGTCCCACAGAGAGGTTTCAGTGGCCTCTGGACTTTTTTCCAATACCATTTTGACTCCTGCCCTTTCTATGTATTGTTTCCTTCACTACCTTTTCAAATAGTTTGGCCCAACCCTTTCACCTGGGTCCCCACCTCCCAATCCCTTAGGATATCACTGATGATAAAGTCTCCTGACTTACTACCACTGGTACTTCAATCATACTTTAGCAAGCAGTCATAACTTTAGAAATCTAATCTCTAACAAATTTGTATATTTAAATAAACTAGTTGGTGAAATTTCAAATTAATAATATTTATTGTTTCTTCATTCTTTTTCATTATATAATTTGGTCCACTTTCTTTGTGAAGGTATTCATTTCATGTCATATGGGAGCTATAGAAAGGATGACATGACATATATTTCATGACCTGTTAACTGCTATGGATGTAAAATAAATTAGTAGATGAAGGAAAAAGAGAGAAGATTGAGATTCATGGTCAACATGGGGATTGAGGCTATGCCAAGTTTTATCTATCTCTGCTGACCCAGTTCATTGCTAATAGGAACAATAAGGAATATATTCTATTTATGAGCCTGAAGGGCCCGGGGTCAGATGAGTTCAGCAGTATTTTAGAACATCAGCCTCAACTTATGAATTTTCTCTCATATATTATGGGGAGTCTTCGCTCAACCATTTCATCCCCATTAGCAAATATACATGTTCTAGAAACATCCGTTTTCAAATGAAAAAAATGCACAAAAAAACCCTCATCTTCTTTGACTTGATCAAACCCTCTAGCTAGCATGACATGTCTCTTCTATTGAAAAAATAATCTTTTATAATTGTGATCTATACTTCCTGCTTACAGTTCCACTTATCTCTTTTCCTCTAAATCCATTCAAATTTGTTCCAACTCAAGTACTCAAATAGACTAGAAAAAGTGATCACAATTATCCATGTTGTCTAAGCCCCTGGGAATTCTTTTTTCATATATAACTTCTCAGCAATGTTCAACCTAGTCTGCCATCACTTACTTCTTTAAACAGTCTTTTATTGACTTGCGACCCCTCTTTTGGTTCTTGATGTCCTACTGACTGCTCAAGTCTTTTTTCTTGAACTTGCATTTATCAGACCTTTAAAATTTAAAATACGAGCCACTTCTACTTCCTCTACTCTTCTTTAACTACTTGATATCTTATGTGAAATCTTGACTCATAACCCTAAATATTCTTGATTATTGATAATTCAAATCTCTTCATGGCCCATTCATCTTCATCTGCCAGCATGGAGCTTTCTAGGTATTCTTGTCTTAACTTGTAAAAAATGCAACACTCCATTACAAACTTGCCCCTTTCTAAAGCTTACGTAATTTCAGTAAAAATGGCTTTTTTAATTCACCTATACCAAATTCATTAACATATCCAAGTCTTCACATCTCCAAAATATTTCTGAAATCCATCTACTTGTTTCTGTATTCACCACCTACCCTTGTGTCCAACTAGTATCATCTCTCACCTGAAAGTTGAAATTAGTCTCAAATTTTGTTTTCCTACTTCTCTTCTTGCTCCTCACCAACACATCTTCATACAACAGCAACAGTGATCTTGCACAATAGTAAAGGAAGGCATGTCCCCCCTACTTTTATATCATTCATTGATTCCTCATTTCTCTTAGGAAAAAAAAAAAAAAACATTCAAATGTCTTTGAAGCTCCTTAGTAATAATAATATATTTCTCTAACTCTATCTCAACCACTACTCCTCTCGCTATCTTCAGACACTCTGTTCTCCTTTATGATCCTGATGCACACAAAGTCTTTTCATATACTTTAAAGACTTGATACTTGCTATCCCTCCTGTGCAAAATGTTCTTCCCTTAGTCCATGTCATGGTTGGTTTTTACTTGTCATGTTGTTTTGGCACAAATATCTCCTGAGATGTTTCTTTACTGGCAATATTCTCATTACTGTCTACTGCATCTTGGTGTCCATTTCCATTAGAAACCATACCAAAAATTGAAAACATCATAATGATATATTTGCTATTTGTCATGCTCTCAATATTTATGATCAAGACAGGCAGACATTATTGTCTCCATAATGCTGGAAACATGGTGGACATTAGTGAAGTATATGCTGAATCCTGAATTATATGAACTTATCATTCATTTAGGGAAATTAAAACACATTTTAAAAAAAGGTAGAAGACATCCGTCAGAGGAAAGAAAATACAGATATTATATAGATGGAAATGAGGAGAGTCAAGTTTTACAGTAGGGAAATGCAGGTATGTGAAGATATGAATGAAGAAAAGTTTGTCCTGATACACAATTCAGAGAGGAAAGGGCTACAAAGTCTAAATTAGATTATCTTTTGCAAAGTTTTGAATTATGGATTAATCAATTCAAAGTCAGTAAGAATTAGGGGAGTATTGGGGTAAGAAGCAGCACTTGATATGATAATAAAGAAGTATCATTTAATGAAGTGGAAAATGTGAAAAGGAAAGATATGATATAGGAGGAATGATGAAGAAACTATTATATTGGTCTCTACAAGGATTCATGAGAAATAAGGAGACTGACTTTGGAAAAGGAAAGGAAGAAATATGTGTGAAAGACATTTCAGAGAGTAACAGAAGAATTATTGACTGAATCTGAAATGAATAATGATGAAAATAAATGAAAGATTGTTGGGAAGATATTGTTGTGATTAGTTTTTTAAGAATACAAAATTGGTTAGAGATCAAAAACATCACATTTACGTACTTCAGAAGAAAAAAAGGATCATTCACAAATGACCTGGTTATGGACATAAAACATCCAAAAATCTATAAACATGTAATTGGAATGAAAATTAATAAATTAAGTGTACTTTATTTAAAGTCAAGCTATAAGAATTAATTAGAAAACATATACCAGCAATCAGCAAGAGAAAATAAAATAAAGGAGTCTTAGATTAGTAACATTATTTACAAATATCAAATACCTAGGAAAATTATTAAATGAAAGCTGTGCAAAATTTTGACACAGAAACTTCAAAACTCACTAAAGAAGAATTAAATAAATAAGTGATATAGTAAGGTAATAGACTCTTACATTGTAAAGATACCCATTTTTTCCTAAAATAATATAGATCTAACCCAATCTTAATAAAAATCAATTTCCGTGAATTGATGGGCTAATATAAAAATCCGTCTGAAAAAGCAGAGTCAAAAATAAGCAAACTGGTTTAAAGAAGACAAAGAAAGCGAAGGACTTATACTATAAGGTATTAATTTCCTTCATAAAAATATAATAATTAAAAGTGTGGATGTCCACATAAGGGTAGATAAATTGATGCTATGAAAGAGAAAGCCCACACTCATCCTGAACACACACACATATACAAACCTCAGATGCTAATGACAACAGTTGCTAAATTTGATATGCAAATATATGCTGCATTTATTTGCTGAAGTTTGTATTTGCATACATATTATAGGACTGAATTCTGTAAAGGAAATTTCTGTAACTTCAAAAATATGTGTTATGTGCATGCTATATAATCAATAAGAATTTGAGTACGTTAAATTTCTCTCTATTATTCAACTACTATTGATCAAGTGTCTATTATGGGACTAGCACTGTTTTAGATGATAGTGATAGGTTGATTGTAAAACATCCTTCCTTATATACACCTTCTGTAGGCACAGCTAGCTACAAGATGAACAAACCAGGCGAGGATCAGCCAGACCTAGTACAGATTAGTGGAAATGCCTATAGACTCATAAATATGCATGAAATACGAAATGATTGTTGTTTGAAGTTACTAAGTTGTGGGTGGTTTGTTAATCAAGAATAATTAACTGCTGTGATGAAAGAGGTATAGTACTAAGCAAAACACACTGAGTCACTACCATGAATTAATGTTTTTCGGATAACTCTTTTGCACGCTTTTATAATTTCAGGTTATGTGTATGGGACTATCAACAATACGCAGAGTCCCTCACTTTTCAATAGCTTATGCTAAACCACTAGATGTTCCTGAAAGACCTACATTAGTATAGTGCCTGTTTTTGGTAACTGGAAGAAATCCAAAGAGAATTTTTGCTTTTCGACAAAAGGCAAATGGCAAAAATAGTGTTCAGTGCTTGCTCTGCAGTGAGTCGGTCTGGACACCATGGTGCATCCCAGGTAACAGAGTGACTCCCAGCTCCCTCCCAGAAACTACCTTACATGAGCTGTTTAGCATATCGTTCCTGCTTTTCCTAGATGTTAGTGTTATTTTAGGCTTTATGTGTGATTCATATGATTTGGTAGGTTAGTTATTGAGTCTGGACATGTTGAGAATTGTTTTGTATGAATGAATGGTAAGTGCATCTTTGCTTTATGCCTTTGGGAATACGTTTCATAGGACTGTTCTACTTTCAGATAGCAGCGGGGACTATGTAGAGTGAACTGTTGCTTCATTTTACCGTAATAAATACACGATGATATCACCTTTATATATCATTCAGCTACTTCCAAATCACGTTTCTGAAGTTCATCCTCATTTCTTCACCTAATTGTCCATTAAAGGTAAATAAACCTGAAGCCTACTGACCAAATCTGTACCGCTGTCTGTTTGTAAATAAAATTGCACTCAAATATTGGAATACGAGAGATGGAAAGCAGCCTAATTCCTATATTGTCGGGGTTACTTTTGTGCTACAGTAGCAGAGTTGAGTAGGTACAACAGAAGCTCTGTGAACTGCAAATTCTAAAATATTTGCTATCTGCTCTTTTACAGCTAAAGTTTGCTGACTCCTGCTGTAGATCATCCTGTTTGTTCGCTACATAGTATTCTATTCTATAAATGTAATGCAATTATTTTTAAAATAGATTTTATTGAAGGAATATTGCATTATAACATTAACTAGATTTAAGTTATACATCATAGTAGATCCACATATGTATAGTATACAGTATGTTTGCCACTACTTTATCTTTTTCCCTTCACTCTACAATTAAGCCCCTTCACCCCATTTGCTAATTTTAGTTTTCTTCCTTCTGCCAGGTAATTGTTCTTTTTCTAATGTAAATATTATTCCAGTTTTTCTCCACTGGCAGTTCTTGCGTCTGTTTTATGGGTTGTGGAGTTTGATGCTACTAATCTGGCATGAGATGGCAAATTATACAAATAGGTTTAGCAACACTCAGTCTAAATTATGAATGAGAGAGTACTGAATGACAATTTTGATAATGCCCATAAATGTTCATTTGCTAATTTGGGACAGGCATAGTGTGACACAAAGGAAAGTGTGACACTGAAGAAATTTAGATATATCCATCAGCAGAGAACCCATGGCATTGGATCAGATTTCAAATCTGCTAGAGAAAAAAAAAAAAATACAAAGGTGTGACCTTCATAAGAGCCAATTAAATTCTCACTGAGACGGATGCCCAACAAATATACTTCCTGAAATGGATTGCAGATTGATGATGAAATTGAAAACAAGAGAAGTTAATGCTTAAAAATCCTTCAACTGTTCTTTAAGGGATCAAAGGAAGGAAACGCACCTGCCTAGGAGTGAACATACATCGGAAGACATTTCCATCTATCATCCATGTTCTGAAAGGCAGCCACGCTCTTCTGATTTTGGGATCTTGAATTTCCTTAATGATTGCTCTATGAGAATATCACGTGCTTTTCTACTAAATCGGTTTCAAGAGACAGAAGCAGCATTTGTATTTAGACAATGGTCTATCTGTCATCTTGGTAGAAGGAAAAGTGGGTAAAGGAGCGCTCAATGTGGCATCCCCAAAACTGAATTGATTCTATTTTTCAACTTTCTCCGCACACAAGTGTTTCCTAATGTATGCTGAAGCCATCCATTTCAGCATGACTTATTCATGCTCAAAAAATGATTGATTTAGACAGCCAGTGAAATGCTGAATTCCCTAGTCCTGTTGCTGACACACTTGCACTGTAGATACTGATGGTTTAAAGCAGCAAGATTGACTACACGGAGGATCAGCCAGAATGCCAAGATAGATCAGTGACAGCTATGGTTGACTTTTAAATGCAGTTATAACCATAAAAGTGACTGGGTGAAAATGGTATTATGAGAGTCCATTTATCCCTCACAGTAACTTCTAAAGAGGAGTTAAGCTATAAGAGCATGTGGTTTTCTTAGCAAGGAGTTGGAAAGTTCCGCTGGTGTTTGTAAACTGAAGTCTGCCACCAGATATTAGGAATGAATATGTATGAATATAGATGAAGGTTTTAGAATAAACTGAAGAAAATAGTTCCAAATCTGTACTCCTTTATTTTCATTTAGTTGTGCATGTCGGTTGTTCTACTCAGTCGGGACATGAACCCAGGTCCTTGGGATGGATGTATATGGCCTGCCCTTAGCCTGGAAGCAGTTGATCAAATCACTACTCTACTAGGGCATACCAAGGCATCATTTCTAAGGATCAAAAATATTTTCTCAATTTTAGTCAAGTGATTCATATACCAAGTCTAAAGTGTGGAAGAGTTGTCTTTTTCAGAAAAATATAAATGAAAAAATTCGCATTTTTTAACAAGAATTTTGAAGGGTAGCAATCAATCTATTGACATTTACCTCTTGAAGAGGAAAGTTTCAAAAACTTTGTTCCTTTGGGACTCCATAAGGAAGATTATATGCCAACCAAATGTATTTTAGAATTATGGAAGACATCTTTTCAATTCCTCCATCCTTCTCAGCTTCCCTCCCTTCCTTCTTTCCATCTTTCTGTTCTTTCCTGTCTCCTGACTTTTACATCCATTGCAATGTTTGTTGGATACTCGTTATCACTAGGACATAGAAGAGTTGATTGTCATATACAGTTCTGATTGATACATGCATGTGTTTCATCAGTGGCCAAATATTCTATCACTGATACTAAACACATGAATCAATGAAGCACCCAGCCTATATATTTCTTCCCTCAGTGTCTGTGCCTTGTGACTTCCTTAGGGACTTTACATCTAAATTAGGGATCAAGGAGTTTATTTTAAAGACAGTAAAGAGTTTGTAATAATATTTTGAAAAGTCAATGGCATCCTGTTTGTCCTAAATATATTAGAACACCTTAGAATCTTCAGAAATGTGTTTTAAATTGTTAATTTCAGCATCACCTACTACTAGACACTAAGGATACTAAGAAATACCAGATGTGGTCTATGTTCTACAGAGTTTAGACATATTTAGGAGGAGAGAACATTAAAAAATAACTTGTTAGAAAGGATGTTTCTTACCTAGGAGGATAGTGTATTGGGGAAGTTCAGTTATAACTGAAATAAAATAATTACAGCAGTTACAGTTCTGAGTCCCAATTTATTTATCTCAAGGATAAGACTAATGGTATTACTAAATTTTATATAGATTTTGAGTATTAATATAGATTATCCATGAAAAATGTTTGACATAGTTCCAGTTCAATAGTAAGTACTGAATGAATGTTACAAATTACTAGTTTGGTATTACCATGATCACAACTATTACTATACACCAAATGCAACTGAAGAGTAACTTCAAACAGGAAGATATAATAAGTCTAATTTTCACTTTTATGTGCTAGTTGATTGTTTTCTATCTTAAGTCAAGCAAGCAATTATAGTTTCTATTATATTATTGACTAGATATCCGTTAATTTTTATGATCTTGACTGATAATTTAGTGAGATCAACAGGATGATTCATGTCCATAGCACATAATATTTCACTAAAAAATTCCATATAAACGTTTTCCCCTAGACTCCCTAATTCTTACTCTATCACTAATGATTCTTTTCTTTAATCCTCCACACAATATCCACATGGGGGATTTCCCGCTTCACCGTTGTACAGAACGATCCTGTTCTGGACCCAAACTTAAGTATCATACCTCTTAAGTTTTTTGCCCAAGAACCAAAAGAAGAAAAAAAAAATGATTAGGTGTGAACAGATGGGAATTAAATGGAGACAGTAGCAGCAAAATTATTCTTTTAAATAGTTTGAGAAAAAAAAAAGTGATGAGCCAAAGATTGCATAGCTTCAGGAGAAACTTAAAATAACATGATCAGAAATGAGAAATGAAATTGAATATGAGAGTGAAAATAATGATATGTAAAGCAAAAATGAAAAAGCTTTGTTAAGTATTTCTTAAACTGATAATCAAGAAAAAAACTTAAGAAAAATGACAATGGGTTGGGAAATTTGGAGATGGCACAGTGAAGAAGTATTAAGATGGTAAGAATGCTGAGAGCAGTTGTCCTCATATTTGTTATATTTTTCAGACCTCAGAATGATGATTTTTTAAAAAATCTGGCTGGAAAATAAAAATTATGTGGGCTGTTTATGCAGATCCTTTACTGGTAGTTCCCCATTCCTGACTGCTATGAATATTGGCTGCCAAAAAATCATGGATGTACCCTTCCCTAGAGTAAGATCATTTCCTCCACTGTAGACCACAGCCAATCATTGACAGAGGTACAAAAAGATCAACTGTTTTGATTCAGGGTGGACCAATTCTTTGGGTCCAATTCATGATCCAGAGCTTGGCTGAGGAGAATGGCTTCCAGGTATAATTCATTCTCTCCTGGGTTTTTTCCCCTGCTCTGTCCTGATTCTTGGCCACTGTACTTCTGAGGGTCTTAACATTTAACAAATCAATAGAACAGGAATCTTCATACAATGCTCAGATTTACGGGGCAAGAAAGGACATATACATCAGGAAAATGTAACAATAGTTTGAGTAAAGTTAGGAAGAGTTGAGTGTGTGGAGAAAGCAGCTGGTAGATTGACATAATAAAGTGAAAAGTAAACAATTTTGCTAGAGAGGGTAACTGAGATATCCTACCATGGGATCTAGATGGAACATACAGAGGTAGAACCTTAGGGAAGAAGGCAGAAATGGGAAAGCAGATACTCTTTCGCTGACGTCAGTTGTATGTGAGCTCTGTCTTTGCAGTTCTTCAAGACTCTTTGACCTTGAACTTCCATTAATCTTGTATACCCCCCAGACAAACAAGGACAAGATAGTCTCAACTTCCTCGAGAAAATTTATAGACTGCTCTTCCCTCCAGGGAAGATGAAGTTTTATGTATGTAGCTTGATGTTGTAAATATATTTGAAAACATCTGACAGTTAACTGGGCTAGTTACCAGAACACAAGAAAATATCAGCATCAATTTTTGGTCTGATTCTTTCCTCATCTATTTTATTAAAGCTCTGATGCCTGAATTAACAGGATCCTTCCCTTGGATTGGCTTTCTTAGATATTTCAATGTTTTCTATCCAAAGCAAGTATAATCTATTTATTTACTTTTACTTAATTGACTTTATTGAAGGGACATTGCATCACAACATATTACAGGTTTAATGTGTGCGTCACTATCAATTAACATCACTATATAATGCATTAACTTTGCCATTGCCATTTCAATTCTTCCTTCACTGTACAATGGATCTACACAATTTGCCTGTCCACCCTCTGCTTTCCTTTTTTGTAACCACTAATTTGATTTCTTTGACTAAAAGTCTGTTCATTGGCTTTATTTTGCTAGACTTATTTATATTCCACATATGAGTAAAATCAAACCATGTCTGTCTTTTTCCTTTTGACTTACCTCAGTAAGCCTAATTTCCTCTAGGTCCGTCCTGCAAATGACAGGATTTCATCTTTTTTGAAAATTGAATGTTATTCCACTGTGTGTGTGTGTGTGTGTGTGTGTGTGTGTGTGTATCGCATATCTTATTTATTCACTTATCTGTCAATGGACACTCAAGTTATTTCTTGATCTTGACTATTGTAAATAATGACACAATGCGCTAACCAAATATAATCTATTTAAAAGTATATTCTGGGTATTCCTCGTGGCCTAGTAGTTTAGTACACCTAGGAGCAGTCCCACATACATCTCAAGGTCCCAGTTTCAAGACCTGGGAGGGAAGCAACCAATGTGAACAGAATAAAAATAAACAAAGTGCCTCCTCTTCCTCTCTCTTCCTGCCTACTTATCTGTTCGCTTTCACTCTTGACTGCACCTTTCCTTTAAAAAAAACCCTATATTCTCTTCACACTCTCACCTTCAAAGGGGAAAAGTGAATCTTACTTTACTGGGGGTTAATGATACTATGTCTTTTTTTTGCTAAAATGAGATTAATATTCTCTTATTTCAATATCTGTATAAAGTTATTCCTCTCCAATGGTTAGGAACACTTGTGCACAAAATTATGCACTATTAGCACAAGAATCCGGATAACAGGTTTTTCATTTCAATTCAGTTGTCAACTGTCTTTGAGGATAAGCAGTTCTTCCTATGTCCAAAGTCGTGGTTTCTTTATTTGGCCAACACAGAAGTGTTGGTCCCTTCCTGAATTTATAATGCTGTATCAAACCTTTATTAAATGCTAATTCTGCATGAATACTCTCAAGCAACTTGATGCTCAGAAAGATGCTTTACTAGTTGGGCAAAGTCAAAGCAAGGACTAACACTTTCAAAAGAGACCTGAACAATTTCTTTGAGGGGCATGGAAGGGAATTTGAGGCAGGTGAAATGATGGAGAGATGTACATAGAGCAGTAGCAGGAAGATATCACACCACACCTTATCCACATCTTCAAATATATGCCTCAAAAACTGCAAACACATCCTGAAATGTAACACAAAGTGAGCTCAGATTAATAATCAAGAGAAAGCAATGAAATACTAAATAAGATTTTATAATCTTGTAAATTATACCTTTTATTTCCTGCTAACATAGATGAGTAGATTTACCTCTCTCAGTTTTAGGGATGCCATCATAACTGTTGAGTATTGCTTATCAATCCAGTGTCCTTAGTGCAAATGAAATATAGAGATGTTTACTTCTCTTGAATTATGTTTGTCATGTTGAGTTTTTGATGATTTACATAAATTTACAAATAAATATCATAAAACATGATTGCAGTCTTTCTTGTTTCCAGCATTTCTGAAAGAAGCATCTTCTATTTATTTGAAGAGCAACCTTCATTTTTACTTAAAGAGTAAGAGAGAGGGGAAGACACATTTTATTTATTTTATTTAGTTGTTCATCTTGTCTATCTCCGCCAGTGCCAGGTCAGGAACCCAAGTCCTTGGAATGTGTGTGGACTGTGCCCAGTGGACTTAGCTTGTAGAAGACAAGGAAGTCGCACCCCCCAGTTTCTAGCCGCTGTGGACCAACAGTGGCCACCAAGCCGTCAGGTGCCTGGCAGTCTAGACTGGCTGGCAGCTACTGACTAGGTAAAAGGATTTTTTCTTTTCACCTGAAAGTGGAACCTTGTGAGCATTTTGCAATCCTGTGTGTTGTCCATGTGAGGAATTCACAAATGGATCACTGAACTTCATTTGTAATTCCAATTCTAATTTACATCTCCCCCTCTCTCTCACCAATAAAAGTGTACCCCAAAAGTATTTTGAGGCTCAGATTCTATATGTGGCCCACGTGTAATAAAGCTGTCTTCACTGCTTCTAAAAGAGCACCGCTTGGATTTGCCGATTGAGAGAGAGCTGTAACAAGCTGCTAAGCAACCAGAGCGTACCCATTGTATGATATTTTAAGAAAACTTTAACTAAAAGAATATCACCAAAGGATATTTACCTTCACACATCTTGAATATAATGTGGTGATTGGTGAGAATAAAAAAAAGCAAAGTTTATTCCAATTAGACCAGGTAGAATGAGACAAAGAGATAGGAAGAGAGATTAGTGTCTTTGATGTGCTTATAAACTAACTGGTGTCAAATAATAAATGCTACTTTTATGGTAAATACCATGAATGCTACAAAGGCACAGCAGGAAGACATAATGGGACAATAGACAGGGAGACCCTAGGAAAGAAGTACAACATATTAGAAGAAACATGACTTGATGAAATGGAAAATAACGGCAGATACATAAGTTGATGTCAGGATTGTCAATGGTGGGATTGATACAGAGCGTAGATAGGACCCCATTTCAAAAGCACTGGAGGCTGGCAGAGGAACAAGGAGTGATTCGCTGTGTTAAAGGGCCACCAGCCTGGCATTGGTCTTAACTAGGTGCCAGGTTAGCCCAGCTACAGTCCCAGCCTGTGCCCTTTCTCACCTTCCTGGTTCTTCCTCACCCTGTATGTTAGGATTTTGAGTCGTCTCCAAAAGGAATTTCAGGACCACTCAAAGCATTAATGAGTAAGAAAAATATCGTTAAAGAAAAAAAGGAAAAAGGTAAAGCACTCTCGGGAGAGAGATTGAGCTTCTCTCTTTGAAAGGAAGACAAGGAAGACGCCTCTTTGAAAGGTGACAGAGTCAAGAGATGACCCAACTTTATGTTGGCCAAGGAGTGAGAGTTTGGGTGACATGTCTTCCTCTTACCTGGCCCATTCCTTTTGCTAATTAACTGTTTGTTTTGTTTTATTTTGTTTCCCTAGCTATCTAACCCTCTGCAGGTATTTTTATTTAATGTCAATCCTGTTTTCCTGGGTCAGCCCCCTAGTCTATCCCTTTCAGGATGAGTAAAACAGCACTTTAAATTCTAAAGTTTGGGATTTAGTTGATAACCTCTGCCACTACTTATCCCTTAATGCAGGCAACAGAATAGTGTTATTCTATTTAATACCCATAAGAGGTTTATTATTATTCTCATTTTTCAGATGGAGAAATAAAGTCTCAGAAGGCAATTTACTTACGTCATTCTGGAGCTCACAGCTAAGAAGTGATGGAGCCAGCATTTGATTCTAAACCTGTCTGGCTCCAATCCTATTACTTTTCCATTCTATAGTGTCTGAAAAGAATCCTTTTTAGGTGGATGTGGCTTATAAAAAATAAACATTTGGCCTGTGCTGTTGGAGCTGTGGTTGGATCAATCGCATACAAAGGACACAGGCCACATACCCCTGGGTTTGTTTTCATTCCTGCCTGTATTCTTCCTTTAAATTAATAAATAAAACAAAATAAACATTTATATCTCACAGTTCTTTATATCTGGAGATGTAAATAAACATTCATATTTCACAACTGGGCAGGGTTGAGCTCTGATGCACTGATAGGTAAGAAAGATTTCATTTTTAGAAATGTGGATGTTAAATTAGAGGAATAAAAGGCAACTAAAGATAAGGCTGTACTTTGCCTATATTTCCTGTGTCTCTAACTAGTTCTTGTTGTTTCTATCAATCTACTGAAATGATTATCTAATCTTGCATGTAGTCTTTCTCATTTGAGTTTTTGCCATATTAATAATTTATTTTAAATTCCCTGATTCATGATTACTTCTGTGTCATATCAGTGTCTTGTTCAGATCATTGTTCTGTCTCTTCAGACTATATTTTCTTTTTTTTTTTTTTCATGCTTTGGAATTTTTGTTTGACAAATACAGAGAAGCAGGTAGTGATGTAAATTAGCCTTAAGGGTGGGAATTTACATTCATCAAGTCTCAAGTTGTGCCTGGTCTTTGAAAGTGTTTCTGTCCTTCACCAGGTATAGACAACACCGCCCTTCCCCAATACTGTTTCCTTCTCTGGTGGAATGGGCAAGTTTCTGTGCCTTCAATTTATCCTCCAGGAGTTCTCTCATGAATATAAGGCTTCTTTAGTTCCTTTAGGTGAGATGGGGAGAGAAAATGGGGGCTGTGCTCCCTTCCCCCAGCAGAGAGGGAATTTCATACCCTCAGGAGATACTCTTTCCCTTGCAGATTGAGTCTTTCACTCCATGAGGGAGAAGGGTTTGGATGGATTCTACAGTGGCTGCTTTTCTCCTTCCCCAGTTAGTTTCACAAGGGGAATTTCTCCCCTCCCCTCCCTGTAAGAGGAAGAGGTAGAACCGCTCACCACATCAGCACTTAGGCATTTCACATTTATACTCCAGCCCAGTGCTTCCTCAGAATTTCTAGTTTATGTTCCTACAGACTTTGATGATGCCCAGCAGTAGCTTTCTAGACAGGTAAGCAAATGCTTGGCTCTTATATTTCCTGGCAGGTGTCTGTCTCCAAGATGATTTCTGTCCTGTCACACACAGATTCTCTGAAGGGTTCATGGAAGTTATTAATTTGCTGCATGTCTATCTTGTGTTCTTGTTGTAAGGAGGGGATGAGCGATTTTCTTTTTCATCTCAGTACATCTCTACGTTGAAACTGAAGTTCTATATTCATTTACTTTTAACCTATTTAGCCTTCTTTTTAAAGTGGATTTCTTTTAGGCTATATACAGTCAAATAGTGTTGTTGCTTAATACAATCTGACAATCAACCTTTTAATTTCAGGTATCTGGGCTTTTAATGTATCTATATATATGACTATTAATAACATTAGGTATGATTATTGATAACTTCAGGTTATCAATTATTCATTGATAGCATTCATTTATAAATTGTTAACAGGTTATGAATTAAGTCTACCACCTTCCTAATAGCTTTTTCTTTTTCACATCTGTCCCATTTCCTCTGTGTTCCCTATCTTCTCTTGAATTAATTTTTCTGGGTGAATTGTATATTTATAATGATTCTATTTTACCTTCTTTGCTCACTAAATTTAATTCTTTGTTTCCTATTAGTGGTTGCTTTCAAATTTGCATTCTACAGCTTTAATTTAAAATAGGGTGGTGATATAGCCATAATAGCTCTTTGGTTATAGGAACTCACAGGAGCGTCCATCAATTACTGTCCTCCAACCACTTTATTATGTAGTCAAAGTTTGTACTTCCATATAGGTTGTAAATTCAGCAATTTATTATTTTGCTTTAGACAATTTTCTTTAGAAGAGATTTAAATAATCAGAAGAAAATCTTACATATTCACCTATATGATTATCAATTCTTGTAGTCTTTATTTTTTTGTTGTCTCTGACATTGTTTTCCCTCTGACAGAGGAACTCCTTTCCTATCTGCTGTTTCTTGGATCTGCTGCTACTGAATTATTTTAAAAAAGAGACTCCGGCCTCATTTTGAGAGCAATTTGTTGAGTATAGGATAGTAGATTAATAATTTCTTTTTCTTTGAATACTTTAATGATCCTGTTTTATTCATTTTTTTTTCTAGAGTTGCTGAGAAAGAGAGAAATTTGTTATAATCTTTTTTGCTGTTATCCTGTATGGAAGATGTCTTTTTTGTGACTTTTTAAGTTTCCCTTTTTAATCAGTGGTTTTAAGCAATTTGATTATGAAATGTCTTGGTATTCATTTCCTTAAGTTTCTTATGCTTGGGTTTATTGAATTTCTTAGATTTATGGGTTAATAATTTTCAACAAATTTGGAAAAAAATTGACCAATATATATTCAAATATATTTTCTGTTCCCTCTTCATATTCCTCTCCTTTGAGTTACATGTATATTGGACCATTTAAAGTTGTCCCACAGCTTACTGACACTCTGCCTATTATTCTATTTTGAGGTCCTTTTATCTTCTTTGTGTTTTACTTCACATAATTTCTATTTTCTTATCTTTAAGTTCACAAATCTATTTTCTATTGTGCAATGTCTAATATTCTGTTAAACCCATCCGGAGTATTTATTTTTTTATTTCACACATCATAATTTTCACATTTAGGAGTTTGTTTGATGTCATTTTATATCACCTGTGTCTGTGCCTAACTTTTTGAATGTATGGAGTATAGTTAAATAACTTTTAATATCCTTGTCTGCTAATTTTAACATCTCTATCAATTTAGGGCTAGTTTCAATAGATTGATTATTCTCTAATTATTTGTCTTATTTTCTTCTTTTCATGTCTGTAAAATTTTATTTGAATGCCAGACATTGTTGACTTTTGCCTTCTTAGACGTGTGCTATTTTAGATATCTGTATTCCAACTATTTATATTCTTTGTTATAAGTACAATCAGTTTACTTAGAATCGATACAATCCTGACTTTAAAGAGTATTACAACATTGTTCTAACAAGCAGTTACGATACTTATGGTTTAGTTTGCTCCTTTCTAGACTTGTTTTTAAACTTATCTAGGACTAAACTAGAATATTCCTTACTCCATAGGTAGCTTGGTGATTTAGTGAAGATGAGTGAAGACAGTCCACTCTGTTTGGCTGGAACTTAAGTAATACTCATCTCTGTGTGAGCTCTGGGGACTATTCAACTCTCAGCTTCTTCGTCTGACCTCAGGGAGTTTCATATCTCACATACAATTTTAGAGCTCTTTGTATGACTTCTGTTTCTCTTGGAGTCCATCTTCTAACTTCTAGTCATTTCAGATCCTTTGAATTCAGTGCTCTTTATGACTTATTTCTATCCTACAGAGATCATGGTTCTATTCTATTGTTTCTTGAAGTCTGAAAACAAGAATTGTATATGTTTGTATATATTTTGTCTAGTTTTTGTTTATCTAATAGAGCAAATCTAGCATATGTTACTCCATCACTTAATAAAAATTCTAAAATATATACATGTCTTTATTGTAGACATATCCTATGATTTTAGGAATCTTTAGTTTTCTATCATTGACTGATATTTTTAACTATTTTTCTTATATGGGCACATGAATTTACCAATTTATCTTTAGGCCATCTTCTATGGTTTGATTTCATAATTTTACTATCTTTTATTTCATTATTCATATCATTTAATTTTAATAATATTTTCTGATCTTTGTAATTGCTATTTTGAACTATGTGTTATTTAAGGATTTTCTAGGAATTCCATTGCTATTGATTTCTAATTTTCTTTGGTGAATTTGACATCTCAAATGTCAAATTCCTCTTCACTCTATCACTCTATTAATTCTCTATCACTAACCTCTCATCCTATCAGTCTCTACTACATAGGCATCTGTTTCAGATTTTTTTTCATTATGAGTCTACAATCACAAGAAAGACCAATGTTTCACTCATTCATTTAGCAAATATTATTGAGTCCTGAAACTGTAAGGATGCTATTGTTGTACATGAGTGTGCACATATCTCTTCAGGATCTTGATTTCAATTCTTTTGGATATATACTCAAAAGTGGGATTATATTGGTGAGCTTCCTGAATCCTTCATTCTGTCTTCCATAGTGGTTGCACCATTTTATTATCACATCACAGTATAAAAGGGTTCCAGTTTCTCTATATTCATGCCAACACTTGATACTTTATTTATTTTTTGATATTACACATCCAAATGGGTATGAGGTAGTGTATTATTGTGGTTTAGATTTACATTTCTATGATCATTAGTGACGTTGAGCATATTTTCATATGCTTGCTAGCTGTTAGTATATTCTCTATAAAGAGATCTCTATTCAAATCATTTTCTTAATTTTAAAAATCAGATTACAAGACTTATTTTTTGCTGTTGTGTTGTATTTCTTCACATATTCTAAATATGAATCTTTTATCAGATATATGATGTACAAATATTTCTCCCCATTTTTTAGGCTATTTTCTCCCTATGTTTTAAGATATAGTTTATAATCTAAATTTGGATCTTTGGTGCACTTCAAGTTAATTTTTTATGATGCAAGAGTTCAATTTTATTTATTTTTTGCATGTAGATATCGTTTTCCAAGAAAAGACTTTTCTTCCACAATCGAGTGGTCTTAGTATTAACTGTGAAAGATTATTTGGCTATACACATGACAGTTTATTTCTGGATTCTCTTTGTCTATTTGTCTGTGTTTATGAGATCACCACACTGTTTTGCTTGCTGTAGCTTTGCAATGTGTTTGAAATGAAGAGACATGAGCTTTTCTGTTATCTTTTTCATTCAAAATGGCTTTGGATACTTAGGGTTCCATTGAGATTCCACAATAATTTTAGAATGAATTATTCTATTTTTGCAAAAAAACGCAATTGGAATTTTACAGAGATAGCATGGAATATATATAGAATAATTGGGGTTGTGTGAGTATTTCAATAATATTAAGTTCTATTTATGAACTTGGGATTTCTTTCCATTTTTTTGTTTTTCTTTTACTTTCTTTGAATGCTTTGTACTTTTATAGTGCAGAAGTTGTCACCTCCTTTGTTAAGCTTATTTATAAGTGTTTTAATTTTTGATACTATTTTAAATGAAATTATTTTCTTAATTTCCTTTTTGTATTGTTCATTGTTAGTGTAGAGAAATGCAACTGTTGACGAACTATTCTGCAGTTCACTAAATTTGTTTTTTTCATTATTTTTTATGGTCTCTTAGGTTTTCACATTATTCATGAGAGATAACATTGTTTTTTTATTTTCCAATTAGGATGCCTTTTATTTATTTTTCTTGCCTAAATGTTCTCTTTAGAGCTTCCAGCCCTATGTTGAATAGAAGTGGTAAGAGCAGTATTCTTGCTTTGTTCCAGATTTTAGATGTTTCACTCTTTTAGCATTGAATATATTCACTATGAGCTTTTCCTATATGGTTTTAATGTGTTTACGTAGTTTGCTTTTATTCCTAGTGAGTTGAATGTTTTGATCATGAAAAGGTGTTAATCTTATCAAATACTTTCACTGTGTCACTTGAATTATGTTTTTGTTCTTCATTCTGTTGATGTGGCTTATTACATTGATTGATTTTTGTATGTTAAACCATCCTTACATGGGGAATAAATCCTACTTAGTCACAGTGTATAATCTTTTAAATGTGTTGTTGAATTAAGTTTACTAGTATTTTGTTAATTTTCACATCAGCACTCATCAGTTTGTAGTTTTTGGTAGTGTATGACTGGTGTCAGGCTTATAGAATGAAGTTACAAGTGTATTTTCATATTTAATTTTGGGGGGAGATTTTCAGAAAATTTGGTGTTAATTCTTCTCTAAGTATTTAATAGAATTCTCCAGAGAAGCCATTTGGTTCTGGGCTTTACTTTGTTGTGAGGTTTTTTGTTTTAAATTTTTTTGTAAATTGCTGTGTTAACTACTTATTCATTATTGGTCTGCTCATATATTTTATTACTTCTTTATGTAGTTTTGGTAGGTGGTGTGTTTCTAGGGTTTTATCCATTTATTCTATGTTGTCCAAATTTAGGTATGTAATTATTCATAACATTCTCTTATAAGCCTGTTTTGGAGGCATAGGTCATTATGCTCTCTTATTTCTGATTTTTGTGAGTTGAGTCTTCTCTATTTGTTTCTTAGAATTGTCAATTTTTTTTAAACTTTTTAAGAAACAACTTTTAGTTCTGTTGACTTTTTTATTCTCTATTATATTTCTTGCTCTAATGTTTATTATTTCCTCCTTTTCCTAGTGTGAGTTATGTTTATTCTTTTACTTTTTTGGTTACTTTTTTGCACAGAGTATCATTTTTCATCCCTTTATTATTTTTATTTTTGTTTTTTTTATCCCTATCCTTGGGAAGCTTATCCATAGTTTTATTTTTAACTTAGGTTTGTACTTAGATCTAAAATGAGTCTCTTGTAGGCAGAATATACTTAGATCCTGTTTTATTTCGAATCTATCCATTCTGTGTCTTTGAAGAAATAATGTATATACATTTAAAATAATAAGCAATAGAGAAAAATTTACATTTGCCATTTTTTTCATTGTTTTCAGTTAGTCTTTAGTTGTTTTTTTCCCTCTTTTCTTCTCTTAGTGCTATCTTTTATGTTTTGCTGATTTTTGACAGTGATATGCTTTGATTCTCTTCTCATTTACATTTGAATATACTCTATGGATATTTTATTTGTTATTACCATTGCAATTATACAAAACACCATGAAATGATAACACCTGTTTTAAACTTATGAACGTTAACTTGAACTGCATACAAAAATTACTTACAGATCTACTTCCCCTTCCTACTTTGTGTTAGTGGTGTCAAAATTACATCTTGTTATCAATTTGCATAGATTTGTTATTCTTATTTTTTTATCATTTGAATTCTATGTACTAAATTACAATAGCAAAGGTTGCTACACTTGTCTATGTATTTTCCCTTACTGAAGAAAATTTTATTTTATATGACTTTTGTGTTGTTGTCTACTATCCTTTCATCTCAACTTATAGGACTCCCATCAATATTTCTTGTAAAATAGACCCGGTATAATGAATACCCTCCACTTTTGTTTAACTGGAAAAGTCCTAATTTCTTCTTTTCTGAAGGATTGTTTCACCAGAGTATTATTCTTGGTTGAAAGTTGTTTTCTTTGCTGCTTTTAATATATCATCCTACTAACTTCTACGAAGTTTCTGCTGTGAAATCCATTTATTGTCATGGAAGCTCTCACACATGTAATAATTTTTTTTATGTTACATTCAAGATTTGTTTTTTGCTTTTCACTTTTTTATTGGGAAGAAAATTTACTTCATTTTCAACTGTGATATGTATTCAAAGGTTGTTTCAAATTAAATACATTCAATTATAATTCTAGCCAGTAAGATACCTCTGCAGTTCCCCGGAAACCATATCCCCTAATTCACAACACAGGATGCTCTTCCTCCAGCCACCTCCATGCAGGTAGCCCTACTTACAAAGACCAAGGTTCTGGGCCTTTCCTTTATCCCAATCTTTTTTAGCTGCATGTGACCGTTTCAAAAGGTCAAGTCCACAGAGTTCTTTAGGAATTAAAACTGGGGAAAATGGGGTTGGAACTTGAGAACAAGTATTCATCATGGAAGAAAACAAGGTCAGCCCATTTGCAAAAAACTTGTACAATTCCAATCAGTGAGCTCTACTCTAAACATAGTTTTGTGTGTCCCAGAACAGGATACTCAGAACTACTAGCTCAGGGCAGAGACAATCGTGGCAAATGACAGGTAAATGGGGAAACTGAGACAGCAGAGATGATTCGCTTTGTTGTATTAGACAAGTCTAACTTGGAGATCCTATATAAATTTTTCCCACATACTGGAGTATTAGAGCTTGGATTCTGACATATTAGTGGCATCCATCATGAGGCTTATTGGTTTCCTTTTTTGAATCTTCACCCCCTTGAACATCTACTGGATATTTTAACAGGCAGCAAGTTAGCAATGACCATGACCTGTGGAATAGCACAGAAATTAAACACACTTTGGTTTCTAAGTCTCAGATGAAAGGTAGGCAATGACATCAGTGATGCAGTGTAGTGAATGGGTGATACACTTATTCAGGCACTGCACTGCCAAATCATGTTCTCTGGCTTAGCAAAATCACCTAACTCTTTACATACTTCATTTGAACCTCTTGAGATGGCAACTCTTCTTCTTAGTTGTTCCAGATAATTATGATTGATGCTTATTTTCTGCAGAAACATATTATTATCTGTCTTTGTGATCCCCTTGTATTTATTATAGTCAGAGGTGTGTTGTTGTGTTTTTGTTGTTGTTGTCGTTGTTGGGCTTTTTGAGTTTCCTTGAAACTATATGTCCATTTCCCTATATTTGGAATATTTTCTACTATTATTTCTTCAAATAAGCTCTTTCTTTATGGGATTGTTACAATGTATACATTGTCCTCTTGATAGTATCTCATTACTCCATTAGTCACTCTTCATTTTTTTTCATTCTTTTTCATTTTAGTTCTTCTGACTCAATGATTTCAAGTGATATGTCTTCAAGTTTGTTGATTTTTGATTTTGCCTAATCGTATCTGAGGTTAAACCCAACATAATAAACTTTTCAGTTCAAATATTGCTTTTATCCATTCAAGAATTTCTGTTTGGTTCCTTTTTATAGACTCTTCCTCTTTGTTGATATTCTCATTTTGTTCATAGATAATTTTCCTGATTTCACTTAATTTTCTACCTGTGTTCTCTTTTATGTCGCCAAGCGTTTTTATGACTATTATTTTAGATTATTTGTCATGCAGTTCATAAATTTGCATATCTATAGCATTTTCTGGAGTTTTGTTGTTTATTTGTTCCATTGATTGGGCCATCTTTTCCTATTTATTTTTATGCCTTGAATTTTTTTCCTGGCATTTTGAGATTTGAAAATAGTTACCTCTCCTTGTCTTTGTGAACTGATTTTATGAAAGCAAATATTTTAACCAACGAACCTGCTGGAGGATCTAGGATCTCTCAAACTTGCTCTCATCAGTTGTTCTCACTGGAGATTGCCTGTGTAATTGCAAGTTCATATGTCTGATTCAGTAGCTTGCAAATTCTGGCACACTGACCGATTACTGCTTTGAATCAAGGGAGAGAAAAATCGCTGGGCAGTCTCTAGAAAAGCTTTTACTTTAGATGCAAGATCTACCTTTTTTTGTTTGTCTTGAGAGGATGCCCAGTGTGGGGGATTTCTTTCTGATTACTCTATACTATGCCACATGGGTGGAGGGTAATGAAGGGTATGTCAAACACTACAATTTTTCCTACTGTTTTAACTGGAATTCCTTCTTGGTATTGCAATCATGCAGCTTCTGTACCTCTTCCACAGATCCTGAGAGTTCACAGAAATATTCTAGCTCATATATTGCTGTTAAGTTTGTGTCTATTTAGGGGAGGATGGTCGGTAGAGTCCTAGTCTGCCATTTTGATAATGATGTTTCCAGGAGAAATTTTATAACTGATAAGAAGTTGAATCTTGTTCCTATAAAAGTAAAGGATCAAGAGATGGATGAATCATAATTTAAGAATGAAAATTCTAATTCAATATTCAATTTTTAGATAAGAACATGAAGGAAATAAAATGACTTTCCTACGATGGCAAGTGGTAGAGTTGTTTTTTGCCTTTTCATTATATGTACTATAGCAATCTAAATAGTGCTTTGTGTACATGATTATAAAATAGTCATTATTTAAGAAAATATTGGTGTCTTCATTACTTATTCAAAACATTGTAACAATGATTATCATAGATTCAAATTGCAAATATTTTTGAATATTTCTTTTATTGAATCTCAACAATTGCAATATTAGATTTTCCATTTTTTAAATTTATCTCTTCATTTATTTTAATGACTTTTCAAATATATTTGGGATTTCCTGTTGCTGATATGTTTAATACTCTTTAGTGTTCATTACTGATAACTGAAAGGCACAGTGCTATAATGTAAGATGCAAAAGTGACGTCTGATATTAGTATTCTGATAAAAATTTTAAGAAGCCCCTTTTATCTAGATAGGAATCATGTAGGCACCAAAAGTTATGAAATATTATAGAGGCCTTGAAATGCAAGACATGAAACCAAACATTTGAAAAGTCCTATCACACGGCTTTAAAAAAATTAATGTTGCATTAGTTGGTAGTTTACAGGTAGCATGATGTGAATCTGAATTTGGATTTTGGAAATGGATCATTAGAAATTTGGGTGGCTATAAAATCTTTTAAAATTTTGTCGTTGATTTGCATTATGATGCTAATCAGATCTCTCTTATATATTTTCTCTCAATCTAACTGGTAAATCGTAGCAGCATTATTCCGTTTTTAACTGAACAAAACTTCAATGCTTTTATGTGTTGTAATCTGTTATGTTTGTAATCGTAAAACATAATTAGATGTGACAATACTCCCAACAGACAAACACATAAGGTTTAAACATTTATTAGTGATGTTATGTCTAGTCTAAATATTGTAAGACATGTCTATTTAAATGAATATTAAATAATATTTCTAGATACAATGCAAATATTTTAATTTCATCTATAGTTAAATACTTTATCAATAGAAATATTCTCGCTTATTTAAATATTTCTCACTACCTATTTCATTATATACTTAATAGTAGTTCAATTAAGATGGGGGTTAGTACAACTGGGAAAATATAATTTTAAAACTCCTCCCAAACTAGGAAACATCTCTACAAAGGTATAAAGGAAGAAAACACTTTTTATTATTAAAAATCATTAAACCTGAATGCAACTTGTTGCACATATAATCCACTAAAAGTATTGCAAAGATAGGAAAAAAAAAAACTAATATTTTATGTAGCTAAGCATATAAACACATTGTTAGATGCACACATATTTTCCTCAAAATGAATAAAACTAGCCCTCAAATAAGACCACTTGTTAGCACAATTTGTTCATTATCTATTTATTTGGTAAATCAAGTGGCCAACTATGTTAACTGGCTTTATCTGCAGGAAAAAAAAAACCTTCCTATCTTTATGAGAACAGATAGTTTTACAATTTGGAGTGAGGTAGCCTGGAGCTGAAGTTAAGATCCTACCTTCCATAAGTGGGAAGTGGGAAATAGTATCAGTTGTTAACTGGATAAAAGACTTATTTCCTTTTTGAAAAGATATACATGCTTTTCAGAGAGGTAGCATAAAAGCTTACAAGTGTTCTAAAATAAGTACTTGAAGGGAGGGTGAGAGAGCTTTTCTTAATTTTTTTGACAGGGAGAATAAGCCTCTTATTTTTCATTTTTGTTTACCCTTATAGTAAGTAGAACTTAAAAATGTTTTGCAACAAATGTATAGCTAGTTTCTGATAAGGACCAAAAGGAATCATAAAGTTATACTAAAACATTAGTTAGAAAATAGAGGAAAAAGTCACAAGCTTGATGTATGATTAAGAATGCTGATTTCAGAATCCTCTAACTGCTAGCCTAAATTGCTTCTCAGTGGGGTTATTATCATTCAAGTGAAAGGAGTGTATTTAAAGTAGAAAGGGAAAGGATATTTCATATACTTCTGAAGACATTTTAACCTAGCATCTATCAACATTGTCTACAGTCTTGTCAAAGCACATATTTTAAAATCAAGGGTGGTTCCCATTTCTGGTGATGAAAGATGGGATTACTTGGATCAAGTCTTCCATGGAAAACAGTGAAACTTGCTGGAAGAAATGTGTATTTAAAAATTCATCTTATAAACCAATGAAGAGTCAGAAAGACAACAGGGAATTCTAAGTTTCACTATTTAAATAAAACCCTCTTAACCAAGTTACACACACTAAGTCTACTTTTCCCACAGGGACATTCGCTGATAAACTTTGCTTGGACTTTGATTTGGCATCATCCAGCAAGAGAGACAGATGTTAGGGGCCAGGATCTGGTCCAGGTCTAGGGCCTTTTTAGATTCCTTTACCCACCAAAAATGTGAAATCTCAAAGATCCATGGCCTTTAGGAAATGTTATACTAGATTTAACACTACACTATTCCTATCCTATCTTGAATGCCCAGGGGCTTCAGAGAAATCTGTCATAGTCCGTAGCAGGGCAGGAGAACAAACTGGAAAAGGCTAAAGGAAGATTTAGTGCTAACACCTGCCTTGGAATGGATTTGCTCACGGGGGATGTTAGCCGGGGTGATCAAGGAATCTTAAGAAATGAACTTAATTTGAGGGGATCGCTGACATAAGTAACTTAACCCACTTGGCAGACGCATATGTACATTTTTTCTGATAAAGTACTTATACTTCCTAAAGCCACGAAGGTTCACAAATAGTTTTTCAAATTCAGTGGTTCTCAATTAATAATAAAACATGATTATTCACACTTAGAAACAAGATATCATGTACATGAACCAGCCAAAAGAAAAAAAGTGTGAATCTCATGTGTTTTTAAAATATATGTATTAAAATATATAAATGTCGAAAATCAAATCATCTGCAGGTAAGATTTTAGAAGTGTGACATAGTAGACTTGAAAAATAAGCAGATATAATTAAATTTTTTAAGTTTAATTTAAATATCAAGATAACCCAAATAAAAATGTAGCAGTTATACTGGGCAAATGAGAGAAGGGGCAGAATAAAAACCAGTTAAAATGATCCAGATGCAGCAAAGAAGCAAAAACACAAAAAATCCAGCACAGCGTAGGAGGTGGAAAATAAATGCTACTCAAAATGTGGCTCTCAGCAACATCTGAGTGCTTGCTTACAATGCAAATTCCTGCTGCTTGATTTGTGGTCTCCCATGTCTACCGTTTTGGCCAATGAGATGTTGGGAGAGAGGACAAAGGGACAGAAAATACTCTTTTACATATTCTTTATTCTTACATGGTCTTCTTGTACCCCTAGCATGAGGGGAACATACATGGAACATTTTTCTAAAGTGATGGTCCCAAGCCAGCAGCATCAGAATTACTCAGAAACTTATTAAAAATGCAAACCATCTAGTCCCACCACAGACCTACCAAATCAGAAGCTCTTGGGGGAGTCTCTCGGGATCTCTGCTCCATCTCTGTGGGATTATCATAAATAACTGTGACTAGCAAGTCAGTCTACTCTGTAAAAATAATGAGAAGTTGAAAGTGAAGGTTATAAAGAGATACATTGCTTAAATATTCATATAAACAGATGGAGTAGTTACATTAATAAAGAACAAAAATAGATTTAAATCACTAAAGATAAAATTTCAGTTACTTGGAACATAGTAATCCAATGCATGTATATTGAATAGCAAGTTTACAAGCATCAAGACATACGCGTTGGAGGCAGGAGATAGCACATGATGCTCCTGCACAGGTATGACACAATACACAGTTTCTCATTTATCCACTTATTCATCATTTCAAAAACACTAAGTGCCAGGCCTCACCCTAAATGTTAGAGACATAAAGCTAAACACATGATTTCTATCAATAAAGAAAGCATTGCCACACGAGCTTTTTTTTGCACGTGATTTTGGTACATTTACAAAAAATTAACTTAATTTTTAAAAGTTATTTTGCTGCCCCTTCCCACCCCAGAATCTCCAACAATTCTGAGGAAATAGTAGCACATACTTGACTAATGTGACTCCTAGAGGCAGTGGCACGTTTCACTCTGCTTAGGCACGGGTAACTGAATTTAGTGAAGAAGTTGCCTGAATGGGAAAGGGAGACTCTAAGAAGAGCTTCCTCTGAGAAACTGATAAGCCTCTCTGACTTCAAATGTGATCATTTATTTTTCTAGAGTCAACTTCTGTGTTGTTTGAAGACAGATTCCCAAGAGATGAAGTGGTGTGTTGCATACCAACCTCGTAGTGTCTCTTCAGTATCACCTCAAGAAGCAAAGAGGCAGGGTCCCATCCTGAAAAAAGGAAACAGAGTGAAACAGCCCTGTGGAGCCCATTCATTGTCCCCAGAGAGAAGGCTGAGCAGTACTGGCCCCTAGCAAGTGATGCTTCACAGTGCTTCTACTCAGGTGGAAAATCACTGCTGCCTGGCTGTTCCTCTGGGGTGTCTATATGTGTGTCCGCCCATCTTCACCGTATTTGACCATTGTTTGCTATAGTTCTGTGAACATATTTATAATAGCTACTTTGATTCTTGTTTGTTCATTTCAACATTGGATGATGCTCACAGGCAGTGTGTTGCGTTTATTTTTGTTTTCTTATGATTTTCTTTCCTTTCTTTTACACAAAACATACTGTCCTGGCATACTCTGGTGGAGCAATGGTTAGGCCAATCGCCTCCAAAGGAACAAGGCACATACCCCTGGGTTCAAGTCCTGGGCCCAGGAGGGAGGACAAACAGTGTGAACAAACGAAAACAAAAATAAAATAAAGATGCTTCTTGTACCTTTTGCAGCCTGCCTACCTACTTGCTTTCATTCCTGCCTGCACCTTTTCTTTAAAAACAAAAAACTTACTTTCCTGTTTCTTTGCATGTTTAAGAATTCTTAGTTGGAAACAGGTCTCCTCCTCCCTAGACTTGTCATTGCTGTTTGCTGGTTTGCATGACTAGTAACTGGCTGCATGCTCCAGCCCCAGCTCACCGGCCCCTGCAGTGCGAAGTCTCTGGTGGGCTCCTCTGGGGTGCAGCTGTGGCTGCTTTTCTGGAACGAATGTCTTGTCATTTGCTGTGTGTCTCTCTTTATCCAACGGATGTGAATTGCCACCTCTGTCATTGGCTACATTCTGATATACATATTTGACTCTCTCTTTCTTGATTTTAAACATCTGTTTATCAGCGAGTCTCGTGTCACATCAGTATACCATGCACTAAAGTTTGAGACTTTATGATGTGTTTTAATACTGAGGTGGCTGGTTCTGTTATCATGGCTGTATTTTTTAATTTGCTGGTTTTACTCTCTTATTTTCCCCAATAGTATTTAAAATGAACCTCATCACTATGAAAATACTAGCCTTTCACTGATTTTCTATTAAATTTATAATTTGACTTAGTAGGAATGATGTGGGATTGGCTTACTAGCTAGGACAATTGCGTGGTTTCCATGCTCTTTTGAGTGTTTAGTAATGTCGAGGAAAACTTCCCCAGGTATGATTCACAGACTTCTTGTTAAATTTTTTTTTAGATATTTTATCGTTTGGGTTGCTCTTGTAAACACCCTTTTCCCTCTGTGTCTTTTTTTAACTTTGTTATTGTATTTTCATTTTTAGTAATTTCTCATATAGTCTTGCATTTGCCAGGTTTTAGTGATACCTTCTGAACCTAGAAATTCCAAACTGATATTTCTTTTTACCTACAATGACTTATACCTACAGTACAATGGTAACTGTATGAATAATAGCAGGACTTTATTTTTTTCCTTATTTTCATGGGAATGCTTTTAGTGTTTCGATAGATACATATGTTGCATATAATTGCACAATCTAATTTTGTCTAAACTATTTTAAAGTTCTTAGTTTTTCCTATCTCCTTGAATGATTTCTATGTAAAATGGATTCTCACTTTTGTCAAATAATTTTGTACTTATAAATACAACATAATTTTTGTATTATCTCTGTTAGAAGAATATATTTATGTTTTTTGAGATGACTTATTGTAATTTGGGAATAAACTCTGATATTCATGATTTTATTCTTTTAACATACTGTTGACTTTTGTTCAGAAAAATTTCATTTTGTGTTTTTGAATCAATATTTATAAGTATGGTTAGTGATATTTTTTGTATGAATTCAAGAATCCTACCTAAAACTTTAACTATTCTAAAGCAATAAACAAGAACAGAACAGTTTAAAATATAATTCAAAACTGATTTATTGGTAAGGTCACAGAAATGCACCCATGTCATTATTTTATCATAAGACTCATCTATATTTTGCAGGATTATGTAAAGGAGGGCAGAGCTTACTTTTGGGGTGGATGATCAGGGAAGATGAACAGGGATTTGAAACTTGTAGGTAGAGGAAAGAAAGAGAAGTGAGAGTGTGAGGCTCTCATACATTTTGGCTGTCTTTCCTGCAGGGAAGTTCTAAGTGGTTGTGTGATAAATTTGTAGGACCTGATGTATCTAGAATAGTGTTAAATTCATCTCATTCATCTGCCCCACTGTGTTGTATCCCTCCTCCAGGAATGATGTTGAAACTTTATCCATCTGGTGACACAGCAGTTTTGCACTGGTGGTGTGTAAAATGAATGACAGGAAAGCAGTGAGCAGTGCAGAATCCTCCATGGGCCCCCTTCAGTGGGCCTGAAAGAAGCATCCAAGGGGGAGACTCAGCACAAAGTGGAGCCCAAGACAAAGAGTACGACTGCAGCACTGGTGTGTGAAACAGCCCATCTTATCCCGAGATGCTGTATGAAGGTGACACTTGAAAGTTGAAGAGGCAGAAATGTAGCAGTATGATAATCAAGTCTCCTCTTGCCTAGCATTTAAATATTGAATGTCACATTTATATGCATACTTTCATTTGAACTTTATCGGAATTTGGTGTTAGGTCCAGCAAGCCAAATTCTTGTTTTCAAGATGAATATTGTGGGAGGCATATTCCTAGTTCAAGGTCACACAGCTAATAAGAGGTGAGATCAGGCTTATGTCTAGGTCTTTTGAATATCTTCAGCTTATTTTTCTCAAAAGTGCAGACATCTATAAAACACCGAGGCCTAAGAGAATTCATCTGAGATAGCTCTTGCCTTTACTTGCCTGAGTGGGATATATCTGGCATTGTTCAACGATCATTAAACTGTTGCAGTTCTTTGAGAGCTTCCTAATGGTTACTGAAGAGTGCCAGCTGAACACCTAAATTCAGAAGTGGTATCGATCCACCAGCAAGAAGTTGGATCTTGATTTACTAAAACTCTGATTACACTTAAGATGCCATTGTGGTGCCAATTGAATGCCCTTCAAGGTATTTTCCACTGCAATCAAAATATGTTTGCATGCTTTCTAGCTCTAAAAAATGATGGCACTGCTAAAATGAATTTAGTGAAGATCTCTGATCATTACCAGGGTGACAGGTAGGGCTCAAATGTAAACTTCTTTTAGAGAAACTGAGTTGCTCAATGATTCACTAAGCTGAACTTTAAAATGTGCTTCTGGTAGTCTATGAATATAATGCTATGCATGGATGACACCTTAGATTTCCACTTGGCTGCTTGCAAAGATTAATGACCATTGTCTCAGGCATGAAAGAAAAATTGTACTGATGCTGGATAAATGCACAGTACACAGTATAGTTTCCCTAAATAGCACTTAGGATTTTTTTTCCTCCTCGTATAAAGTTATATTTTGTAGCCTACCAATATGAGTGCAATATCCTAGACTCTCAAATAGCTTTACCCAAAGGATAAGGTGCTCTATTACATTATATCTTGTCTTTGCAAACCTCACCCCTTTTGCATTAGGGTTACCATCTTGTATTCCAGAATGCTTGACTAGCTACAGTAGTTGACAAATGTACTCTTAGCATGTTGTTCAGAAACAATTCTAAAGTGCAAAACTTAAATTTCTGATTATGGGGGAATAAGAGGACTTTAAAGCTTTTTAGGCATTTGAGAAGATGACATGCCATCCTCCAAAAGCTACCAGTCCCTTTAGTAGTACATTCTTATGAATTGTATGAAGTCTTAAGTTTTAAATTACCTTTGCATAGTTTGACTCTTCATTGCCAGGTCTAGGAGACTTGTTGCAAATTAAAATGTTTTCCTCTACTTTTACATATTGACCTATAGTGTGGGCTTCAGTCCATGATATAACAAGCTAATATGATGCAAATAGATTTTGTAGTGACAATATCTGCATCATTTGCAAGGCTTTCCAGAAGTAGACTCTATAGGAACATACATTCCTAACTTTCTGTATGTGACCAAACAAGATCATTGCACACTAATGAATTTAACATGAAGCATATGGCTGAAATAATAGTTTTGTTCTATGCTAAGATATAAAGGAATTTTAAACCAGTGCTCTTCGTTTATTTTTGAGTTAACGTAATAAACTTTAATTCTAGTTTAAATGCAATTTGTATTAGAGTTGATTTATGTAAAAGGCAATTCCAATTGCTAATTATAATGGTATATATTTACACTAAATGACTTCTGTTAACCAAATGTAGTTGATAATTTTCATCCAGCGTTCTTTGTTTTTTTAATGCTATGCCTTGGTGTAAAATATCACTTTACACCTTGATAAATGTATATACCACACTGAATCTGTGACCAAAGATCTAGCCATTCACCAGTATCAACTTGACCTCTACAAATTCCTCACACCCTTATTCCCCTTCCCCTGTGGTAACTATCATTTGATATCAGAATCTGAGGTTATGTTATATTTTGTTTGCTTGCTTTGTTTCTTTATATTCTACATAGGAGTGAACTCATTTGATTTTTGTCATTCTAACTTATTCCAGTTAGTATAAGTCCTTCAATGACCATCCACCCATTGTTACAGATGGCAAGATTTCATCTTTAAAGCTGAGTCATATTCCATGTGTGTGTATGTGTGTACATAACATCTTCTTTATTCAATCATCCATCGATAGGTACTCAGGTTGTTTCCATTTCTTAGTTAATATGAGTAGTGCTGCAATGAAAATAGGGGTGTATATGTCTTTTTGAATTAGTATTTTCTTAGTCTTTGGATAAATACCTAGAAGTGGAATTTCTGGATCATATGTTGGCTCTATTTTTAATCAGAAATGTAAAATCTATTGAGTTCATTCACTAATAAAGTTCTTGAAGGCAGAGACTCCCTCTTTTTAAGTTTCTCTTAATGTTTATCGGGCTCAGAAGTACGTTTTTCATTTGGGTTCATTAATACCAGCGGGGACACAGATGGTGCAAGCTAGTACCCATTGTGTGCTGTAGCATGGAAACTAATCCACTGTTGAATTCCAACCCTATTCTAATGCTCCTCCATAAGAAATAGTGCTTATCAGCATCCATACATTTGTAACTATCATTTTCAGCACAAAAGTAAACATGAATTTCTATCCTTGAATTATTTTCGGAGAAAAATTAAAAAAAAAAAAACCCAAGAACTACTGTCTGCTGGGTTTTTTTTTAAGTGTGTGTTTTCTTTCATTTAATTTGACAATTACTTGTCTTTAAAATAGCTTTTCTTTGTGTGCACTTCTGTGCTCAGGAAAAACTAGCATGAAAGTCTCACATTTAAAGAGTAACCTTTCTAAGTGAATTGAGGTTTGAATAGCTCTCAAGTGAAGAAACACAAAACTTTTAAGAAGATTGAGAGATGGATTGTGCTTACAAGGACGTTTCATAATATAGAAGAGAGTTTTCTCAAATTTAGGAAACTTCATTTATTTGAATCAATATTTTTGACAAAGCAAAAAAAAAAAAGCTTTTCTTATATCATATTTTGAAGACTAATTTTTATTTTTAATTGAAGTAAAAATTTATTTTCTAAAGGCAGTTTTTAGAACTCTATTATATTGATTATGGTCATTTCATTTAGAGGCACATAAAATGTATTTATTTCCTTCTGTGTTGTCGTTCCCTGGCTACCACACCCCACCTCACAGGCAGGTGGTAAAATCCTTTATTCTTGAGGATTAACTTCTGAGTTTGCCTAAAATAGACAACTAGTAGACTCTTATGAGCCCCACTCATATTACTAGTGGGTGAAGAATCAGTCTAGGAAAATATGAGTAGTGCTACAATGGAATGGCCTCCAGCTCTGAGGCCCACTTTGCTTGGCGGCTCTCATCGGTTCTATGTCATTCCAGACCACTGCATAGTATCCTAGGAGTGTATAGCTGCAGGGAGCTGGGCTCTACTTGGCTGAGACCCTGCTTATGTGCCTCATTTTTGCCTGTTACCTCTTCCCAGAGTAAGACTTGGTATTCTGCCCTAGCCACGTGTGGGGTCCCATTTCAAACTTGGTCAATTGCATAGCAGCTTAACATTTCACTTTCCTGACAATCTTTTAAGCACTTGCTCACCATTATATTCCAGACGAAAATAAGAATTTCTGAATGTGGCCAACACCTTGGAATTTCATGGCTTTTTATTTTTGATCCATGATACAAAGTTGATAGCACAGCACGTGCTTGCAGAGAGGACTCCCTTGGGGTCTCTCAGCTGCCATTTCTTCAGGGGTATATGGTGGGAAGCTGATACTCACATAGAATTCCTAATCCTAGACAGAGGCTATTGGGCTGACTAACAAATGCAAGAGGAAATTGGGTCAACTGCAGGACATGTAGGGTGTGTTGGATGTCAATAATCAATATTTAGAGAGAGAAACAGAAGAGAAGAACTAGTTATCTGGACTTTTCCTTTATCTCATTCTCCTTGGTCACGTTTCAAATAAGAATAAGCAATCAAAATGTAAGGCTAAAAACACATTTCTGCTTCACTAACATTAATGTGTGTCAGCATGAAAAATGCTTTCAACAGCATCACAGCTATTACATCCAACAGCTAATTCTTGTGTCGTGATAACTATGCAGCAGGCCCTGTTTAACAGCCTTACTTAAGTTGACTCGTCTTCGCAAGAGTTCGTTCATTGGTAGGGGACGGTTTTGCAGATGAGGAAGCAGAGGCACAATGTGGGCATATTTCTGAACGCTGTGCCTGGTGGTAGTTGAAAAGGATTTTGGACACAGGCAGCAACCCCCTCAGCCCCATTCCCCCACCATGATCTGTGCTCTTAGAATTATGTTACTCTGCCTCTGGGCAAATTCCCTTTGGATTTAGTCCATTAGGAATTTGCAATCTTTGTTCTCAACTATGACATCTTAGGAAAGTATGTACTTGCTGCTGAGCCAGCAAATGATGGAACAACTAACTGAGAGCAAGAAAAGGGATTTTTTTATACATGTATTTCTTATCACTGTGTGATGGAATTAAGGAAGCATCATAAATTGTTATACAAATCATCTTTCATTGATGTCGGAGTCTCTCATTGGATGTGTCCTGGTGGAGTAGCCATTAGGTCAGCCACCTCCAGATGAGCGCAGTCCAAACGCATCCCAAGGACCAGAGTTTCCATCCCAGTCTGGGGGAATAATGAATGCGAACACCTAAAAGAGAATAAAATGAAGTTCTTCCCTCCCTTCCTTCCTGCCTGCCTATTCAACTTTATTCCTGACTGCACCTTTCATTTAAAAAAAAAAATTCTCTGATTTAACACCAATTTTGTTTGGGTAGGGAAGCCCAAATTTAGCAAGAAATGGGTATAAACTCCTGAGACATTCAAAAAAGGGTATGTTGCGCAAAATTATACTGAGCAAATTGTTGATTCCTTCGCAGTGTGCATAGTAATTATGTCAAGGAAGTCCAACAGAAGAGTGAGCCCGCTGCACAGTTCAAGTCTGATCAATTAAACTCATGCACATTTAGACAAGACAATGTCTACAGTGACAGACAGTTAACCACTATTTTCCAGGAGACTGGGACACTTGAGGAGGGAGGGGAGGTGAAGGAAAAGGATGACAAAGAAGAACAAGACAACTTTTTGCAAAGATGCATTTTGCTGTTGTGAGTATATATGTCAAGCCAAATTCTGTATGCTCAGAATATGTGCAATTGTATACCGATTATACCTCAATAAATCTGTAAAAGCAAAACAAAATAAAGGACAGTGAAAACAGGTCAAAATGCAGGCTTCCTTCCTCCACCAGGTCTCCTATGCCGGAATGAGATAGAGCTGGTTCCCTGAAAAATGAGGGAGACTATCGAGGATTAATGAAGCTTTGTGAAATAATCTCTCCCATGAGGTCACTTTTGATGCTCTTGAAAGTGTCCTTGGTTTTTAGAAATGAAGTAGGAAGGTTGGGGAGAAAATTCTGTGTTGCTCTGATGCTTGGTCTCAGGCCTGCAGGTGTGTGGCTCTCAAGGCCTGGCTCCAGTCATGTTCCCCATGTCCAACAGACGATTCCTCCAGGTGACAGCTACTGCTGGATGTGTTTTGGTAGTTTCTTCCCGATCCTCCAGTACCGCAGTGTGTACACAATGTAAATGGGCCAGTTGAACATGGTCCATTGCCTCTTAATGTTCTATGTCAGCTGTAATAGATACTTAGCAGTAAAGACTCTGAAAATGATTTGTATTTTACCATTTTTGCTTATTGCCCAAGAATAGCTTACCGCATTTGTTTTGTATACTTCTGAGTCCAACTCAGGTAGGCAGCTTTTTCAGCTTTTAAACATAAGGAGGAAAACAGCCTAATTTTATTGGTGTTGCTAATGCTTTTAACAGCTGTCCTGACAATAGCTTTTACGAGAATAAATGCTTTCTGACAAAAATTTCCTTATTAGCATACTCCTGAGAAACTCTACATCAGATCAAACTAAACCAAATTTGTCTCCTGCTTGAAACGCTATCTCCTCTGTAGACTTATTTAGATGTTTGGATCTCTGAGGACAGTCTCTTGTCTTATCTGCAAGTATTCTGCTCAAGCAATGTCAGGCAAAGCTTCCATATGACGAGACTAACACCTTGCAGTCCTTAATAACGCAAAATATACCCCAGAGGAGGTGGCGCTGCTGTATGTCAGCACAGTGAGAATGCACCCTTTGCCTTTATCGTCTATCATTCTTTCCACAGCAGAAAACAGGGCAAGGCATTTTCCCTTCCCTTGCTTTGTACTGAGTTTGGTGTTTCCTTGACTTGATGATACATCACATTGCCCATCACAGCAAAATGGAAAGCACATGCATTTTTTTAAGCAGGTATAAGAAAAGAAAAAATGTACCCTGGTCTATATTTCTAATTCTGGCAAATGTAAATAGGACATCATGAATGTATTGTATTTATACTATATACTTTTAGATGTCCTTGAATTCTTTGTTTTCCTAGGTTTAGACATTACTAGAAGTGTTCTTTCTGAATAATGCTCATGATTCATTTTTTTTAACCCTATTGAGAAAAATCATGTCAACATCTGTACTTTATGCATTAGGGGAAGGAATTTCAAGATGGGCTGTTCATAAAAGACTTCACACTCAATTTTATCTTACTAGAGAAATGAAGCTTAGAGAAATTAAGTACATAGATAAAAGTAGCCCCAAATGAAAAGGGAAAGCTTCCAATATTGTTTAAATTCGCATTCAGATCCAGAAACAATGAGCAGATGAATACCATCTAGCTACATAAAGTACATAATACCTTACAACAAATAGGAACAAAATCCAAAAAGTAGAAAAATAAACGTTTTATGGAAAGGTGAAAGTTAAAGGTAGAGCAACATGCTGGAGAGCTCCCGAGTGGGTACTAGTGAGAGATCATGACGCCAAATCAATGCAGTGTTCTTGAGGGTGGTGACTGAGTGTCACCACAGAGTAATTGAATCACAGTCTCTTGGTACCTCAATCACTCCTGAGTTTCAGTCAAGTACTGTTGACACGAAAATTTTACAACACGAAAACCTCATTGGGGCAATGTTATGTATGAAGTGGGACTTTTGTGCTTCTTCCAATGAGAAGGAGTGATACACTCTTAATAGGAAACATGGCGGGTTGTACCAGTGAGTGCATAGACCCCAGCCATGACTGGTGCATTTAGTGCACAACTAGAACCTAGCAAATTTCACCTTCATAATGTAAAAGAAGACAAAATCATTTTTAAAATATCAAGTGTCTCAACATAGAAGTAGCACTTTAGAAAGACATATGATCCTTGCTATCTATTTTTAAAATGTCATTTGAACAATCACCCAAAGGAAAAAAAAATCTCCAAATAAGTCTTGTTGAACAAATAACTACAAGGAACTCTGACAGTTAATTTATTAAATGTTCAGTGTTATAGAATATAAATGACAACAATACACCCACACACTGCTTCCTGACTTTAGAATTTATTATTAGTATTGTACCATCATCATGTCCTTTCTTTAAATATCTTACTAAGTAATCATCTTTTGAATGGGAGGTTCTCTTTTCAGACCTGGGTGAACAGAATAATTTTATTAGAAAACAGCCCTTGTTGTTTGTAAGTGTAATTCTATTTCTTGTTAATCCCTTCAAGAAGCTTATTGCTTCTATTTATGTCTCTTTTGCACAACTTTTTACATCTCTGGAAATCTTTTCCTGAACATAGCCTACAGTCATTCAAATGTAAGTATTCAAAGACTTTAACCTTAATGACAAAACTCTTAGAATAATTTGTAACTCATTTTGAATAAACCCTCATTTTCCTAACTTAATGGTTATTTATGTACAAGTACCACGACATTAATAAAAGATCATAAATAAAAGCCCTAATAGAGGAGAAATGAAATTAGAAGAAAGGTCTTAGTAGGAGAAATTATTGAGTAAAAATAATATTTCCTTCAAGTACAACAGAATTTCCAGTGATAAATCATATTTTCTTATGAAATGGGTTGAAATGTGCTAAGGACGCAGCCTATCCAATAGTCTGGAGCAGAGGAAAGACAGAGATGAGCACAATTTAAACATTAAATGACCCAAGTCCACTGCGAGGGTCCTATACCTTCCCCTCCCATCTCTAAACACCTCAGATCTTGTTATCTTTCTCAAATCTCCTCTAATGATTCTCTTCCTATTATTATTTTATAGCAGGATTAGGTATAATCTATAATCTCTGTCATTTTTTAAAACTATTAAAATAGTCCTAGAATCTGAGACTTTGTGAAAGGTTATCACTAAATCTAAGATGTCAGAAATAAGCATCATTTCAATCTCTACCCTCTTCATTTGAACAGAGTTCAGTGTCTTCAGAATGTGAGAGAACAGGATGCGTTTTTTGAGGGGATATGGAGAAGTGTTTAATTTCATTTACTTTACCATTCTCAAGGATAAATGAGACACTTTCTGGGTGTCCTTTAAGAACTAGGGAGACTGAAATTCATGTTAAATGTATAACGTACTCATTTGAAGATGATGAAGAATAATTAATCATTAACTTTTCTCCAACTATTTTTCCTTTAATAAGAAGCAACCTTGGAATTCTAAGATCATTTCAGTGTGAACACTCCCCTGGCCTGAACTACTCTGAAAAGTGTTTCAATAATATAAGTCGCTATACATTTGCAACGCAATGGGCAAGCCTTGTTGCCATAAATTATTTAAAATAAAAATAAAAATTCAACAACATCATATATTTTTCTCTTTTTCACTATTCTTTTCCCCACTGTATATTTTAGCCTTCTTCCTTTAGATATATTGTTTCCGCTCTTTCATTTCACCTTCCTAGTCTTTATCTATAGGACCATTTATTGTTTCTTCAACATCTTCTAAACTGTCTGCCATCTACTTTGTTCTCATGTGCTCCACTGTAACTGTCTGTACACTCAATTATTTAATGAACTCTTCCCATGTGACACCACTATGCTCAATGCACATATGATGAGTAAAGTTTTTGATCTCAGAGACATTACAACTGAGTTTATTAGGTTTCCAACAGCTCAACTGTAATAGTCTTTCTGAGTAAAGACGTTTTCCTTGATCTCTGCTTCTTTTGATTATTTTGCTCAACCGTTTTTAAAACTCTTTCACATTGATAACATCATATAAAGAAACACTCTAATGAAGCGGAAACCGACATGAGACCTATCTAATTGTTCCCATGATTTTAAATCACCACTCTTCTTAGGATTACTCCGCCCTTTGTTCTTCTGTCTTTCCTCTGAAAGAGAATCAGTTATTATTTTTAGTCTGAATATTCACAGAACTACTTTATCTTTAGCTTTCTAATTCCATATATTATTGATTTCTCAAAATATATTCTCCATTTCTTCTCGACTAATTTTCTAGTAATAATGTTAGTACTACCTTTCCTAAAACAATCTCAGTTCCAGTTTCCTGAATATTCAAATGTTATCAGTATTCCCCTCAACACAGAACTTAAGAGACTTGGATTTACATTTGAATCCCATTCTCTATACATCCCACCCCCAACACACACACACACACACACACACACACACACATACACACACACACATACACACACACACACACACACACACACCTCAGAGATTTTACACAGCTAACTCAGAGACATCCTCACTTCACAGCTTCTCCAATTTCTTAGTCCCTCAGCTGTGAATCACTGTTTTACCCAATTATCTTTTTTGACTGCTCAATGCTTTTGCTCGTTCCATAAAAAAAATTACTTTAATATAATGTATACACAGTAGAAATGAAATTGTTGCATTATGAATTCATACTGAGGATAAGTAGATATGCGTATGCACAAAATTTTACCCCCTTTTCATCTATATTATGTGCTTTCAAGACATACACACTTCGTTCATTTTTATAGGGCTTTGTTATCAGTTGATTTTCTATTTTAGATCAATTTTAGATTTACATAAAAATGTGATGACAGTACAGAGAGTTCCTATATACTCCATAAACTATTTCCTCTAATATTTACATTCTACATTAATATGGGGCATTTGCTATAATGAATGAACCATTCTTTATAAATCAACAAATAAAGTCCATGCTTTATTCAAATTTAATTTTTTTCTACAGTTCTTTGTGTCCAAGGATCTCTTCTGGGATACCGTGCTAGATTAAGTTGCAGTGTCTCCTTAAGCATCTTTTGAATTTGACAGTTTCTTAGATTTTGTTATTTATGATGATCCTGAAATGTTGAGTAGTATTAAGTATTTTGTACAGTGTCTCTCAATTTTGAATTGCCTGATGTTTTTCTCATGATTATATGGGGAAAAGAACACAGAGGTTAAGTTCCACTTTAGCCATAACGTATCAAGGACACAGACTACTCCATGTCTTCTCACTGCTGACTTTGAGGATATTTGTTAGGCTTCTATAGTGTAGTTCCTCTTCTCTCTTTTCTCATATTGTATTTTCTGGAGAGAAGTCACTATGAGCACCCTGCATCAAAGAGTAGGGTATGTCTATTTATGTTATCTGGAAACTTTCTGAAAAGAAAATTGACCTATTTTTTCCCATTTGATCTTTTACTTTTATTGGTGTGGATTAATAAATATATTCTATTTTAGGCTACACTACTTGTCCTAGCTTTGACCACTGAGATTTTTTTCTAGGTGGTTCCTATGTCCTTTAACATATCTCAATTGTGAGCTTTTGTTTTGTTTGTTTGTTTGTTTGTTTGCTTGTTTGTTTTTAGCATTTACTTACTTTTGGCCGCTATAATGCTTCAGACTTAGCTTACATGTTTGTTTCAGTTCTAGAATTAGCCATTTCTCCGAGGCTTCTTCATTTTTTTTTTAACCTTTTTTAAAAAAGACATATCATTTTGGATTTTTTTCTCACTGGGTAATGATGTGTCACTACCTTAGACTTTGATCCAGCATACAATGTTTGTTAATATTTTTATATTATATACTTCAAACTGCTAGGATACAATTTTCAAGATATTTTTAAACTTTCCAGTGAGGCTTACATAGATATAATAATGCCTTGCCTTTTTAAGTACGGTAAAGCTCTTCAACATGCATTCAAGAATTTGCATCAGTTGGCCCTAATGGACTTATTGAATATTATTTCCTTTCTTTCAGAACATCAAATATGTTCTGTAGTCAGACTGAGATTTTCACAAACTCACAAATGCCATATCCATTCCTGCTTCTGTGCTTGTTTATGAAGTTTTCCTAGATGGATTTTCTCACTTATACAGAGTTTCAGACTCCTGTGTTAACCTCCAGAGTTTGTTAGAGAAACTTGGGCGTGTTTAAGGATCACCAGTCTATAAGTATAAGAGAGGACATATAATATGCACGCCCAGCTATGAAGGACTCCATTTACCCTCCTATATACAAGTGTCCACTCCACTTTTCAAGGTTTCCCTCCCCTCTAGAATCGCAGGAAGTCTTCCCTAACTTGTTGACTTGGTTCGCTTCTTGGGTCTCTTCCTAAAGTGTTTTGACCTCTGCGCAGTATTGCTGCCAAGCATTGCCCTACGAAAAACAAGCTGAGTATCTCACTCCTCCAGAACAGGCTTGTTTAGAATTGCATCACAGCTGGGCTGCTCGGGTTCTGTGATGCCAGAGTCCACATGTGGTCTGAGATAAAACATCTGATAGAGTAAAACTAAGACTAACGTAAGATCTCTTTTAGTCAAAGTCCACCTGCAAAAGGTTTAATTTGGGGCACTCAAGGAAGGTTTTTTACAATGGATCTTACAATGGGCAGAGGTGTAATCAGCGGGGTAGGGCCACAATGGGAGGGGTCTGGACTAGCAACAATGAAACTGCCACCGCTCTTAGCGACAAAGAGATCAGGGGACAGAGAGTGGGGACAAATAGATACTTGTGTGGAGCAGTGGCTTTGGTAGAAGGGTGACCAGTATGAGGCCATCTTGCAGGGAAGGAATCAGTGGAAAACTTGGTTTGCAAGGTGAAGATACTGGACTAGAGACAACAGAATGAAAATAACTAAAGAATGAATGTTCCTTTCCTTCCTCTGATAATTCTAGGGTTCCTGATTGACTGAACTCAGCTGGAAGCAAAAAGGTGTGATTATCCTGTTGATGCAAAACTGACAGAGAAACTTCTGAAGCCCAGAACAGGGTGAAGGATGGAGAACGGTACCAGAGCAGAAAGTGAAAACAGCCCTCCCAACCACCCTGGACTATTTGTATGAGTCATATATTGGCAATCACATATTTCTTTGAATAATGACTAATGATTGTCACAATTAGCCACAAAGAACAAGGTTTCATAGTAGTCTGAATCATATAGGTGATCTTGAAACTCAAGAGAAAATTAATCACAATAGAAGTAATATACTTTACATAGCACTTTACAGTTCTAAGTACTCATAGATAATGGATTCATCGAGCAGTATTCATAGAACAAAAGCAATATCCACTGGTCTCATACAATAATCTGGATCCTGTGCTGAAGCATTTACTTTTCATAACTCCATGAGACAGTCTACTTTATCCATAAGGAAAATGAAACACAATGAGTTTATAGTCCTGAAAATTATGGACTAGATACAAACACAGAATATGCCCTTAAAACCCTAACAATATACTGCTGCTTCTGACATGCACAGTGGAAATGAAGTATAAGTGTGGATTAATACAACTATTTTGCATAAGAAAAAACAGGCTTAAAGAAGATAAGGGGAAATGCTTTGGGTGATTTTGAGTAAGATTTTAACAATGGGACAATAGTGTTCTCCAAGCTCCAAGCTCTTTTCATTATTTCTCATTTGTAAGAGTTCTTTGGTAGTCACAATGAATGGATGTTTGAAGATCTTGTTAGAGCTAATGTAAAAAAATGCATAGATAAATAAAGCATAAAAAGGGATAATCTTGTTTTCATTTAACATGCAAAAATGTGGCATTGAATTCATTTCCTCTAGACATACTATAGTCAGTGTCGATGCAATGGCTCCTTCAGTAATGCCTGCAAATTTTCTGTGATGAGTGGCCATCTATCGCTTTTGTCTCTGGGGATGTATAGACCTCTTCTTTCTTTCCTTGGAGACTAAGAGGTTGCAATACTAAATAACACAGCTGTCAAGAGCTGCAAAATTTGTGATTTTCTGGTGCACTTTGCATTGGGGTGTGCGTGTGTGTGTGTGTGTGTGTGTGTGTGTGTGTGTGTGTGTATTTGAGAAACGCAGGCAGGAATGAAGGCAGGTAGGAAGGATGGAAGAGTGATAAGGAGAAAGAAGCATTTTATTTATTTGGTTGTTCATTTTTAGTTGTCTAACCCCAGTCCCTGACCCTGAGCTATAAACAAGGGGGCTTGGGCAGTATATGGACTGCACTCCAGGTGCAGAGACAACAGAATGAGCCACCAGGCTGCATCACATTGCTTATTAATATTCCTCTTGAGTAAAACACTTCCAACCATTTCGATAAAAGTTGTGGTTGATCCAAATTTCCTTATCTTTCAGCTTGCGTTTATATTTGGCATGTGTATTCTTTATTAGCATTCTCTTGTCTCTACTACAATATCCTTAGATTTCATTTTCCTTAAGGTGAATGTTTATCTGGAGGCTGATGACGACCATGAATTTTTTCAATTCATTTTAATTTTTTTTTTTTTTTTTGGTGCTAACCCAAGTTGATTTAATTCTCTGACTTAGTAGGTACTGTGAAAACCGATAGAGTCTCACCCTGTTTTGAAAATTCGTATTCTTCTTTGGTATAACAACCCGGATTTTTTATTTAAACCAGCAGATTTTACCCAACTCCAGAAAGTCTCCTCTTAATCACTTTCCATTTTGTCACTGTGTCTATTCCCTACTAGCCTTACCTCAAGCAGCTCAATCTCCTTACCTCTTGGGGCTTTTCTCCTTGAACTACTCTTGTTAACTCCTTGCATGGGGCTAATTCTGCTTTCTGATTTCAGATCACATATATTACTACTAGAGAGAAATTTCATGAACTCCCGGTTTCAATATACTTCTTTTTAACACTACAGTTTATATTTGACAACTCAACATCTCTCTTTAATTAATATTTGAATGTGCGTCTATTTTTTTCATCATCTGGTGCTCCCATGGACCCCAGTCATGGTGCCCCCATGAAGTTGGAGGGGGTCATATTTCTTTTGCCCATCACTTTACAGTTGGTACCAAGCACACAGGTCCATTCACACCAGGCACTCAGTACCCTAGATTTCAATGTTATCTGAGCCAGGAATAGTATTTGAAGCTCTCAAAATGTATAGAACATTGAATTTGCTTAATGTTCATTCCATATCTTTTTTGAACTGTCTTCTTTGCTCTCAAATCTTACTCACTCTTAGCTCTGGTCAACGTGAAACATGTTTTCTTGCACTGTACTGACCTTCTCATCTCTGTTTTGCTCTTTGAATCAGCTCTAAATTTGTCTTCTTGACTTGCTGATTTCACAATTTCTTTTATTCAAATTCTTCAATGTTTCTTGTTATTTTCCTTTTGCATGTAAATGTGTCTTTCCTCCCTCCCTCCTTCCTGTCCCTTCTTCTTTTCTTTAAAATCTGAGATTTTGCATGTATTCTCATCCTCCCATTCCAGGCCCTGCCGCCCACCCCTCCATACACATACATGCTCATTTAACAAACTAGGCTGCTGTTTCATTGTTACAACTTGGAAGTATTCACTCTTAACTAGAATATGTATAAATTCAGACCCACATGTCTAAATTGCTTTTCTGCCCCAAACAGTACCCTCCCTTGAACAAAGAAAGTACAACTGTCCCGTTATCATTTATGTACTAAAAGACTCAGGGAATTTCCCCAGGGTCCATCTTTTATTCATGTTTCTAAAACTAATTTCTCTGTTATCTTGCCTGGCTTCTCTGATAGCCTCTTTATTCGGCCAGATTGTGCCTCTCTCTTTCCCTTTGGAGTTGACTCTATTTTAGAGACGTCTTTACTTTCCATCCCAAATCTTTGATTAACTAAGTTCCTCCTTTAACACCTGGTCTCTGTTCTACAGACTCTAGTCACAGCAGAGTCTTGGATTAGAGTCCCTGGCCTTCCGCCTGCCTAAGATAAGAGCTCACACCCACCACATCACAACCTGTCTTCTCCAATACTGGAAGTTAACAAATGCAGATGAATCACCACAAGTTGGGAGGAATTGGTGAACATGAAAAAACCAAATCTAGATTCTTCAAGAAGCTGATAAAATTCCACAATATCTGAATATTTCAATTTAGTAAATTATTTCCAGTGTAACTGGCTAACAGCCTTAAAATATATATCAAATTTTTCCCTAGCTAAAGCTCTAGAGTCTATTTCTGCAGAATATATATTAATTTCTGCTAAAAACATCTTCTATAAATACTGTATAGGTTTGGACAACTGACCTCGGAAGAGATCGATCATTTATCAGGATCAGCAATCTGGCCCCAAACATAAGGAGTGGAGGCCAAGTGTCATATGTATAAATATTTTAAACATTAAAGCAAAACTAACAAATTTCTTTCTTGTTTTGACTAACATCTTTCACAATGACTGGAAGTCTTGGCATGGATTTAAGATTCTCAGTCTTGTAATGATAAAAGAATGTGGTGGTCCCAGCTCCTGGTTCTTCATCCAGCCCACCTGCCTTTTCTCCCCATCCCCACTTGGCTGCACATCATGAGAAACCTTGAACACACACACACACACACACACACAAACACACACGTGGACACAAAGCCCAAGTTCTTTCCATACCTCTGAAAACTGGCTCCTTGAGCCTAGAGATGACTACCTCTGTGGCATAGGCCTCTCTCAGGAGAAGAAATTGTGAGAAAGACATTGTATGTCCTGTAGGCAGGTTCGGGGTATTTGAGCAGAGATTTCTGGTTCCCAGGACATGAATTATAGTCTCAAAAAGGATGGGAAACTCAAAGTGGACATAACTTTTGCTTTGCAAACTCCTTCTTTTATTTGTTGAAAGGGATATAGACAAAAGAGGGTTCAAGACAACATCTAGACACCCAGATTTCAAGGATCAGGAGAAAGGCTTTCCTTTTTGCATCTGAGAGTGAATTGGCATAAAGAGCTTATGAAGAATTTCTGCTTTGCCAAAGAAACGATAAATGTGTATTTTTTTCTTCATTTAGAACAAGGATTCAGTGGAGAGTCTTAGATGGAAATGGAAATATTTCTTTTTATTTGACAAAGACCTCTAGAAACCTAGTGTCCACCATAAAAAATCTAAAGATCTTCAGTGAGATTACAGAAAGCTGATCACCACTGAAAATACAGAGTAAGACTGGACAGTATTGGGAACCAAATTTTCTCAAGGTATGGAAATGAAAGTCCTTCAAAAAATAGGAAATTCAATATTAATGTAAAGTAGCTTGAAGTTCAAAAGCAGATCCGTTAAGACTACTTTATAAAAATCTTCATACTGAGTTTAGGTTTAGAAAAAAACTGAGAGCACCACAGAACTGAGACAGTGCGGGGAAAGTCAGGGCTCGAGGTAACACTGAGAACAATAGGGAATAGCCTGAGAAAGACTGAGATTCTTAGCAGAACTCACAAAAGACTCCACAGATGTTGACTCATTTTAGAATTTTCTCTGACAGAGCAAAGTTGGTAGTCACTGGGGGGGGTCCGAGTCCTAAGAGATTGTGCTAAACCTGAACTCTGTAACTAGACTTCTATAGATTAAAAAATAGCTTTGCTTGCTCATTCATTTAATTTTAATTTCTTAGATTTCCTATATCAATCAAGCTATTGGTGGAAAAGAATAAAATTTGACTCTGAGAAATTTTAACATAAACTTGTTTTACTGAAAGGATATTTGATCGCTTGCAGCACTTTGGGAGAAAGTTGAAGAAGCTGGATTTAAGGTGCGTATGAATCAGGCAAGGCTATGGAATATGCAAGGGTCATCAGAGAGGAACATTTTATCTCTTGCTTTGTGACACTTGGTATAGGTTTATTTCCAGGTGGAATAGTAGTATTGACCATTCTGTGATCCTACTGGAGAGGTGGGAGTGGGGGGGGTATTTGCGGGGGGCAAGAAAAAAAGCTTAGATATTTTTGTCTTTAGAATGAAAGACATCGAGTTTCTCATATACTCAGATGCTGGGTAATTAACTTAATAATGATTCCAGGACTTTGAAAAGAATGTATCTATTTGACTACCTAGGATCAAAAAGTGAAAATATATGATATGTCTATACTTGGGTACACATAGCTATCAATTTTCCGAAAGTAAAAGTATAATCTTGTCCGAGTACATGACAGCAGCATATTCAGGAGAAATCAGGGGGAACAGCAGGTAGTGAGATAAAACCTTAGAATGTCTATCTAGACATGACAGCTGTTCTACTTCCATGGTGTGCAGGGAAGAATTAACTCACGAGGCTGGGATTGACCAAACTCTACAAGTTCCAGAAGTCTTCAGGGCAGCCACTGGAATATCTGCCCAATAAGAATGGCTTTATAAACCTAAGACCTCTTGCCACACTGTATAGACTATACAAGCAATGTGATTATTGGTAAACCTATTTTTGTATGTATGCCTGGAACTTTGAGTCATACTACCAGTTTAATCATACTCAGGTCTGAGTAGCTGAGGTCATTCAGAGAATATCATCCAGCCTGGCATGCCTAGATGATGGACTCTCAAAGAAAATACCGCAACACTAGGGTCTCTCCTCCCTGGTTGGCAATGTCACTGAGGTTCTCACCTATCTTTGGAAGAATTAAATACTGACAGACTCCACCAGGAGAGGACCGCTGAGATTCTGCCTAGTTTCTCCTGGTTTCTTCTGCCTTATGTACCTTTCTCACTTGCAGTCTTTAATCTACACACCCTGGTTGAAAAACAACTTTTCTCCATTCTGCAAATCCTTCTAGTACCTGAATGTACCTACCCTAAAACAGCATCTGATTTTGAATTTGCGTACTTGAGTGAAACAGTAGATCCATTCTCTCTACGTATCAAACTTGCTCTCAGGGATTGTTATCAGAATGCATTGCTTGTCATTAGGTTCTCCTTTTATTTAAAGTTAAATATAATGCCCATTGGACAGAAAGCGGAAAACATAAAATGGAGAAATTGTGCTTGACTGAATGCCTCCCAAAATATTGTATGATAATATGAGAAGCAAGATAAATAAGAAACAAGTGAAAAAGATCTGGAAGCTCACGTTACTCTTAAAAAAGTCAAACGATGGTACACTACATTCTTTCTTTCTTAGAATGCATTTTATTGGATTCCATTTTTGCCTGTATTTTTGCCAACACTCCCTTTTTTTTTTTCAACCCTCTGATCATGTCCCTTTATTTCTTCCTGAGGTTGAGTTGACAGCATGTGAGTCACAGTGATAAAACAAACAGGACACATTTCCACTGCCTTGTGAAATTTGTTCAGTGTGGAGTTCTTTTGCTGTTTAAAATCCTAATGCTATGCTCAAGCAGCCCTTTCTATCCATCAGATAGCAAACCCCATCTGTGGAAGTGCCACCGACCCAAGATTTATGTGTTACTATTTAAGGAATTCAGGTTTGGCAACTTCAGGCTGTTCATTTGGCCAAACAATAATATGCTAATTAACCTGCTTGACCTAAATTATGCTGCACTTGAGCACATGCAAACCACTTGCTCAACTGGCTGAGCATGCCCCACCCTACTGTGTTGGCTATAAGGAGCTTTGCATCATAAAAAAAATGGTTGTTGGACTGCCCCTCTTCATCATCGGGAAGGGGATTAATTATCTTCAGTTTACTAAAGGAAATTTATATTTCATTTGGTTTGTGATGATTATACCAATATTTCACAATTAATGTGTTTCGGCAGGGACAGAAACGTCTACCGCTTTCCCAGAACAATCTGTGTTTTTCATTTGGCCGTAACACTGATCAGGAAATGTAAACATTCATATTTAATTTCACTTGAGCTTGCGACATGAAATTCAAGATGCATATGCAGGTCTCAGGGCACATGAACACCCAGAAGCTATACGCAAAGTATATGTTTAAAGTATTTTACTGGAAAAGCTTTTCTTAAGATTCTTAAAATGGATTTCTTGACTCAAAGTGCAATTAAATATTAGGTGTTACATATTCATGACTAATGAGCCTTTTGAAAGTAGCGTTTTTCTGTGGGCTCAGATCTCTGGTTTCATTATGGTTATTTATCATGTAAATCTGGAAATGCATCAGACTATCTTTTACCTCCCACCACCACCAAAACGCCACATTGGCAAAATTCAAGTAAGTGAAACTGATCATCAGAAACAAGTAAGAGCAGTAAAGCTACCTAAGAAAAGTATTGCACTGAAGTTCTTAAAGCTTTCTAAGCACAGGTCAAAATAGTGCCAAAATTGCACACATCACAAAGACTAAAATCTCTTGACATCATGATAACAAACAAACAGGAGAAGAACTTATTAAAGAAAAACATTCAGTAGAGAGAAGAAACATTGAGAGAAGAAAATGAACATGACCAATGGCATACAAGAGAGTAAAGATGTTCAGGGGACTTGAAAAGGGTATAAATACTGTAGGTGTGTAATGTATAGATGCAGCCCCCAAGCTAGCTGTCTTGTTAAAAGGTAGATGCTCATTCAGTAATTCTGGCTTAGACTCTCCCATTCTGCATCTCTCAAAGGTTTCTAGGGGATGCCAGTTGTGCCTACAGACCACACTTTAACTAGTAAGGCTGTGAGATCTAAGCCTGCCTACTACTTGAACTTTTTATCTGTTTGGTAAAGTAAAAACTAAGACTCTTTGAAAAGTTGCACTAATAGCAAAAGAAAATCATACCTGTGCATGTTTTGAAAAGAAGCAAGAATAGGTAAGTTTAGTAGAAGTTTAATAAGAGGTGCCGATACTGTGTCTCATCAAAGCTAATGAGCAATCCATTAAGGATGCTTGCTTTCTTCCTTATTACAAGAGCAGGTAAGGATAATAAGCATCTTATCACTGTGATTGAATTAGTGCACATGGAAAATGTTATCTACGAGCATATTGCTGGCCTAATGTTTACTGCAAAACACTGTAGATACATAGTAACAATAATCATAATGATAATAATATATTGCAAAAGCAGCTTACTGAGCAGTTTAGGTTGTTTTAATGTTTTGTCTCATCTTCACACCACTTCTGCTCTCTTTTTCATAAATAATTAGTTTTATTAATTTTAATTTATATAGATTATTTATTCAAATATAATAGATATATGTTTTATCATTTTATCATAAAAGGTCACAAACTACATATAATTATCTACATTTTTCTTTCTTCGTATATTTTATATTATGCACATCTTTGTATATCAGTATGGGATAGGATGTTTTTATTCTTGATTACAGTGAAATGAGCAATGGTTTATTTAGCTAGTATTCTGTTAATAGACTTTTAAGTTTTTCTTTCCCTATAATTGATAACACCATCATAGTTACAACATTTTGCACAGGTTGACTATTTGTTGAATTTTTACTAGAAATTATAGGTTAAAGAAAAGATCTATCTGTAAAGTTTTGATTAGCATTTCCCTTTTTAGGAGATTCAGCAATTTTTATATGTTGAGGCACCACTTGAATTTTGTTTTGGTGAAGTTGTTTTCATGTTTTTTACTCATATTTCTATTATATTTTTTCTGTATTTTAGTTTGAAACAAGGAAGTCCTGCCCCACATCAATTTATAAAGGAATACTACTTACAGTACATTTTCCATGGTATATATTTAAATTATATATATATTTAAAGAAATTATGAGTGTATATATATATATACATAAATATATATGTACACATATATTTACAGTATATCCTGGTTAGTGATGTGATTTGATGATAGAATACTACTCATTGAACAACTGACCAATCCCTTAAAAATCTGAGTTGATATGTCTTTCATATAGCAAATTATCACTTAAGAATTTTAGTCAAATTTTATTTTTTTATTGTCATTGTTTTGCTGCCCCACTGAGAAATCTGTTTATAGATCGGTGCTATGTTATTTCAAATTTTGAGAATTTAAATGCTTAAATTCCAATTTCTAGGTTTAGATCATATTTATGAATCTTTTATAAAAATACACTAAATAGTCTTATTAATTTTCCATAATAAAGTTTAACATATGCTTATACAAATCTAAGGAAAGTTTATTGTTATTCAAATTTGCTTTAAATATGCAGAAATATTTGTGAATAATAAACATTTGGTGCTTAATATGTGCCAGGAACTGTCCCGGGATTGGGGCTATAAAAAAGAAAAAGAAAAAAGGTTGTCCTTAAGAAACTCACATTCCAGTAGTAGTAGTAATAATGGGAAGATAAAATGAGTAAATTGTAAATTGTGTAATATATTAACAGTCTGCAGTGCTATGGACAAAATCAAGTAGGGGATGGGGACACATCAGTGTGAATGTACCTATCAATGTATATATGTGTAATATATCATCTGTCCATCTACCTATCATCTACCTATTGTTCATAGTTATATCTATCTGAGACTGAGGGTGCTTATGCAAGAAACTGGCATGGTTTTCCATTTACACAGCTGCACTGATGCAGGCTCAAGGCCTGAATATAACGCTTCCCAATCCCAAAGAAATCACTCAGAGGCCCAGCAAGTGAGCCACAGTTTTACTTAAAAATGCGAGGAGCTGCTGATCAGTAAGGAAAGACTCTACCAAAATGGCAGCGAACAGTGCAGAGATTATAGAAGACCAGATTGTGTTAGTGCTGATTAGCCATTGATCCCAAAACTTAGATTAGATCAGAGGGTAGCCCTCTAGGAAAGATCATGAGGGCTGGCATACAGACACCAGATGTCCCTCCGAGGAAATGTTCTGCCCTATGATGGGGTCATAGTGTCAAGTTAGTGCTATGCCCTGTTTCCCTGGGCCTACGGCAATCTTATTTTGTGTCCTTCTGCACCAATTAATTCAGCAATCATTATGTACCAAGATTTGCCTATTTGATGGAGATCAATTGTGCTTATGGAGCTCACACTTTAGCAATGAGAGAGAAATAACAAGGACAGTATAATGAGCAAATAATATACAGACACGTGTAGCTTAGTGACATTTCCCTTCACAATGGACTGCATTTACAGTGATGGTCCCCACAGTTCGCATACAGCCTAGGCATGTAGTCTGCTATCTCAGCCAGGTGTATGTAATTACACTCTATTCCAGTCTCATAATGACAAAATCACCTGACAGCAAATTTCTCCAAATGCATTCCTGTTGTTAAGTGACATATGACTGCAATATATTCATAGGTAAATAAGTGATTGTGGGAAAAAAAGTCAGGCAAGGGGTTTGAACCATTTTACATGTGTGGATGTATGTTGATGCAAGGCAGTGCAGACATATTTTATGATGCAGTGTTTTTAACACAAAATCGTAGCATACATTTTTATTTTTCCAATTTTTATGTTTTTCAATAGTGTTTTAAAATATTCTCCTTAGCGTTCTTATATATTTCATATTCAATTTATACCCAAGCATTTTATCTTCTTCTTGCTTTAGGGATTATAAATGGAATCTTTTTTCTCGCTGTGTCTTCGAAACAGTTACATATTATATGTATGTGTGTACACAAAGTCATTATTTAACATCATTGATAAATTCTTGGAAATTGAAAGTTTAAGTGGATTGATGTATAAGAAACCAGGTCCTTGAATAATGTCCTCAACATGAGTCATAAATCCTTTTTCTTATCAACATTGTAAGAAACATCATTGAACAAAATGATGCTATTTGAGAATCTGTTGTATATGAGAATACTTTTTTAGAGTATTAATTTATACTCAGTCATAAAACTGAATCCATGTGTGTTATGTGTGTGTTTTGTGGGGTGTTTTTGTACTTGTTTTTGCTTTTTTGTAGTTTTAAACCTAGAGTTTAGTAAGTTTGCTGGTTCTAGGTCATGTAGGATATAAACGTATGTGTGTGTGTCTGTGTGTGTATACATATATACATTACAGAGATACAAAGACAGCAGTAGAGGAGAAACTAACAGATCAAAATGGAAAAATAATTGGCTAAAAAGTACTGAAAAAAAAGTCAACTGTCCAAATTAATCCACAGTGTTAATGCAACTTAAAGCAAACACTAGTAGACCTTCAGGAGCAATTGATAAGCTGTTTCTATAATTCAGATGGAAGAGCAAAGACCAAAATACTCATGAATAATAAGATCAGAATTAAAAAAATAGGGAAAAATTTTTTAAACTGTACTTCGACCAAAAATAAAATAGAAAGAATAAAAGAATCTGGTCAGCAACTTGCTTTACCAGATAAGACAAATCTTAAAGTCACAGTAATGAAACAGGTATTATTAAGACAATAGGAGAGAATTCAGATGCCAGAAATATGCCTTTACACACAGATTTCCTTTGACTTAGGAAAAAGCTGTGTCCCAATAAACCCATCATAATTTGAAAGTAAGTGGAAAGTGTATTTACTACACCTCCTACTGAGCATCATACTTAGCACGTGTAGAACACCTATTAGCTACAGTTAGACAACACCATCCAACGTAGGGTGATATTATAATAGTGTTGACTATATCATGCAATTTACTGAAAGTGAAAAACAGTCAGACTGTTGGTAGCTGACCCTCATGATTGTGTGGCTGATTGGGAGTTTTTTCTCTGCATCACAAGAGAGCATCTTATTGCATGTTCCTAGCCTGGGAAAAGATCAAAATTCAAAGTTCAGGTTCTACCAAATGTTATTGCTTTTGCACCATCATGAAACTGAAAATATTTTAAGTTAAATCATCCTAAATTGGGACCTGTCTGTATATGAAATCCTGACATAACATAGGTCAATGAAATTAGTCTTAGAGAAGAAAATGAGAAACCTCTATATGTTCAACCATAAACAAAAATCAATTCATGATAGATAAGAATTTAAATATGAAAAACAAAACCATTACATTTTAAGAACAAAATATAGAAGGTGGTATAATTTCTGATTAAGTAAAAATTTCTTAAGTACTCAAGTACTTACTACACACCAAACTGGAACCAATTAAAAATCTTCATTACATTAAAATCATTAAAGAAAATATAGATATAACTCACAAATTCAGTTGGAAATTAACAATAGGTTTAAGCGACAAAAGGTAAAGCATCTAGAATATATGAAGAAATCAGTAACGTATAAGTTAATACAAACATGTCTGTCCAAATGGAATTTTAAAGAAAAGGAAACCAGGAATTCAAACTCAGTAGTAGATCACCAAATAAAAGTTAAACTATAAAGAAACATTATTTAAATTCTACAAAAGTATCCAGATTTAAAAAGTCTAAAAATACTAAATGTAGAAAAGGATAGAGACCAATGGGAATTCCAATGTATTTCAATGGCAGTCATTGTAAATGATGTAACCACTTTGAGCACAAATTTTCATTGTATACACTTATGCATGCACATAGGTATGATTCAGCATTTATAATATTTTAGTTATTATTCTTTGTTATTATTATTAACAGAAAAACCATCTAGGGACCTTTAAAATCACACTGATCCTGGAACTTAAATATAATAAATAATTCAAGATTCTCAGAGAGGATGCCTAAACACAAGTATTTCTAAGTAGTTCTTTTCATATGATTTAGCAATATGCAGTCAAATTTGAGAAACACTGCCTTAAAGTCAAATGTAATCCCAGAGACCTGAATGAGAATGCTCATAGTAACATTATTTATAATAGCAAAGCACTCTAGTCAGCTGTGATGTCTATAGACCATAGAGTTAAGCAAACTGAACTATAAGCATACTACACAATGCCATATAATAGTATAAAATGAATGAACTACCTGTATATGTGTCAAAGTAGAATGATATAAAAAAAATAAACTGTTGGATGATGCATTTTGGAGACCTCAGAAAATAACTTGTGATTCAGAGACCTGTGCTTAGGATATTTTTGTGGGTGTATTCTTGGGAACACCTGTGAACAGTGAGAGGGGAAGAATTGGAAAGAAGCAGAGACTTCAATCAGTATCTGTTGTTACAGAGATCTCCTTTATCACAATGTGGAATTTGGAGAGGGCCCTTTGCTAGCATTGTCCCGCTTGAGACAAAGGGCTGGACATTTGTAGCCAAACTGAAAGCAAATTGAGCAGAGCTTTATGGGGTGCTCCTCCCTGTTAACAGTGGGAACATGGGGTTCTCTGTAACATCCTCATGAGCCTTTGAGGGCTGTATACCTCTGACTTTTACACTCATTAGAATAATGAGTTGGCTTCTAATCGTTGAGCTGTCCACCTGACTTCCCTTATTTAAGAATTTCATAATAGCACAGCCAAGTTTTTAAATAGGATTTCCTACCTTTATCCCTGGCTACAAATAATAGTTCTTTACCCATTAGGTTATTATGGCGAATACAACAGCCTCTGGGCTCTCTAGGGCTTTCTGAATAAAATTAACAATCCTCTGAGACTTGATCTCTTCCTTTCCCATTTGCCATGGAAGTTCTAGGCCTCTACATTTCTAAATTTGGCCATTGCTTTTTGAAATTTTTCTACGTGAACCTAGAAGCATATTAATTTTCTAGTCCATGATGCTTGCCAGTGCTTAATCCATATCATGGGAGAGTGTTCCTGTTTCATTGAACTACAACTTAATATCCCACTTTCTTTATTCTAGCTCCTGTCCACTTTCCCAACTCCTTTTGGGATGCATTGGCTAAAATTTACAGCTTCTCTTGGGATAGAGTCTCTGTCCCTTCATAGCAGACTCGGCCATTCTGGTCAGATGGTTTTGTGATTTGACCCTAGTTGTTGGTCTGGTAGCCAGGAAAAGAGTGAAAATTGGATCGTGAGGAGTTGTATGTTGCCTTGCAAAGTAGAAGAACCTACAATAACTTCAAGCAAAAGTGCACTAATACTTATTTCCAACAGGAAGGAGTGAATTATGTACAGGAACCCGAGTGTTAAGAAGAATCTGTGATTCGAGATATTTGAGTTTATTGACACATATACCCTAAAGTAGTTGCATCCCATGCCTTCCATATCAAATATGTGATGTTCCTGTAGCTATTCTACTTGGATAAAGAGTTCAACCTTCTAAGAACTCTGCTACTCTTACTATAGAATTCTCTGTCTGGTTCTTAGCTTTCTGTTCTCCCATTCCCACCATCAAGCAGTGGGACATCAGAGATTTTTTTATATTCTATAAAGAATTCCCTCCAGCTTTCACTTTCACACTTTTTTTTGTCTATGTAGGTGAGGCATATACTTCTGCCTTATGTTATCTTCTTGTAAGCTATCACGATGGACCTCAGAAAGATTTATCCTATTTCACAGTACTATCTCCCCTAAATATGGTTTAACATCTGTGCTATTTACCAACCATTTGGCTCCTTTCTTCAGCATTACATTTCAGTTCACCACTGACGAAAGTTCAACCAATGCACTGCGACCACAAGTCAGTGGCAATCATTCTCCACTTGCCACAGCATGGAGTCATCATCACTCTCTGGGTCTTGGGTGATCCAGTTCCAGAATTTTACCTGTTCTCTAAGTCCATCACTAGCTTCAATTGTCAGAGACTGTTCTCTAGGAAACAGACTTTGTGTTCAGGTCCATTTATTGCAGAGTGTCAGTGAGTTTAAGACCTATGAGACCTGAGAGAAGTCAATGGGATAGAGGTAGAAGTTTACCTGTAAGGCAATTGTTACAGATATTATGGGGACATATGGAGCTGAGATGTACATTTAGAGTTGTCCCATCCAAGGCAGGAGGGCAAGCATTTGCTTCTATATCTCAATCTGTCATTGGATACAGACCACTACCAGTAAAAGGATGTACTTCAGCGCATTGACTACCTTCAGCAGAGGACAATTTCTGGTGAAGGACAGAGCTTGGAACTAGAAATCAATGTCCCTGACAATGGTGGAAGTTAGTAGTTCCATAGTGAAGAAGTTGGGCAATACACCAAAATGTCTACTACAAACTAAAATATATATATTTTATCAAATATAATATTTTGAGCTTGTTGTAGGGTAAAAGTAAATTTTCATCTATGTATGCATAGACATATATATTTGCATATGTGGAAAAACCCTAAAACTTAGAAAAGGAATAAATTATACAAAAATCACTATTATATTAACTGGATAGGAGGAGTGATTGGTTACTAAGTAGGACCCACAGGAAACTGAAGAGTAACGGAACACTTCTGTTTCTGAAACTGCGTGGTTGACATATGTGCATCCATTTAATATTTGTCCTTTGATGTATACACTTACATTTTATGTATTTCTTTATTTTTTATTTATATTTTTTTCTTTGAAAGGAAAAGAGTAATGAAAATATATGTAAATAACTATTTTGTCTAACATTAAAACTAAAGTAAGTCAAGAGATATCACCTTACACCTGTGAGATTAGCTATTATACAAGTCTGGAAACAACAGATGTTGGTGAAGATGCAGAGAAAAAGGAACACTTTTACAGCGTTGGTGGGAGTACAAATTGGTGTAACCCTTACAGAAAGTAGTATTGGAGAGTCCTCAAAAAATTGAGGCTGGAAATCCTATGTGATCTCTTTATTTCACTTTTGGGTATTTACCTAAAAGTCACAAAAACTCAAGTTTACAGAGCTATATGCACCCTCTTATGTAGTGTAGCATTATTTCTTATAGTCGAGAATCGGACACTGCCTAAGTGCCCATTTGTCACATGAATGGATAAAGACGATGTGGTACATATACACAGTATCAAAAACATGAAATCCTACCGTGTGCAGCCTAGAGGCATTGTGCTTAGTGAGGTAAATCAGAAGAAGACAGACAGCATTTGATATCACTCATATGTGGTGTATAGAGAAACCAAGCAAACAAATGAACTAAATTTTAAAATACAGACTTTTAACACATGAACTAAATAAAACAACAATGGACTTTTAGTCAAAAAAAGAAAAAAGAAATCATGGTTGCTGAAAGAGAAGGGGGAGGGTAGGTTAATTAGATAAAGGGGGTAATTGTACAGTGAAGACAGCCAGAAATAGTTGTGAATTTAATGTATAATATATAGATGAGAGTTTGCAATGATGCACACCTTAAACCTGTGTCATGTTATAATGCAATGTTTTTCAAAACAATTAATTTAAAATAAGAGTACAACGAAAGCATGATTTCTCCCTCGGTGTCCAAACAATCTAGTTTTCACAGCTTTTTTGTTTGTTTGTTTAAAGAGGAAGGAAGGAAGGCAGACAGCAGGCAGGAAGAGAGTGAGAAGAGGAAGAAACATTTTATTTCATTGTTCATTTTGGTTGTTCCTCCCCAGGCCTGGGTCATGAAACCTGATCTTTGGGATGTAGGTGAACTGTGCCCAGGTGTGGGCTTAATACCTGAGTCACTGGGTTGTGCCTAGTTTTTAAGGCCCAAAATACTTTAAATTAAATGCATATAGAAACCCATTATATAATATAAATATCATGTGATATATTTATGTTATAGAGATATGCAAAAAATTTTAATTGCAATGGGAATAGTGATTCCTAACATATACACGCACATACACTAAAGCATAGACCTTAGAATCAGGGCTCCACAAGTTCCTCTTTGAACTAAAATGTTTTATGATTTCCAGATTATGTAATAGAAATGGGAAATTTCATTAAATTTTGGTGGCTAGCCATTAATTCAGAGGAATTTTTTAAATTCTAAAGAATTTTCATTAAGTACAATTTAAACTTGATTTAATTTCCTATGAAATGATGATCTTACCTTCTTTGCTAATAATAAAAGCCTTGAACAGATCAACAATGACAGTTTTTCACTGCTACTTTTACAAGTTGCATGATAAGCCTAAACTTATTTGATTCATTGATTGTTAAAAATTTGAAGAAGGCTTATTTGGAAATCACAATTTTAGCAAGACATATTTAATATAAGAACTTACTAAAGGTGCATGATTGAATTAAATTCAAATTTGATATCTGAATTAACATCTATGTGCTATAACTTTATTTAGCTAAAACAAAAAGTCACTTTATCACAATATATATGAGTATATACATGCATGTATATATTATGACATAATGCATATATATATATGTATTCTGATGTTTTTTTTCTCATTTTCTTCTCCTACATCAGAGGAAATTAGTGATAATCCTCACATCTTGAAGTTTAGGTCAAGACCTAGCTACAAAAGTCAGATTATTTGTATAAATAACAGTAGTCACCAAACATCACCATGGAAACAGAATGTTTCTATAGAAACCCTATACCTTCCTAGTTATATTTCTGATGTTTTGTATTTATGATAATACTATTTTTTTTTTCAGATTTGTATCACATATAGGGAAAATCAAAAGTAGCCCATGAGACATGAGAGAAGAGTTGGGATCACAAATTATGACCTATAGAATGTCTACACTTTCAACCAGGCATCTAAACACCAGTCACCAAATCACTATTTGATCCTGATTTTTCCAACCACTATTCTAGGTCTGAGAGACACAACAGTAAATCAAAAAGATAAAAAGTGTAATCCTGGAAAACGAGTATCTGTGGAAAACACTTAAAAGTAAAATGAAATCAAACATAACTCAGTATGGAGTTTCATGCTGGAGCTGAGAGCTCAGAATTAATGTTATTATTTTGGATGTGCTAAATGTGACTGTTAAGTAATTTTATTTTTGCTTTCTACACAGCATCTCCCCCAAACCTATTGACCTGCTTATATATGTATTACTTACTTAATTACCTAACTTTTCAAAAGCATGACTGTTGTTGGAAATACCACTTTCTTTCCTGTTTTATACACACCATTAATGCCATATACTATTCTTCCTTGACCTTATTTTCTAAAAGAATATTTCTTTTCCTGGTTCATTTTTAATTAGACCGTATATGCTTGAGATGGGTGAGGATGTGAAGAACTCAGATATAATACAGAGAAGTACTATATTCCCAAGGCTGGGTCTAAGAACAGTTCTTGTAGAAATAGTGAATAATGTTAAGAATTGACCTTGACTACGCTTCACATAGGTGTTAGCAGAACGTGTATCGATTCAACAACACAGGATGCTGTCAATAGTGAGAATATCACAGAATTTATTTATTCTATTTATTATATTACCCTTATTTTCAAAGTTAGAGAACTGAAACTCAGGATGGTTACATAATCTGCCCAAGACAACAAAAAGTTGGAAGAGTCATTATCCAAACTCATGATTACAAATTCTGCTCTTTTGTACCATAGTATCTCCTTAGCTTGGAGTCATGCAATAAAGAGGTCTTTTCTTATACCTTATTCCCTCTGCATTCTCGCCCTACCCTACACAACTCTCCTTACTGATATACATACAAAAAGTTATGATGCTAGTGAAAAACTAGGTTATGAACTCTTCTTGAGATTATAACTTAAATGGAAAAATGTTACACCATCTAATTTTCTTCCATTTGAAGAGGGACTTGTTTTGACAAGGTATGTCATGCCATGAAAAATACTGATCACTGACCAATTTAAACACTATGCAAGGTATTGAAAACCGTAGGGGATTTTATTGTAAGTCATTTCTTTACGCCAGCTGTCAGTTTTACTTCTATATTTTGCAAGGGACATTTCTGGATGATTGAAAGAATGGATGAGTTATTGTAATACCTCAGGTTGCTTGATAATCATCAAGAAATCAAATAGAGACGATCAAAAAGTCCCTGTTCATTTATATCTTATTCAGACTTCATAATTTACTCGTGACAAAGCATTTCTTTTGCATTTCCTTAGATATGAGAAAACAAACCCACACAGAAAACTCCTATTGGGAATCAGCTTTTTAGTATTCATCAGTAATAAGTAAAGTCTTCTCAGAAGAGGAAAAAATAAGAGAAAAGAAATAGCCTATTTGTATTGACATATGTTTTTTGCCCCACTTATGTCTAAAGACTTATTAATAGTAAAATATCCATCATGAGGTATACGACCCTCCTACCTCTACAAGACTTATTTTTATTTTTAAAGTAGGGTTGAAGTGTGGGCAGATAACTTATTTTTCTCCAGTATCATGTCTTGAACTTCCAAGGGAGAGAACTATTTTAAGTAATCACAGCCACATCACTTACTGGCACACCGTAATCCTTCTATATTACTGAAGACAAATCATTTCCAGACTGTCTAATAAGAGAGGGTTAGCCATCCATAATAGTTACAAAGTCTATTGATATCTCCACATTTTGTCTTCATTAATGATAAATATACCCTCCAATAACTGAGCAAGGCCACCTCTGACCACAAAGGTTAACTTGTTTTTCTCAGAATGGAGTTGATAGTATCTGTGAACCCAGGATTCCTATTTGTTAAGGACAGAGACTGAGAGGCTGCTCACTAACTGTAATGACAGAGCCCACTACACCCTCAAGGCCACGGTTTACAGCTCACTCCTGGGGGCAGTGAGGTAGTTTTAACACTGAACATGTAATTGTAGGAGGAAATATTTCTGACCTCCTTTTTCATGGTAGTGGTCACATCTGGCATTCTCCAAGGCTGCCTCAAGTTGTAGGAAGCAATCTAAGAAATATTTTTTTAAAACTCCTTAGAGAATTAAGAGACTCTATAGCATATCGAACCATATATATGTATATATATATATATATATACATATATATATAAAGTATAACTATTGCCTTTTTTTTTAAGATGAAACATGGAGTTATTCATGCCAAGCCCTATCAAGATTTAACACCTGACTTGCAGTTTCACCCTTTTCCCAAAGTGGGAATTTAAACTGTTCAATCTGGAATTTCCAAATTAACGCCTCTGAAGTTATCTGCATATGACACCCTGCTTTCCCTTAAAGAAGGTGACTTTGCTAGAAACAATCTCTTTTTATTTTTGCTGAAAATTATGCCCCCAACACACAGGCTCTCTGACTGTAAAACCATTCCCTTTTGACTCCTCGCAGAATTTTTCTACTTGCTAAGTGGGATGCTGCTTGATTCATGGATCCTTTAGGAAAATCAATTGGATCTCTAAATTTATTCAGATGAATTTTCTTTTTTGAACACTCTAGACATTTAATAATATATTCAACACGTCTAAAAATTGGTATATTTATATCATTTTGATGGGTTTCTCTGTATACATTTACTAATTATGTAATTTTTCATGTTAGTCACGAAACTATCTCCAGGTCTTTTTTGCTATTTCTAAAACTGAAAAGCACACTTATATATAAGTATTTAGCCACATCTGAAAATTGACCAAAGATCCTGAGAAAACTCACTGATCTACATGTTTTTAAAGTAAGACATCTCAAGGTCATGGGAATTTAGCTATAGTTCAGTAAGGAAGCTACTTTCAGGAAGTAAATAATATTCATATACAATTTGAAAAATCTTTGTAAAAATTTGACATTACCTCACAGTATTGCTGGAGGATTGCTGGAGGCTGGCAGAAGAACGGGGAGGAAAGCCAAATGTGGGCCTCCGGTTTAAGGAGCCACCAGATGGCCTTGGTTTTGGCCACATGACATGGCAGCCTGGTCCCAGGAGGGGCCGCCACCTCCCCAGTCCCAGTCTTCCCCTCCCATTTCTTCTTGACCCCGCAGGGCAGGTGAGTTCTTGAGTTCAGTCTCCAAGAGAAACGTCAGTGCCACTCAAAACACTAATGAGTAAGAAGAGTTTTACTGGGAAAAAAAGTAAAGAGAAATTAAAAAACATTCTCAAGAGTGACACTGGGCTTCCTTGTTGAAAAGAAGAAAGGGAAGAAGGAAGCAGGTAATGAGATGACTCCCAATCTTATCCAGGCAACTTGGGAAACTATTTTGTTGACTTGTTTCTTCCTGTCTGACTCTCTCATTTGTTGATTAATTTGCCTCTTCCACATTGTTTCAGCTTCAGGCTCCCCCATTCTGCTCCTTTCAGCTCTATGTAGGCATTTTTATTTAATGTCAATCCTGTTTTTCAGCTTCAAACCCCACCCCACTCCCATCTGTCCCTTTCAGTAATACGCTTTTCTTGATGCATCTTAAGTAAGTAACTTTATCAAACTTTCTTTGGAAAGTTCTTTCAAGTCCGTGGACGTTGACTTCAATGGTAACAAAGGAGTGACTCAGAAGCGTGTCTTCTGAATGCTGGTGATTGTTTTCTTCACAAATGAACTTTGTGTTTGTGAGTTTGTGAATCATACAGTGGAGGAGAGTTGAGTTGGCCTTATGCCTCACTGCAAGGGCAGGCCTCTCCTTATCTGGAGGCAGGCACACCGGAAATGCAGCTTCTATATATGCTGACAATTGATCAGCATATATAGAATTCCATGCCAGCATCCAAGGACGAAGAAAAATATTCTTTCTTGAAAATTCTCAGTTCTGTGCATGTATGTGACTTGGCATATGGCAGGGATCAGATCCTTATCATTCTTGTTTTTTTCCTTTGACTCTTAGGCATCTGAATATAAGGTGTTAGTAGCTATTTATTAAGCAAACTTTCCATTGCTGATCTCATACTTGTTAAGTAACTGCTAGGTAGTGAGTCAGCAGGAGCAGGGGGAAGGGAACTGAGTCAGTCCTCCACTCAAAAAGGCAAGAGATCATGAGTGGTGCCAATCTAATGTCCTCCAATAAAGGGGTCTACTAGCCACCCCCAGGCAGGGATCAGGGCTACTAGACTCCTTAAAAAACTGAGCCAGAAGTTTCTGGTGGCCTGTGTCCCTCTTGGAATATGACCTGTTCTTCTATCCCTTAAGGGGTATGCTATCTGTTAGGTTCTCTTGAAGATTTGGGAGCTTTCGGTTTGGGAGTGTGGAAAAGAGTGACCCAAAGTTATGCTTCAAATATCCAAAAGAGTTTATTTTGGAACTTCAGAAGTGGACTGACTCAGAAAAAGAGTAAACCAGCATGGGGGTGGGGGGTAAAGTCTCAGCTATTTATGCAGGGTTGGGGAGTTGAGGCATGATTCACTGGCAGGCACTGAGGAGTCTGAAGGAAAAGAGTGTTTAGAAGTTCATAAAGATGTGAATACAGGCATTCCTCAAAACAATGAAGATCATTATCACAAGAGACTGAGAAGAGTGCCTAGGACTGGCCTTCAGCAGCCAAGATGAAACACTGAGACAAAGGCCAACTGAGATTCCCACCAAAATACTGCACACACAGCTCTCTTAGCACAAAATGGCATCACCCAGGCCTTTCTGCGGGGTCCTTGTCCTAACCACTGTCTTTAATAAATCCCATTTGCTTTTACTTTCAAATGACTATGCTGACTTCTTTGTGCCCCTAGTGGATGAGCCCAGTGAAATCTTTGGGGCTCACAAGAAGCCTGGAGCATCACCCCAAGACACTCACAGGACTGTAACTACTGATTCTTTTGGAGAGAATTGTTTTATGTATGGATATTATAATGACCCTGACTGATCAGGAAAGGGGTGTCTGCGAAATAATGACTTAAGAATTCAATATGAAAACAACCACTTGTTTATGAGGACATTGATAAGCAGACATGGTAGGCAAAGATAACTAGAAGCTTCTCCATGCCAAGAGGCCAAAGCCAAAAATTAACAGATGGCTCTCATAACACACTTCTGAAGCAGTATTGATACAGGAACTGAAAAAATCCAATGGGAGGTGCTTTTGGATGGCTGGTGCCTGAGTATTCTTAAACCATCTCCAGATTGGGAGCTGCTGCCAGAAGCTGTCCCCCCTAACATGGCAGGATCAATCAGCAAGAGAAGTGAAACCAGAATGTAACCACTCTCTCACTGTTCTCCTTGTCTCAGTGGTTAGAACGCCTCCCTTTTCGGCCAATTGAATTTCGTTTTTTAATTTTACTATAAGGTTGAACTTTATTTTTTTAATTTTTAAAAAATCTTTAAATGATTGAAGGAACTGCATTATAACATTGTATAGACTTAAAGTGCAATATTTCACAGCAATATCTGTCTATAATACATCAAGTTCACCACCATCATTATAACTCTACCAGATGATATGTTTATAGTATTATAAGGTAGGTTTCCCCCAATAAATCACCATATGTGATTGGCTTGAGTCATAAGTGAAAACTCTCCATCTAGGTAGGAGTTTGTACATTGAGATCCCACCACCAATATAAAACAAGAACTCAATGGCAGTACAATTTATTGTCAATATTATTTGTGAAACTAAGAATTTGTGTAGCCATCAGGAACATTTCCAATAGTAAATATTAGCACATATCATTCCAATCATGAAATTATAAAAACAATGATTATGCTTCATTGTCAAGAATTTTGAATTTTGCAGCTGTCTAAGACATAGACCAAAAAACTCAAGTGTTCTGATACACCAAATGATATTTAATTGACTTAATATTTCATTCTTCTCTAAAATACGTCCTTGTAAGAAAACTTTCTGCAAATGCCTGCCATATAGTATACAGTTAGGAGGGAAGTTATTTTCCTCTTTCCCTTCTACAAGGCAATTTCACTGCAAGACGAGCTATGGTGATACTTGAGAAAAGGAAGAGGAAATGAATATTGGGCAATACATACAGATTGTAGTTCAGATAAAACATTCTTCATGCCACTAAGTGTTTAACTTATTGACTAAAGTAATTCTTATTAAGTAGAATGCCCATAGGTTTTATGAGAGAATTTCCAACCTTCAAAAATGATCAAAGGAACTCAAATTATTTTTTCTTTAACTTGAAATGGAATATTCTTCTTTGTTTTCATTGTGAGAAAAATGAGTTAATATGTCCATTACTCCACTAGTAATATACAAACCCATTTGAGATAACCCAAAGATAAAAGATTTTGCTGTAACCTATTTAGAGTTTTCCAGATTTAGGATAATAGGTCAGGTGGAATAGATACCTATTTTCATTGTTTTGCTTTTACATATACATATCCTGTCTTCTCAGTATCTTAATGCACCTTCTTTCTACAAGTGAGTAAACACAGTCTATGGATGGCTGTGTGAGGGTCGTTGATAGCCCCCACGATCTCCTTGAGTAGGATGAAGCAGCTCGTCTCAACCAGCTGTATAGCTTTGCTGCTAATGACTCTCGACCCTATGCATCTCTGGATGATGGTTTTGGGCTATTGGGACTTGTTTTGCCTGAAACTATCAGAGGTTTACACTCCCACCCTGGGGATGCAGAAGTTCAGATTCTGTGTTTCAGGCAGTAGGACAATGGTACGACTCATGCTACAGAGATCTCTGTGGGATCACTCTGATCTCAATTTCCTAATTCACTTTTTTTCCCTAGCATCTTCTACTAACTATACTGCTTTCATACTTACTAACAAATTTCTTTGGAGAGTAACTTGAAGCCACAATTTGACTCTTAATTCTCAAAAATAAGTGAGAGTAATTCTTGAAAAGAGATGGAGAGAAGGCAGTCAGGAGCAGGAGGACAAAAAACATCTAATGATGCAGGCATATGGTTAAGAGTTGACAAAGGTTCAAATTAGTATATAGGATTTTTCAGCTATTCTTAGGCTAATGCTCTTTCGTTATGTACAGTGTCTGTGTAAGAGTCTCTTCTCTCACTGTGTAATAATAATTAAGATATATGTGGAATAAGCTTATGCTTATTGTTCTTATAAAGAATGTTGGTGATTTTCTGTTGGTGGGAGCCCAGAACGGGAGAGTATCCTTCATTCTCCAGAGAGTGCATTTTTCTGTTTTTCCCCAGAAAATGTTGCCTGATTGCTCTCTGCTATACAGCCTTGTAGCTATCTGGACCTGGAAGACTGTGTATTTAAAGGAGGTCACTTTGAAAGCTACATTAACTCCTTTCAGGTAGTATTCAGTGTAATTTATGACTCGTTTTAGCCAATCCCAAACAGGAGAATTACTCTAAAGGATACAGTAGCACCCTGGGTGAGTTAATACAACTTCTAAACCTGCCACCTGAGGACAATAGCAGCTGACAGCCAGGGAGAGCCTGTCACAGAGTGTGTAGGAGGCAGGACCTGGGCAGGACCTGGGCGCAGCAGTGCTGGTTGGTTCTTTCAGAGGACAGCATGAAGGGAATGGGGGCTCATTTCCCAGATGCATCCCCCTTTGTGTCATAAAGATACATTTTGCTGAATGTCATCCAGACGTCTGAAGAAATTCATGGCATTTCCATTTACTTCAAAACAGGAGATTGGTGTGGTCTGGATCTGTGATATGAAAAGGAAATTAATTATTTCCAGTCTTAAAACCAGTGGGTTTTAAGTCTTAATTCATAACGTTTGTACTGGTTTGTTAGGGTTGCCATTACAAAGTACCACATGCTGGTGGTTTAAACAACAAGAATGCCTTGTTTTACAGCTTTGAAGGCCAGACATTTGATTCCAGGGGTCAGGATGGTGAGTTCCTTCTAAGCTCTCCTTACTTCTGCTCTCCTGCTGATAATCCACAGTGTTCCCACACTTCTAGAAGCATCACTCTTGCTGTTCCCTCATGGTCACATGGTCTCTTCCTGTGCATGTCTGTCTCTACATTTCCCCTTTGTATCTGGTCAGATTAGTTTAGGGCCCAATTTAACTTGACGACCTCTGTAAAGACTGTTTCCTCATCAAGTCACATGCTAATGTACTGGGGGGTTAGAATTGAAATCTAAGAATTTGGGGAGACTTAATTCCAACTTTCAGAGAATTATTAAAAAAATTGCTTTTGTGTTGATGGATGTTATGGTTTGGTGACTTAATAAATCAGAAATCTCTGCTTTCAAGTCAGGGACACAACCTCTACTCTCTACATGGGCGTGGCAAGTGATTCAGGTTGGTTAGGTGTGAAGAAAGCAAAGTAAAACACCAACAACACATCGTCTTGATAGATGAGAGCTGAGATCTGTTCTCGGGAGATGTAGTTAATATGGAATGGAAGGTAATGGAGCAGGTATGTTTCATTTAACTCTTTTTGCTATTTGTAAATGTTTTTGTTATTTGTGGGTTTTTTTTTTAAAGGAAAGGGGCAGGCAAGAATGAAAGCAAGTAGGCAGGCAGGAAGTGAGAGGAAGAAGAAGCATTTTTACTTATTTTATTTAATTGTTGATCTTGGTTGTGTTTCCTGGCTCTGGGTCTTGAACTTGGGACCTTAGGATGTATGTGGATTATATGCAGTAGGTTAACTCACTCTCTCTCTCTCTCTCTCTCTCTCTCTCTCTCTCTCTCCCTGTCATCTGTGCTCTTTCATGAGTATGCATCACACACTCTAATACTAAAAGATAATGTGATAAAATGGTAACCAACACAAGATCTTGAGTCATAACTGTAAAACTGGTCAACATTACTTGCTGTTGTTTTGAATTTAGAATGTTATTTAAGTTGTCTGAGTTTTAGTTTCTTCATCTCTACAGGGGAATAGTAGTAATAATAGTACCACCTTTATAAGTTTGCTGTTAAGAGTCAAGATTAATATCCTTTTACCATGTCAAACACATAGTGAGTAAAACAATTTTAGAATTATATCATATGCAATAACACAATTTAATCTGAGTCTAAGATCTTTAGGGTATAAGGTCAAAGTATTACAAATGCCCATTTGTGTGTGTACATACATGCACATATGTATATATGTATGCATATATGCATATGTATATAGAAACAGTCATTTATAGAACTTATTTTCCAGTTTCACTTATTGCTTAACACTACATTTATCTAAAGTCATTATGATCATGACTTTGAAGTTACTCTTTCTTATTTGTTGGATGTTGTAAACGACTCCATAATACAATATAAATATGATGCTGATTGACTACAATCAAACATCAAATCTTTCATACAAGTGTTTTTGATAAAGGAGAATCTGGAAGTATTTGATCATCTTACAGCTAAAGAATAGAAAATTGACAAGTAAAATAAGTTCTAATAGAGAATAATTTGTAGACAAAGGGAAAAACAAATGTTCCTTGAAGAAATCGATGACACATACCAATACTTTTCTCTTTAAAAAATGATTCTATTTATGACTTATGCAAAAGTCAAATAAATGCGAAGTGCATCAATCTTGAGGCCATGTAATTTTATTACAAATAATGAATCTATGTAAATAAATGCCCTTTATTCTATATGAAAAATAGCTTGAAATTGAAACATTTGGATAAATATAAAAAAACAAAAAATGATTTGTCATAATCTTTCATTTTATTTATTATGTTTAGAATGAATTTACCTTTAGTATTGTAAAGGAAACCAGAGCAGTTGATTTTTCTTTGTGTAATGCAAGTGCCTGCCTTAAGCCTTGAAGCATCTTCTTCAAAGAGAACTAGCTTGAATAAATACAAGTTTTACGACTAGACAAAGAGCCAGGCTTCCTTCCCTTCCCACTGAATTTCCTTCATTTTACACATCAGGATTGATACAGATTTTGGGGTCCTTCCCACTTCCCTCCCTCAATCCCTCCCTTCATCTCTCCCTCTTCTCTCTCTTCCTTTGCTTTAAATTTCTGTTCTTATGTTTGAAATTCACCAGTAAAGACTGAGTCCATGGAACCCTATACCCCCATCCTCAACCCTTTAACCCCATTAAAAGCAGAACTGTTTGACTTCCAGTTTCTGTTAATAGCTCTTTATTAATCCTCAATCCTCATTTCCTCTACGATCATTATTTTTTTGTATCTAAAGAGTGTTAAGTCATTGTATTATTTTTATTATTCAGAGTATTTTCAAAAAGTAGATTAGATGATAAAAATCACTTCTAGTGTGTATGTGTGTGAATTTATATGTTTGTGTATATATACATGCCACTGCAAAGTCTTCTAACATTTCCTTTATGTTTTGTACAGCCTGGACCACTAATGCTTTATATGGTGATTTTATGGTCAAACATGGGGATCTTGGCCCTTTGAATGAGAGCATGATACGTAGAAAGAAGCATTGGTAGAGAATTAGAGACTAGATTCGAATTCTGGATAAGCTAATAATTTTTTTTCTGAAAATTTGGGCTAAGCTGTTCCTTATTTATTTGGGACCCGCTTCCTCATTTGTCTTCTAAACTGATTGGCTTGAATAATCTGTGCCACAATGTTTGCCAGATGTTAGGATTAAAAAAATAGGATTACCCATTTACACATTTTTTCTAAATAAAAATACTTAAAAAATTATGCCCCCTGCAGGTATCAATCTATATCATTAGCTCCAACTTCCACTCATCTGTATTCATTCACTCAGCAGGCTAGCTGACATGAAGAGTATGGTGCTCTGTAGTCTCCTGACACGTGACCTGTTCCAATGTACCTGTGAGATAATTCACCTGTAACCCTGTTTAATTAATAAGATCACTACTCTGCCTCTCAAGTTTCACATGTTAATGTCTCTGGTTTTTCTTCTCCTTTACCATCAGCTGAAAACTTCACTGATCCTAAAATCCCCTTAATTTGAAATGAAGTCTATCCCTGAAGTTACCTCTCTTCACCCATCCTGACTGTCCCTGACTTAACCTCTTCCAGAATATTTTTCAGCTCGATTATTGCAGCAACTTCCTAGTTATTTCTGATATTTTTCAGTTGCTTATCCTCAAGTGCATTTGCTAAACTGTCATCTTGCTGAAGATGAAATATGATCATAATCACTCAAATGTCTACATTTCCTACTGACGCATCTGTAAGAATTAATATCCAAACTCTGCAGTTCAGTGGACAAGATCTCTTGATGTATTTTCTTGCTTATTTTCAACTGACAGCTCCCTCATTGGTACCATATACCTTTCCCACATCAGATATGTTCCCTATTTTCTCAACCTACCATGATTATAGAACCCTTGCCATCCTATCATATCCCGTTTATTCTTATGGGAATGCCTTTTTTGTCCCCATTTATTCACTAATGATCTTATTCATTAGGGAACCCAGAAAAACACCTCATTCATGAAACCTTCACAACCTCTCCAGTTGATTCATTCCCTCCTTTACTCTCTACCAGCATTTGGCATCATCCTGATAGTCTATGGAAAAGAACAATGATAGTAGTCATTACTGGATCCCTTGAGCCTCATATCTTGCTTAAAAATCACATGAATTAAAAAATGTCTATGCAAAATAGTCACTGAACTCTTGACAGGCTTGCCTTTCATATCTGAAATAGTGGGGCTGAATATGAAGCAGTGTAAGATCAGTTAAACAACTTCAACAGTGGGGCCTTCTCTGGACATAGCACTGGGTCTGCCATGTAGCAAATGCATAGTGAGCTTCTTTTTTTTTGACAAATTTAACTGCTAAATGACAACGGCAGATGATATGAACATGATGGAAGAGGAAAATATATAATGAAAACTGACTTGTAAGATTTTTCAAGAAGTCCCTTAACTCATGTGTCCACACCCACTAGCCTGATGGGAGATACCACTGATTCCTAATGTTCTTTCTCTTCTCGTGTCACTGTGCGCTGACACTGCCTATCCTTGGTTCTCAGTTGGCGAAGTATGAATCAGAGTTTTCCACATGGATAATTGATTTACTAATGATTTTTTTTTGCCATATTATGGATTTAAAATTTTATTTTATTATCGTTTATATTTCCTATGTGGTTTGTTAGGAGACTAGCTTTGTGCCTCACTTTATGTGTCTGCTGCACCACACTCACCGCCAGTGGTGGTCCCCATCACCACTGTCACTTTTGCTCTTCTGCCTCTAAGTTCCCTCCTGTCCCCTTACCCCAACCCCCACCCCAGAACCACAGTCTTACATCTTATGTGTTTTGTTAGTTTATTTTTGTTCATTTGATATTCCACAAACTGCCACTTTTTCTTTCTGGTTTACTTTGTTTAACACCTCAAGTCCCATACAGGTTGTTGCCAAAGGCACAATTTCATCTTTTTAAATAACTGAGTAGAATTCCATTGACTGGAAATAACTACAACTTCTTTATCCAGTCATCTGTTGATGAAAATTGGGTCGTGTCCATATCTTGGCTATTATGAATTGTGCTGTTATGAACACGGGGTGCAAAGATCTTTTCTGATTAGTGTTTTTATATTCTCTGAATATAAACCTAGGATTGGGATTCCTGAATCAAGTTGGTAGTTCCATTTTCACTTATTTTGAGGAAACTACAGAGAAAACGCACAAATAATCTATGGACACATAAAAAAGAAAGGTTCTACATCACTTATCCTAAGGGAAGTGCAAATCAAAACCACAGTGAGATATCACCTCATATCTGTGAGGCTGCCCTGTATCAAAAAGACAAGAAAAACAAGTGTTGGAGAAGGCATGGCGGAAAAGAAACTCTCCTACTCTGTTGGTGGGAATGCAAATTAGTGCAACCTCTTTTGAAAACAGTATGACGATTTCTTTAAAAAATGCATCTACCATTAATATGGATATTAATAAAACATTTCCACTATAGAACTTGCTGAAAGGGATATTTTTCCAAGTAAGGTACACAGGTGACATTTTCTCTATGAGAATTAGTGGATATAAGTACAGATGTAAGCTTCCTAAGAAGGTCAGGCATATCACAGCTGTGGGGAGCATGAGCATCTCTGGAAAGATGCCAGTGTGACTCTTATGCATATTAAAGATTAAGGCCCTCAGTCTAAGGAGCAGAAAAATGTTTTTGTGGCTGTATTTTTCACTTATAAGGTTTGGATTTTCCTCTAATAAGTTTTGGAGTTTATTTTCTCCAATCCTGAGGAGTGCTAAGCAGAGTGACAAATGTCAAAAAGCTTTGAAAATATTTAATTGGAATAAAAGGAGTAACAAAATGTCTCCCTCATACTTATTAGAAAACATGCTGTGAATTATTTATTCGTCAGCTTCTGCAAGCTCTGTGCCTCCTAAAACTTGGGATTTTTATAAGATTGATAGTTTGTCAGAGAGATTTTTTCAGGCAGAAACAAAATAAAATGCACACCTACACAGAATGACAGGTTTTATGCACAAAACTTACAGACTATCATGCTTCTTTTTGCACAGATTATAACACCTGAATTTAGCAACTCGTTAACAATTAGTTTAGCAATATCTATTGATCTAAGATGAGCAGGGAAGGAGTTGAATATACAAAATATTTAAAAATCTTCCAATGTATCATGCTTTCTTTTGAAAAAATACATGTACTTACTCTCAGGGGAACAAAAAGCAAATGACAGTCATCAGGAAGAAATTAATTTTTACTTTGTTCTCTAATTAGAGGTAGAATTATGTAGTTTAGTTTTAAGTAAGTATCAACTTCATTTGAAAATTTACTTTCCTCAATTGTTTTTGAAAAATTGACTGAAGGAAGTTGCATGCTAGATCCAAACTAAGATTGAATGACCTGCAAACTTTGACTTAACTGAAAATGAAAGTCGCGAGCTTTCATGAAGTTTTATGAAAGACAGAAGCTTTTGTCATCACTTCGGTGGAACTAGACATAGCAAGAGCAGTCCCAAACTAATTACAGTGATTGAGATTTTAATTAACCAACTTTAATAAATTCTTTTTTTTCTTTAATATGTTGTGTCCTTGAATCAGTCTTTCCAGAAACTCAAATTGAAGAGAAGGAAATGAAAATTGATTACATTAGTTTTATTCAAGGGACTTGATTTCTGTTTGGAAATGAACATCTTTAAGTACAAGTTGGTAGCTTCCCCTTTTAGAGAGTTTTCTAAGACTCTTCATAAGTTGCTTTAATTTATAAACAAATCTTGAGCCCTGTCAATGTGCATTCTTTGCCCTAAATGCTATGAGTAATCTTTGACTTTGTACCTGTTTTCATTTTTTGCAAATGAGAAAGCTGTATACAGATAAATTTTAATCCAAGGCAGTAAAGGGCCTTTACTTTGGGCCTCTATGCCTGAGTCTCATTTCAAAATTATTTTGACTCCCATCTTGTTTTTGTACACCTTGGAGCAACATATTTCAGTGAAATTTCTCATTGTCTCTACACCAGCTTGCCTTGATAATTGCTGAATTTCCATCTTCAAATCTTCATTCGGATACTTACAGAAGAGTCAGGATTATACATATAACAGTGTAGGTCCTTTGATTGAGGCTGCCTTCTCTGCAGTAAGAAAAATAACAGGTTATGTTACTCTCTGAGTTCCAGATAAAAAGAAACCCAAAGGAAAAATGCTACATTATCTCCTGGAATGACTTATATATGACAGTTATTTTGATATTATGAGTTTTCCCTTAATCTTTTCCTAAGAGCTATTTTCACAGAGAGAGCAGAACAGAATTAAGGATATTGGGAAAGATATCATTCCATGTAAGAAGGCACAGAAACACTGCAAACATAATTTAATCAACATATATTTCAAAAACATTTGTTTTGGGAAAGTCATTTCTAATCCTAAATCGATGGCCTATATTTTTTTGTAAAGCAAGTTTTCCTTATCAACACACTTTTCTCTCCAGTCTTGGCTCTTGAACCTAGGCCCTTGAATTTTGCATACTCTGCACCTTAGTTTCTTGAGCCACAAGGATGTGCTCCATTTTATAAAGTAAATTGAAAACCCTATAGTGTTTTTGAGGTAGCAAGTTCTTCCCTTTAAAAGAAGAATTAAGGATTTCATTGTTTGGTTAGTAATAATAATACACAACTGCCCTGCCATAGACACATTCATTCTGCTCAGCTCTTTATAAATGGAGCCTAAATATAAATGGAAGCTATCTCATTTTCTAGATGGAAAGTTATATAAATCCTTAGAGAATGCAGAAGAACAGTAATATTCAGTCAAAAATGTAAATAAGGAGGGGAAAAGAAGCACAACAAAATGTATGGAAAATTGCGCTAGGATTTGGAACGCTTTATTGACACGAACTCATTCTTAAATTGTATATTTAATAAGGTAGACAGTTGTGGAAACAGCACCCGATTTGGAAGAGAGAATTCAGCTGTGAAATTACAAAACAATTTCACATAATTTAGTGCTCATTTCCCCCCACAAAAAAACCCTCATATAAGTAGGACATGTATAATCATGCTCCTTTATCAAAGGGGAAAGGCAATTTCAGAGCAATGTATTAAATTACTTGCCACACTTGCTGTAGTTAGTCCAACAAGCCAAGCAGGGACAGAACACTGCTGGTCAGAATCAGATTTTGAATTTAGTCTGATTCTAAATCTGCAGCACCTTTGCAAAGATATAAGAATGAAGATGTTAAAGTCTTCTTGAAAAGATGAAGCAACAAGGTCCTACCTTCTATCTGAAACAAATTTTTTAAAAACAGATGAGAAATACAAAACTATATTTTCAGAATCAGATATTATATGTGACAGAACAGTAAAACCTGAGGGGGAAAAAATGAAGTAAATGTAAGACTCTCTGAAGTTTGGTGAACTCACCGAGTTGAGGGAAAGAGGAGAAATGAAGATGGTAAAAATTTGTCAAGTGAGAGGCAGAGAGAGAAAGAGATGAGTATGGGGGATCTGGACATCTGTTAAATTTCTCTTTTGAATACTTAACTGAACACTTATCAATATGTGCAACACATATGAGGCAATCAACTGAGGAAAGGGTCACAAAAGAATTCAAGACTACCATTTACAGAGGCCACAAAGTGTGGGAATAGTTCTTGTCTCATCCTTCAGAGGGAGAGCAATTTTGTAAGTGAAGGAACTTGAAAAGAGTATACAGAAGTTTGCTACACTATTGGAGAAAATTAGCTTTCTGCTCCCATGCCCTGGTGGCCTAGTAGAGAAGACCACCAGACATGGTCCCTGTACATTCCAAGGACACAAGTTTGAGACCCGGCCAGAGGGAACAACCAGGACGTACAACTAAAAAAAACCAAAATCAATGCTTCTTCTTTTTCTCTCTTCCTGCCTGCCTGCCTCCTTGCCTTCATTTCTGCCTGCACCTCTCCTTAGGAAAACAAAATGATCTCTTTAGCAAAATCACTTCCAACCCAACTAAGTGTAAAAAGAAGCTTTGAAAGGATCAAACTATTTCCAAATAACTCCACTATACCTCAGAACAAAGATCAAAAATATTTATAGAAATATAAAAATATGCAAGATCCCAAAATGTTGGGATAAAATTCACAATGTTTGACATTGAATCCAAAGTTACTAAGCATAAAAGAGCAGGAGGAGAAAATAATGAGGAGAAAAAACAATCACTAGAAATTGACCCAAAAATGATACAGATGATAGGATTATTAGACAAGCATATAAAAAGTTTTTAGACTTACATGCCATATGTATAAGAAAGTAGAAGGAAAATTGTTCATGTTAAGTTGAGAGATGAAAGATAAATAATATATAAATCAAGCATCTGCGGAGGAAGCAACAATGACGAAAATAAAAAAATACCCTGGGTGGGAATTAGATGCTGCAGACAAAAACAATAGCAAACTTGATGGCAGGAACAGCAATGCTCCAAAGAAGAAATAACCCAATAAAACTAGCAGTGATGCTAGAAGTGAGGGACTACAATGGTCAAACGTTTAAATTTTCTAAATTTGATGTGAACTATAAATTCTCTAAGTTCAACATACCCTCAGAACAAGAAAATTGAAGAAAATGGCAGAACACATATCAGCATTCAATTACTTAAAACCTGTTAGATAAAAATCTTAAAAATAGTCAGAAAAAAAAATCACAATTTAAACAAACGAGTAAAGATAAGAATGGTAGGAGAAACAATATCTTCCAGGCTACTGGAGGGAAGAAAAAAAATCTCTATATCTTAAATACTTTAGTCAGTAAAAATATCTTTCAAAATCAAAAGTGGAAAGAGAATTTTCTTCACTCACACAAAAGCTAAAATAATTAATTACCATTACACCTATACTAATATATATATATGTATATATATATATAAATTTTTAGGCAGAAAGAAAGTAATACTAGATGACAACAGAGTAAATAAAGATCTAAAAAGTGACAAAATGATAAATATATGGATAAAGGAATGGTTTTTGTTTTTAAGAACTGTCTGAAGATAATTGACCACTTAAAACAAGATAACTATGGATTGTTGGTTTTATAACAAAAATATAAATTCAAGATCTGACATTAATAGTTGAAGATTAGGATGGGAAATATGAAAATATACTATTACAAAGTCATTTTTCACAGAGTAGTATACTATAACTTGAATATGAGCTATGATGAGTTAAAATGTATACTATAAATGCTAAAGTAACCACTAAAGGAACAAATCAAATTAATTTGGCTAAGAAACCAGTTGAAAGTAGTCCACTCACAATGATATTCTATCCAAAAGAGTGTACAACATAACAGATAGGGAAATTGGAAAGCAAATAACAAGATGATAGATGATAGATTTAAAGCCAACCATATAATAATCACATTAAATGTAAATGACTTAAACTCTCCGGTTAAAAGATAGTACTAATCAGGTTGACTAGAAAGCAAGATCCAAGAATATACTGACAAAAGAAACCCAATTTAAAACTAAGACTAGTCACTTCATAATGATAAAGGGATTAATCAAAAGTGCATAAACACTTTGAGTGTTTATTTAATATAATTTCAAAATTCATGAAGAAAGAAGAGATAGATAAATCACAATTACAGAGATTTCAACATTTCTCTCTTTAAAAATATCATCGGTCAATTTTACCTAATAGCTATTTATAGAATATCCAACAAGGACAGAGTATATTTTTTTCAAGTACATATGGATCATTGATCAAATAGACATGTTCTAGAACAGAAAATAAGTCTTAAAATTTAAAAGGACCTTAAACAATGAAATGAAATTAGATATCAATAAAAGAAAGATAGTAAGACAATCAGCGAACGTTTGGAAACTAACACAATCCTAAGTAACTCATGGGTCAAAGACAGATTCAAAAGAGAATCTAAAAAGCACTTTGAACTGAAAAAACAGAGCCTATCGAAATTTATCATATACAGCTAAGGTCGTGCTTATGGCACAATGTACAGATATGGAAACACACACATTTTATTTACAATGTTGAAAAACTGTATGCCCTGAAATTGGCAACCTCAGCTCCACCTTTAAAAACGTTACGAAAAGAACAAATTAAATTTAAAACAGGCAGGAGAAAGGCAGGAACAAGCAGAAATAAGAAAAATTATAGAGAAAGTCAATGATACTAAAATCTGGCCCTTTGAAAACATCAATACCATTGATAAACCTCTAGCCAAACTTAAGGGAAGAGAGGAAACAAATTGTCAGCCTCAGGAACTAGACAGGAGACATTAGTACAGAGTTTATAGAGTTTGAAAGGATAATAGGGGACTATTTTGAGCAACTTTATGCCAGCTTATGACAACTTAATAAAGTGTTCCTTGACAAACACAAATAATAAAAACACCCTCAAAAGGAAACATAACTGAAGAGTGCTTTCTCTAGCAAATAAATCAAATTTGTAAATAAAAAATTCCAAGCTCAGGCAGTAACTTCTATCAATGATTTGAAGATGAATTATTACATATAGCTTGCTAGCAAGCAACACAATCAGAACATGGACCAGAAAAAAAAGAAGAAAAAGAGACATTTCTCAAAAAAGATGCATGAATTAAAAATTTTTGAAAAGTTGTTCAACATCATTAGTCATTAAGGTAACACAAATTAAAACAACGAAGATCTTATTACACACTCATTAGAAAGGCTTGTTACGAGATTGACCAAAGCACTTTCAGCAAGAATGGGGAACCCCTTGATTTCTTATTCCTTCTTATTAGGACGTTAAAATGGGCAACTATCTTAGGAAACATTTACACACACTCTATAGTATGACTTGGGTTTTCACTCTTTGGTGTTCATCCAGGAGAGATGAAAATATGCTTCTACACAGAAGTATGTATACAAGAATTTATAGCAATTTTATTTCTACTAACTAAAAAGAGAGAATGACATGAGCTTCCAACCATAAGCAAGTGATCAAATATATTGTGGTACATTCTGATAATTACAGACTATTCAGCCATTAGAAAAAACAATGAACTGTGTTTATATGCAACAATGTGGATGAATCTAAAAATAATTATGCTGTAAAGAAATGAGATAAAAAAGAGTGCATACTCTATGACTGTAGTTACATAAAATTCCAGAACATTCAAACTATTCTATAGAGACAGAAAACAGATTAGAGGTTACCTAGGGATGGGAATTAGGGGTTTGTGTTTATGTCAAAACTGATCAATATACATTTTACATATCGATGCAGTTAATTTTATGACAGTTATATTTCCATAAGAAATATATTTGGGCCATGCTGCTGACCAGAGTATTCACAAAAATAAATAATTCATTTCTGAACAAATGGTGAGCAAAAATGAATACAGTACAATTTGGATGAATATGAAGGGTAAAATATTACTCATCTTGTATGGTATTTGTAGCCCCAAACTAAAGACATTTTAAATGTCATAAATGGGGGCAAGATTAAACACAGTGTTGTAGATTTTAGGACATACTATTCAGCTATAGAAAAGAACTGACTTTGGTTATATGCAGTATGGCCGAATCTCTCTTAGGACAACATTCCTGAGTATATGAGAACATTTGAGTAATAGGATTTTCAAATACAAAGAATCTTTTTGCTTTTGTTATTGAAGTTATGTCATTTTTCCTTTCTTTCGTGTGACTAGGATTCCACTCTGATAATAAGAGTCCATATTGCTTTTCTGTCAGCACAGTATAAAATGAACTATTTCATTGAGAAACAGTTTGGGCTAAAATATCATCATTTGAACACTTACTGCATGTTTCCAGTGAGAGTGGTCAATAAGAGAGATTCTTGCATGAAATTTGCAGGGTAGAATGAAGGCAACAGCCACTTTGTAACTCAAACCTCTTGTAGTTTACTTGCTGACTCATGTCATATGACATGACTTCAGTCCACTTGAGAAAACTTTCGTTTTCATTTTAAATCCTTGGTCTCATTTCTTGAGAGGTGAAAAATATTTTTTTTTTATATGTTACCCATGCCACCACCATCCATGAAGTCTATCTTAATCATTTCCAGACTCACTTATTGGTATAGATTGTGTCACACAGGTAGAAATTAATAGCACTGTGTTGAACTAAATTTAAAGATGGCAGGCTAAGTGAAACACATTTCCGTTCTATTTAAAATCAGTCTTTTTATCTCCCAGTCACTGCTAATTATGACTCTCTAGTGGCCCTAAGTGAGTCATTGACTTTAATTACCTCACAACACAACACAAAAGTGCTCACGAGAAAGGTATTTTCTTCACTATTTTTCCACTTAGAAGTTTTTATTGTTCCTCTATTTCCTGGGGAAGTTCTGAGAATTAGCTCTCTCTGATTTTGCCAGCAATTTATTATTGCTTTTGTTGTGTGGTCTTTAAAATTCACCTTAAGTACTGAACACAATGAAACATACATCTATCAGTTTAATGCCTGGTACCAGTGCAGTTACCAAGTAGGTGAAAGAAGATGCTATGCTATTCATTCATGTTTCCTATCATTCATCCTCTGCTAGGTCTCAGTATCCCTAGACACACATAAAGCACAGGTCTTAGTGGCCATTGGATGAAATCAGGAATTAGGAGGGTAGTGTTGGCTTTTGACCTCATTCTCTTACACCAAAGACAAAACTTAGGAAGGAGAAAGCAATTGTTAAGCACAAAAATTCACCCACAAATAAGGATCATTTCATTATAAGCCCAGATAAAGCTGAGTCATTGAAATGGAATGTATTCCTTCACGAGGACAGTGTCAGTATTTGAGTACATATGTATGTACATGTAAGTGTAGTGAAAATGGAGCTTTTGTTTTAGGAGAACAATTGGCTTTGAGGACCTAACTCACCCCTACCCAGTCTTGTGTGTCTCTTGAAAGGTCTCAGCTGTCAATGCGTCTATAAGAACATGGGATCACCATGGCGGACAGAACACTGCAGAAGGAATTTCATCATGAAGTAAGACTTGAGCAAGGCTAAACTGTGTGTCATAAATTTGGGTCGATTCAGATACAGCTGGGGCTTCCCTTGACTAATTATACCCCTTTTTCTCTTGCTTATTAAAAATAGGAACAAAGGAAGCCCATCTGGAACTATCGGCACTTTTTTTGCTCCTTGATTTTGATGGTAATCTCATTAGTAATTTAAAGAGGTAAATGTTATATGATGAGATTAGGTTTTGTTCTTTAGGACATGGGAAACTTATTATCAATGATTTCTATACAGTAGACTGGAGTAGAGAGAGGCGGGATCAGGAGGGATAAACTCATACTTCAATTTTTCACAGGATGTAAACATGCCTATTACTGTGACTCTAATTCTCTATTATTTTTTTTTTTTTTTTTTTTGGACTGTGAATTGTAAGACTGGTCGAGGGGTTGCAAAGTTATTCTCTGGATCTAAAAACAATTATACTATCTTAATACCCATATGTAAAATATTATCCATTTTAGCTATAGTCTTTTTATATGAGTAATCTGACGACCACATTTAGTGCTATCGATGAAATAATTTAGCCATATTAGATTTCAGATGACTCAACATCTGAAATTATTTTCTAGTGCTCAAAACTTTTTGCCTGCTTTCTTCACACTTATCAATGTTATAACAATGAAAGACGGCCGGGAGAGAACATTGGTAGCCTGAAGATGTATAAAAGAGAGAGATGGGTTGTATTTTCTATTTTATTAAAATTCTTATTTTCCACTAGCTATATGCTTTTTATGCTTGGCCTAATTTCCTTTTGGCTGTGGGCAACTTTTCATGGGTTTTACAATCTCTTCATAAAACACAACCTATCCCGTTATCACATTACATACCTCCATAGGCATGTAATATTTTGCTCAATTTAGAGTGGGGGAAATAAAGGGAAGAAGTTTTCAAGGTTTTGAAGTTTTCATTAAAGTCCAGTTTATTGGCTTTTCACCTAGTCACATATTAACCTACATGCTTGATTAAATATTTGAAACTTTCTTATTTACTGATTTCTACAAATTTCTTTTTTAGCAATACTTTAGATGCATGAATTATTTCAACATATTTTAATTTTGTTTTTTGTATTTGTTAATAACTCACAGAAATTGCTATTTACTATACTAATGTATCAAGGTGAAAATTCAATCACTATGCAGTTGTGAAAAGAAAGCTTGATTCTTTACTTCTAATAATTGAACTTCCTGTTGATTGGATGGTGGGGAAAATTCTGCTTGCTGACATCTCTGTATTTCCTGGATTAATGAGTTTCTTTTCAGTATACTTTGATTTTAATGCAGGAGCCTTTCTATTAATTATTCTTTTTTGGTTAAATGTCTGGTATTTCAGTCCCCCTCACTGCCTCGCCTCATGTTCACGCCTGAGAGAGTGAGCAGACATATATCTGGATGGAGAGAAAAGGAACCAGGTGTGGTATGTTGTTCCCTGAGTTCTGCTTAAGGACAGAATTAAGTTCTTGAAGTTGTAGGCTGGGACCTGTCATATACATAGGGTTGCCCATACTCCTACTTGTGTGCCTCCCTCCATCCTCAAACCAGCAAGTACATGTCAAGTTCTTCCAATATTTCAAATCTCTCTGAGGTCTTTTTCTGTTATGCCACCAGCAGAATACTCGGCTACTAAGAGCTCTTGTCTGATTAGGTCAGGCTTAGCTGAGTCATTTACTTATGTTAAGTCAATTAACTTGGGACTCTAATTATACCTATAAATCTTCAAAGCTGTATCTTGATTTTTGTTTGAAAGACCAGAGGATTGGAATCTCAGGATGATCTTTGGAGTCCTACTACCCTCGTCTTCTGCTCCGTGAGAACTCATGTCCCTCCCCAAATCACAACACATTTACCCATTCCATCTCATTTTATCACAGCATCATTTTAAAGTCTAAAATCTCCTTTATATGACATCAGTTCAAAATTCTAAAATCTCAAATCATCTAGACCAAGTATGGAGGAGGCTACCTACTGTCTGGAGACTCTGAGGAAGCTCCTCCAGTTGTTGCAAGGTTTCAGTCCTTTGTGGTTGTAGGGCTGAAGTTCTCCTTCCTCACTGGCTGTCAGCCAGGGTTGCACTCTCCTACCAAAGATCACCTCTATTATATTTGCTAACTTCCCCTTACCAGGTCACATCACATATTCATGAGCATGCTATCACACATATTCATAGTTTCCGAACTGTGGGGCAGGACAATTTTGGCCTCCACTTACGAATCCTCCTGCCTTTGATAGAATGGATGCTCCTTTGATAGAATAGATGCTCCCATGTGAGATGTTCATGCGTCTCTCCTCTCTCAGCTACTCCTGGTTAGCTAAGTAGACTTCAATTCTAGATATTCTTGGGTTTACCCATACATACCGTGGTTCCTGAGAGGTAGGTGGAGCAAGGACCTGGGATCTAATTTATGTATTCTGCCTTATTCTTTCTTCTTATAGTATACTGAGTCCGACAAAATCAGTCTTTACCTTCATTCTCCCTATTTGATTATGACTCCCCTTAATGTAAAATCTCACAGTTGTGTTTGCCAAGTTTGGTTCTTACAAAGGATGTCATAAATCAATTTGGATTCGGGGATTTAAAAAGTTCCAGTATGATTGTATACCCACTCCATTCCAATATTGGTAAGGAACAATAAATACAGAAAATATACAAGAAGCAAATGGAGATGCATGTGATTAAATATTGAAAATTAGAGGGAATTTATACATTTTGACTACCAAGTGTTTAAGTTCAAATTTGAATAATCAATTTTATGGTGAATAGAGATTCCTTTAAGTTTGGATCCTAGTTCTGTAGATATGTGGGATGTGTTACTAAGATCTTGTGTCCAGGAGAGCCAAGAGCATCTGAGCACATTGTCTTGAAAGCATACATTGCTCGTGACTTTCATTTGACCTATATTTATTGAGTACGTACATCGTGTCAATGCCAACTATCTGTTATTGTTCTGGTGAATGAGCTACATGAGTAAGCAAAACACATACAAAATACTTGTGATCAATTATTTAATTAGAATGTTAGAAGAGAACTACTACTTATAAAAACAGAGAAAAAAGATATCAGACATGTTAATCCTGGAATGGTGAGATTTATTTATTTTTTAATATTTATTAGGTAACTTTCTTTACAAAATAATATATGCACATATGTGCAGGTTCCCCATGCTTCAAGTATATGTCAGTATATCCTGCCCATCACAAAATTACCAAGAGATTTAATTTTAAATAACTTTTGGAGACAGGGTCTCAGTAAGATTGTGTGATTTGAGCCAAGACATGAAGAATGAAAGGGAATTTAACCAACAGATATCTAGCAAAAGAGAATTGCAGGCAGAGAGGACAGTCAGGGGAGAGGCCTGAAGGTAAAAGGATGATTATAGTGTTCTAGAAACAACAAAAGAGCAGTGAGATGTGAGTAGAAGATATCAGGGGAGGGCTGAGAGAAAATGAGCTCTGAAGGTAGGTGGGTAGGGGAAGAAGTCAAGTTGGGGTATATACTTGCCATAAGGATTTTCCTCTGTAAGAAACAGGGAGACACTGGAAGACTTTGCAATAGGTTTGCATAATAACATAGCTCACTTCACATAGCTGCTTTATTAGGCTATTTGTATGGGACAAGTCTGAAAAAAAGCAACTCACTAGCAGGCTGCTCTAATAATCTTAACCAGAGATGATGGAGGCTTGCTGCAGAAAGTTAGAAGTGGAAATATGGGTAGTAGGAAACACTGCTAATGTACTTTGAAGGTAGAGTCAATATATATATATGAAGGATTGACTATAGGTATAAGAAAAAAGGATTCAAGGAGAAATTTAATTTTTTGGTTAAAGATTTAGAAATATGGAGTTGTCAACTGAGATGAAGAATGTACATTAAAATAGTTTTGGGGACATCAGAAGCTTAGTATTGGGTATATTAAGTTTGAGAGATTTAGGAGCTATTTCATGAATGTCTATTATATATTGAGATAGAATCTTTGATTATATATCCATGTATAAATATCTATTAGATATCCAAGAAGAAGTGACTAGAAATTTTAATATGTGAGACTGGATTCAAGAGAGGTCTGGGCTGGAGACATAAATATGTGGATAACTGGGATACAGACAGCATTTAAAACTTTATTAAACATTTATACAGAGACCGTATGGAATCACCAGTGGAACGGTGTTGATGACGTAGAAAACTAAGGGCTCAGTCTTGGAGCACTACAATTTTAAGAAGTTGGGTAGAAAAGTAGGAATAGGAAAAGGAGATTTGATAAGAAAACAGTGTGGGAAGAGAATACTAAGAGGATATAGTGTTCTGAAAATCAAGAAAAGAGAGCATATCAGGAAGGAAGCCATCAAAGTAGGGGTAGGATCTTTTGTACTCAAAGAATTTTGACCTGTTAGAAGAAAAACATCATAAACATTACTGTGTTTCTATATTATGATAACTGAAGCCTAAAAAGAAGAGAAGAATAGGTAGGCTCATTGATCCAGGTAAAGGAAGAAGAATGGATGACTGCCCTAAAAGTCCTTAAGAGCAACAAAGGGTATCAACTAGAAAATTTTCCTTTTTTAACTGTAGATTTTTTTTTTAACGTTTCTTTCCATGCCTGTAACTACAGTGACAATCATTGTTAAACAATTGATATTTCACAAAGAAATAGCCTGGCTCAGAAATCCTGAGTGAGTATAGCACTGTAATTAAGAATAAGGGTTTTCAACTCAAAAACAAGAAAAGGTAGGGATGAAGGTGATTGGTGTCAAATATTACTGATGGTCAAGTAAGATAAGGGCTGAGAATTGACTGTTGGATTTAAGAAACTGAAAGCTATTAGTGACGGACAAAGTTAGCTTCCTTCAAGTGGGCTGTGCTTAGAAGGAATGGAAATAGAGGACTACAATAAAGTGAATTGAGACAGGTCTTTGATAAGCAACAAGAGGGCCGGGAATCAGCTGATGGAGTCAGACTTTTGTTGTTTTGCTTTTATTTAATGAGAGGAAAATACAGATGAGAGGGGAGAAGAGGTGATACCCAGTGGAAGAATTTGGCTACAGTTGTGCATTTACGATAAAAGGTGGGAAGCAGAGCCCTTGGACTCAGATACTTGAGGCTGGTAGGTAGAGGTGGGGATAATGACTTTAACTTTCTTAGCAAAGTAGGATGCAAAGCTGCAGACTGAGAATAAGAGAGGAAGTCAGAAAAAAATGGAATATAGTGGAAGAGAAATTAATTGAATATATGTAGAATTTTTATTATTATGTCATTTTATGTGGATTGCACTGAATTGCTTTTCCAACAGCTCTTGTTTACCTTACGCTTGGTGAGGCCACACATATGGTTTCCAAGCTTTTTTTTTTTTTTTAAGTGCCTTGTATCTAGGCATATTGTTCTATCAATTCTAGGAAAGAGAGTGTGCTCACCTTAGATACTGCTTTAGCACCACCTTACCTCATTGATGTTTGGTGATGAGTATTAGTTATTTGCATTAATTATCATTTCTAATATAGCTTTTCCTTTGCTGTCAGTGCATTTGGCAACTAAATTCTGAAATACTTGACATAAAGAGGCACCAAATCTATCAATGGCAATGAACCTGTGTATTTACTCCAGCCACAGATGAGCACTGTGTGATAATAGTGAGCCAGAAGGAAGAATCTTGCTGTCATAAAATGATACTGAACGAAAATGAACCAGATTTTTAAGTTCAGCTCCTGTGATACATAATAGTGATTAATAAATTCAAAAAACTGTTGGAATACAAATTTGTGTCTTTTTCTTTTTTAAGGAAAGATATAGGCAGGAATGGAGTAGATAGGCAGGCAGGAAGAGAGAGAAGGAAGATGCATTTTATTTATTTTTATTTGGTTGTTCATCATGGTTGATCCCCTGAGGACCGGAGGCGAACCTGGGTCCTTGGGATGTACTGGGCTTCACTAGACTGGAGGGAGTGGCTCTAATCACTACTCCACCAGCATGTGTCTTCAAGTTGTTTTAATACATATTAAATTCCTGAGAGCATACTTTAGGGAAACAACTGATTAGGTATTTAGAAACCAGACAGAAATGTTATCTCGACTTAGTTTCATTCAGAGAAAGACCTTTATTAAGAGAATTTCACAGATCTTCTCATGCATTATTATTCTCACATTTACCTCACAACATAAACATCACACCTAAAGGCATCACTTTATTGATAAACACAATTGCTGGAATACCTCAGCTGAACAATTCAAACTTAGTAGACTGTTTGAGTAGAGTCAATCCCTATATGAACTTGAAATGTTAAGGAAACTTTATGCCACATAAAAGCTTTCCAAGCAAATAGCATTAAATAGAACAAACTGAATTCCCTCCTCAGGCATGAAAATGCATTTTGTTATTATAAATAAGGAGTCAATTTCTATGCTACCTCATTCTTTGCTATGATATATATCCTTTAGTTTTCCCTCTGAATCCCAAATTCACCAAAATGAACAAACTTATCAAATCTAATACCATATTTATAATTTATGCTTTGGCAGATACATGATTTTTCCTACCCCCCCCCACCCATCTCTCTCTTGCTTTTTTTTTTTTTTTTTTTTATAGTGTTGTTCTTGCTCTTAGGAGCACACTGTAGGTTAGTACTGAAGAGAAGCCAGAGATAAGCGAGGCTTCAATATATATCCAAGGCAATTATAGATTCAAAGGGACTTAGAGAGCTACAAAATTAGAGAGAAGGCAAACTATATCTAGAAAGTGATCTAATTTTAAGTGTTAGCAATAGAAGTACTTTAAAAATGCTCTGCATATAGCACAGAAAATCATGATAGAGCAAATAATAAATACTCACGCTAGGCAGCATGTGTTTGTTATATACGAAGTGGTGATTAATAAAGTCTAGAGCCCAGATGTATAGGATAAACAATGAAGCCAGAAACGTTTAAGCAACTTTATACATTTTCCTGAAAATATTCATTCTTTTAGCAGTGAATACCTGCTGATAGAATTGCCATTAAACATATTTCCACAGTATAGCATTTGAATGATTCACTGTTTATTAACAAGACTAAAGATGACTAACTGATGAGGATTTAAGTCAAGATTCTTCAAATGGTTTCTGTGCAGGTTAAAAAAACATTAACACAAGCAGTTTTCCAATGGAAGAAAATGTAGATTTTTAAGTATAAACAAACAAAAACTCACAACTCTAAAGAAAATGTAGTTGTTTGCACGCCCGACTTTGGGACTAGGCTGAGAAGTTCTTGAAGGAAGACCCAAAATGTACTGATGTTTATATTTATGTGACACATTTGTGTTCTTCAGCCTGTAATGCAAGGGCTCTTATCTCTGTCAGAAGCTGAGCAATGGGCAGTAAACACTGGGATAGATCCAAAGAGAAGTTAGAAAGGTTTTGAAAACTGAGGGCACATGGGAGGCAATTTCCAGGAGAAAGGGTGGCAATGAAGGTCTGCATTTAATCAGGTCAAATCATTTCAAATTTAATTAATATTAAAAAAGAAAGCAATCCATCATTCCTATACGATTTAAATAAGAGAGAGCTTTGACATCGTATATACAAAATGCCCAAACTAAAATTAAAAATCACTTAGCATACTGCAAAACCATGAAAATTTCAACTGACATAGAAAAAATAATTAGCACATGCCAGTACCAAGATGAAATTACCTGATATAGACATAAAAACAACTATTATAGGAAAGATTTTCGTAAAGTATTTTGTGTGACCTTCACAGTTTAAATTTTTTTTTATAAATGCGTTCAGATAGTTGATACACTATAACCATAAACTTCCTTCTGACGTAATAATAGCTATATTCAGACATTTACATGAGTTATTTGGTGTCCATAGTAATCAGATTTGTATCATTTGAATTAGATCAGAATTTCCATACAATGGAACATTTTTCAGTATTAAAAAAGAGTACATTATAGAGATATCCATTGCAGCTTGAGTTGATCTCAAAGGCACTTTGCTTCATAAAAAAGGGCAATGACGAAAGTTATCTAAAGGCCCATGTCTCAGGGTCAAGTGCTCAAGGTGACAGAGTCCAATGAGCAAATATAGTCAAAAAGAATAATGAAGAAATTCAGTAATAAATATATATTTTTATGTATTGGTTAGAAAATATTAATCCTCTCTAAAAGCATTACTTGTGTCCTGGATGACCTCTGATTATTAGTGTTAGTAGAACTCTGCTAGAATCTTTACATTTCAATTTAAGGAGATTTGAATACAAAAAGTCATTGAAACATAATTCTTGTAATAAATTGCTTTCAACAATAAAAGATATAAGTTGTATGAATGCATTTACCTAACATTCTTGAAATGGCAAAATTACAAAAATGGAGAGCAGTTTTGTAGTTTTTAGGGACAGGTGGAGGGGAGTTCCTTTGGAGACAGAGCAATTCTATATCTTTATTTTGGTGGTGATTAGACAAGCATATATATATATATATATGATAACATTGTATAGACACAAACACACGCAAATGTGCATATAAAAACTGATGAAAACTGAGTAAGAGCTAGAGTGTAGACACCTGTATTGAACAAATGCAAAGTTTCCTGGTTCCTAGTAATTATTATTGTATAAATTGTTAACATTATGGGGAACTGGGTGAAGATCAAAAATGTAAAAAAAATAACACAGAACTCTGTTCCTTAGTCAATTTTGTGACTGGCATTAACTTAATGAGATTCGCAGTCAGCTTCTTGGCCTCCTTGGAAGGCACTGTAGGGCGGTCTGAAGAGGCTGAAGGTTTAAAGTGAGAGTGATGGTGAGCAGTGGGCCATCAGCAAAGGAAATAAAACAGGGTGGGTCACCAACCAGCCTTCTCCACTCAGAGGGCAGGGAAAGACAGAAGAAAGAGGCAAACTCTCACTCCAGATTGGTCGGTATCAGTTTACTGAATAAGGGAACTTAACTGACTTTGTCTTAATATCTTCCCACAAATCTCTAGGGAGTAGATTTTTCTGAATTCATTGTCCTTTATGACTAAATTTCCTCATTATCTTAGGTCCCTCAGCCCCTGCCACAGACGTATACAGTCCAGATATTCTCCGCAAGTCAGGACACATGACCACAGTATTTGTCAATGCTGTGTTCTTGCAGTAGCTTCTGGGAATGTGCATTGCAAGCGACAAGGTTATAAAACACATTCCCAGGGAGGGGTAACTGTCTCCCTTTGCCCAGGTTCGCCGTCTCTTGATTGTCTTCCCCAACAAGAAAGATAGCCCCAAATATGAAGAAGTACATATGACCACTTAGATAAGCAAATATTAAAATCCTGCAGAATAATGGAGATGTTTTAGCCCCGCCCTGAGAATTGGCATCATTAAGACATAACTGAAGGATGTGAAGAACATATTGACTTCTTTGTTAATGTTATATGCTGTCAGAGATTTCTTTCCTCTTATGCTTTAGTGGCACGTTAAAGGCACTTTCATTCATGGCTAGAGTCATTCATAATTTAGTTCTTCTTTTACAATCACAAGAAAGACACTAGAAGGCAAATTTGCTTTGTCTTTAATATGAATCTTAGAAATCAGGTTAACAGCGTTAGTATTAAACTAATAACAAAATTTCTTCGAACACACACACACACACACGAGTATATTTTTTATAAAAATAGGGACAATTACAACTCTTGGCATATTTATAAGAACTATACGTATCTTTTATATGTGTTTTCTCCAGATTTTAAAAGTTTTACAAAAAGTATTACGTCTCATTACTCTTAGTTTTCAAATGATGAAACTAGAGAGGACAGTAATTAGAATTTCTGTGTCATTCAGATTAGAACAAAGTAATCAAGTCTCCATCTCTTTTGAAGACTAAGATATGAAATTTCTAGGACCAAGTCTGCCAGGATCAAAGCTGGTAATATTGAGATCTGTCACGTAACATTCTGGCTCTCTCTCCAAATGACAGCCTTCAAATATTTGTTTAACTTTTTTTAATTGAGTGTTTAAGTACATTTTCTATTGCTTAAAATTTTATGCCTGTTAGAATAACAGCTTTATTAATATACATGTTGAATAATTCTTTGAGAAACAGTTTGATTTTATACACACACACACATACACACACATCACTTCACTTGTCCCCAGAAAACCACACTCCTCCATGCTTATTTCTCAGAATATCAGCTGCATCTGTAATTCTTACTTCCTCCCAGTGTTATTCAATTTGTACTTTTCCAGTATGCAAGACATGGAAAGCTTAGGTAACTGATATCCCATTTCCAATATATTTCATTCATATAAACTTCCATACTGGGATGCTATCCCTAACTTCATCCTTAATTTGGTTTTGCTTTTCTTCTTCCACATTTAGCCCATGATGGTGATTGTCCCTTGGGTAGGAAAAAGAGTTGCTAACTTTGACTGTGCTGGAGGAAAACTGTGGTGAGACCCCAAGGAGGAGGAGATGCAGAGCTAGGACATGGAGCTGCATAGCTCACCACGTGACTCTACCAAATTGTTATTTCTCGAGAGTCCAGACGTTCAGCGATGCAGTGTGACAGATTGTCAGCAGGCATCATCCTCCAGCAGCCATAGGCGGTCTTGCTGAGCCAGTCACTAAAGAGGTGGCAGCTGTCTCTCCCAAGGGAAACAAGGGCCTGGCTTCTGACGCATTCTATCTTTAGCTTAGAAATAAACAAAATAATGACAAAGTGTAAAAGTGCACGTAATCAAGACCTTGTCTCCTTTAGCATAACCATTCAGAGCCTTTCCATTTCCACTTAAAGGCCACCATTCCCAGAACTCAAGTAAGAGTTGATGAGCTCTTGAGCCCCATAGAACTTCCCAAGTAGTATAATTAGAAAGGTTTTAAAAGCACTAGGGATTGTCACCTGAGTTTTACTGTGAATGATGAAAAGAAACTAATGCTAGTTGTAAAGAAAACACTGCCCAGGGATCATAATTTAGTCTTTTGAGAGTTTCAGCTTCCTCCTTACTATTTTAAGTGTTGACTAGCCACCAAACTTGAGTCACATTGACTACTGTGAACACTGATTGGCCATTTAAGCCAATGCCTCCCCCAACATGTGCACCAGTTTTGGGGTTTCAGGTCTCTCAAAGAACCCACCACAGAGTCAGGTGAGTGAGCAAGCAGAAATTTAATTAAAAGGTAAAGTAGTGGAGCCAACCAAGGGAGGTTCAGCCTCTGTGGGTTCAGGGTCGTTCCAGATACCAGACAGGCGCAGGGAGTAAGCAAGTTGGGGGTTCATTAGTGGGGAGCAGAGAGAGAGGATGGAGCCAGTTAAGGGTGGCTAAGACCCCATCTGTCTTGCCAGTGACCTGGGTTTTTAATGGAAAAACTCATATGGTGAAGAAAGGGGCTGAAGAGAGGGTCATCAGGCCGGGTTTCAGGTCCTGATTAGGCAAGGTGACATTGTCCTTTGAAATTATAGGTGGGCTTCTTCAACCAGGCCGTTCCTTTGTTCTTTTGTGCAGAGGGTCCGTCCCGGTCATGTACTACACGTGGGACACATCTCCCGTGTCAGACTCGGTCCATGGGTTTTCCTTATCTCTGGATGATTATATTCCTTTTCTCTACTGGGTGGCTGGGTGGCCAGAAACAATTTACTGTCCTGATATCTGAGCTTTGATCCCTGGCCTAAGGCTTGCTCCTGTGGGGTTCCTGATGCTAGTAGGAGAAAAGCTAAATGATGCTTTTAAGACTTCCTGACAAAAACCCGAAAATGACACATTATCTTATTTTGGGTTGCGGGCATAGAATAGATAAAAAAGAGTAAATAGAATGTCTTAAGGACACCTTGGACACCTAAGTCAATAGTAATGGAAGGCATTAAATATACATGTATATCCATATGTTTTTCTCTGTATTTTAAGAGTATTCTGTTATGTAGGGCATTAGAGACAAGCAATTGCAAGTTTTTAACGGTGTAGTCTCTGCTTTCCACAGTGTTCGAAAGTGTTCCCAATAAAACTTTTTTTCCCCTCTGTTATGAAGGTGCCAGGCAGCTGTTAAGCAATTTCAAAAATTTTTAGTGATTCCTAAACATACTTTACAATGAAGAAAATGTTTTTCCTTGAGGGGAAAACTTACAATTAAAATCAATTTCATTCCTTCATTCTCCTTGGACTTATAATATTTTAGTTATCTTCCTTTTTATTAAAAAACCTGAATTTTTATCAGCTGAAAAAAATTGGAGCATGGAAATATTTTGTGCAATATTTGAATTGCTAATTAAGTGTGGGATTTATTTTAGGGTTGTCTTTTCTGAGACAGTGGAAACAACAGCTGTGACTGTTCACGGTGTGCATTTGAGACTCCATACTCTTAGGCAAAATGTGTAGTTTAAAATAGCCCATCTCTTAATATGGGACACTTGAATCTATTATTCAGTTCTGTCTATGCTAAGAAAAATTGACTGATGTTCTCATTCTGTTCTTAATGACAAAATACTTCTCCCTTGTCCTCTCCTACCCTTTTAAACTCCTTTCTTTTTCTCCCACCTCTCTCTCCTATTTAGGAGATGATCTCATTTTGTATAAGGACCGGCTGGGTATTCCTAAATATTTTCTTCAACTTCAACCCCATAGAAACAGAGGGCTTCTATCGGATAAATATAAAACTTATTTCTGTGCAATATTATCTATATTTTAAAATGGAGTTTATTTTTAGGGTGATTGGAACAATCTTATTAAAGTTTTCTTATATTTGCACAAACACAGGCCATAAATAGAACAAAACAGGTAACTGGCATTCAATTGATTGTGTTTTTGCCACTATTATGTTCATGGGGGTTCTTTTAACTATGAATCTTAGTTTTGCCTTATCTGTAAAACAGAAAAGTAATATCTACCTTGCTGAAGATTTTTAAAGATTAAATAAGTTACATATCATACATTTCACCAGGTTTACTTCATTCACAATGCAGTGACTGCCTCTTACACACATACACTAACATCACCACCTTTCTGTTCATTTTACTTGTGTGAGCTGTTGTGATTGTCAGAAATCTAAGACGGAATTCCAAAATTCCTGGCTCTTGATTACTCCATGAAACACAAAGCTAGGAACAACCGAAAGGTCCCAAATCGACTGGCCTGTAGATACGGAAGTTAGCTGAATGAGCCTCACTGATCACTGCCATCACTGAAAAGCAGAGATTTCTCTGGCTCCTGAAGAAGTTAGAAATACTCTCCAGTAGGAGAGGGATTTGACAAGGAGAAGTCTTCCCTCACTGAAATGGAAGTGGACTCTGGGACAAGGACTCTGAGACAAGGAACTCGAAGTGACCTTTAGGAGCCGACACTGGCTCTCTAGCAATGTCCAGAAAGAGAACAGATGCTTCAGTCCTGAAATAAGTTCAAGAATTTGGGTAGAAGATGTAGGGGACGCAGGGCCAACGAAGCCAGGGAACTTGACTATCATGTTGCTAGATCCAGTCACCACCAGGGGGCACCAATTCCTCAGAGACACAGGGGACAGGGCCGCATGGAGTGTCAGAATTTTCCCACCAATAGGAGAGAAGGCTGAGGAGTGGCTACACTTTCCGGACTGAGTCATCCCTGGAGGGCTGTTCCTTGAGAGTGTTAATAGCTTAAGAGACTTTGGGTCGTCCCCTGCCCATGCTTTTGCAGGGTATTGAAAAAGCATTACAGGAAATATTGTCAGTAAGAAGTCAGGAGTCTATTGGGGTCGGAGGAAGGATGAAATGTTGACTGTTTCAACTACAGATTTATTAATGTTTCATTTTTTTAAAAAGGATTATTTAAGTACATGATGCTCTGTTGATGTTTTTCTCCCATATACCTACTCCTTCTGGTGAGGTATTGGATCCCTGGGCATTTGACTAAAAGAAAGTCTTTCCTGACTATCAAACTTCTAGTGCTTGTTAACCGGATTCTTTGCCTGAATAATTCATTCTGTCATCCAGTGTATTCATGTCTCCAATATTTGCATCCTGTCTGCTTGTTCTTGCTCTCTCTCTCCCTTACAATTGTCAGCTTCCTGGTTCTTGGATGAATCCAGAATTCTGCTATCTACTTGAATCTGTGATATTATTTAATAGTAACCCTGACCTGCCAGTTCTACTTTTTTCCTTCATGTACTTTCTCTGATCTCTGACTAACCTTGAATCAACTTCACTTTACCCCAGCACACTAGAGGAAAGGGTAACCGGAGGGAATCTTTGCCCTTTAATTTGGCAGTTGTTACAGGCAGTGGTTGTTTTCTGAAATGAGCAGATGACTCTTATCAAATGGTAATACATTTTGATAAAAACAGAACAAACATTTTTTACTGTCAAAATAGCTATCAAAATGTTCTATTAATTGCATATATGCATATATAATTTTATATATAAATTGTATAGATACATATAATACATATATAAATATATGCATTAAATTATATGTATTAAATATATATATGGAGAGAGAAAGAAGAGAAATATTTAAAAGAAATAAAATTTATTACAAAGAAGCCAAAACCATACAATGGAGAAAAGAAAGTTCCTTCAATAAATGGTGTTGGGGTAACTGCAAAATGGAGTTAGACCCCTCTATAACAGCATTCATAAAAATTAACTCAAAATGGACTAGAGACTTGGACCTAAGACTGGAAAACATAAAATTCTTGGAAGACAACATATGAAAGACATTACATGACATCAGCCTCAGAGTGGCCTTTGGGAACTCAAGTCCAGCATCAAGGAAAACAAAAAGAAAAATACACAACTGGCAACACATCAAACTAAAAATCTTCACAGCGAAAGAAAACAACCTACTAACTGGGAGAAGATATTTGCATTCCATATTTCTGACAGGGACTTAATATCCAAAATTTACAAAGAACTCATAAAATGCAGTGACTAAAGAACAGCCAATCCAACCAACCAATGGGAAGATGAATTGGAGAGACATTTTTCCAAAAAGGACTTACAGATGGCCAACAGGGACCATGAAAAGATGTTCCTACTCACTGGCTGTCAGGGAAATAATACAAATCAAAATAACAATGAGATATCACCTTACACCTGAGAGACTGACTATTATCCAAATGTCTGGAAGCAACAAGTGTTGGTGAGAATGTGGAGAGAATGGAATATTTTTACACTGTTAGTGGGACTGCAAGTCGGCACAACCCCTATGAAAAACAGTAAGGAGATACTTCAAAATGTTGAATATGGAAATCCCATATGATCCCGCCACCCCACTTCTGGGTTTGTTTTCACAAAGATCCACAAACACTAACCCCTATGTTTATTGCAGCCCTATTCACTGTAACTAAGAACTGGAAACTGCCTAAGTGCCCAACATCCGATGAGTAGATCAAGAAGATGTGGTACATATATAGAATGGAATACTACACTGTCCTAAGAAGAGATGAAATCCTGTCATTTGAATCAATGTGGATGGATCTAGAGGGGATTATGCTAAGTGAAACAAGTCAAAGAAGAAAGATAAATACCAGATGACTTCACTCATAGGTGGAATGTGAATAGACAAAAAAAAGTAAAAGACAAAACAAAGCCAACACTTAGACACTTGCATTCATTAGAACTGAGATTACCAATAGGGACTGGGGAGGCAGGGGCTGGGACTGGGACGGAAGGTGGGCAGGGAGGAAGGAGCAAAATTTGGTGGTGGGGCCCACTGAATGGACACTGTTGAAGAACACTTGGTGATTTGGTGGAGGGCAGGGTGCGCTTACATATATCTGAGAAATGGGGAAACAGCACATATGGGGAACCTACACATGAATTTATTTTAATTTGTAAAATCAAGTTACTGCAATAAAATACTAGAAAGAAAGAAACAATAACAGCTTATGGGAAAAATCAGTATATATAATAAAATCCAAATTATGTGCCATTCTAAAGATAAATAACTTGGTTTCTTCAACAAATAGAGACAAAGAGGGAATTTGAAAGCTATAACCCTAGATATAGCTGTAATCATAAGCAAATGTTATTATTTAAGAACAATTTTGAAGGTATTTTATTTCAGTTTTCATTTGCTTCCCCCTAACCCCAGCTCTTGAATTCGAGTCCTTGAGCTTTACACAGCCTGCAACTTATCTGCTAAGCCACTGAGGAGTACTCAAAATAAGCATTGTATAGTGTTATTCGTAACAGTAAAAGTTGTATAAATTGTATACTTGATTAATTACAAAGCTGTGTCTTAACCAAGGGAATAAGTTAAAGTAATTAAAGAAGATTTATTCATCACAACATGATGTCATTGCTGATGGGATGTTTGAATGCACAGAGCCAGTTGCATGGAGCACGGGGATCGTCGCCTGTTCTTGGCTCACTGCCATCCTCCTTAAACTCTTGCCATCACTGGGGCTCTTGTACTCATCACACATGGCTGGCCCCAGCCTTGCATTTCTGTCATGTCTCTCTACCAGACCTTTCTCTAATTATTCAAATGTTCATCTCCTATCTTTTATTCAGATCTTTGCTCATCAGCCTAAAGGTTCGTGGACCTGATCTTTCTTTTCCTTAAGCAACGATGCCTCGTAAAAGTATATTGTAGCTACATTGGTTTTATTCCTGATTTGACTGTCAAGTCTGAAAGAAATGTAAGCTTTTTTTTCACCATAAATTTGATTCCTACATGTTTGGCACATAGAAATTGCCTATAAACATAGGGGAGTTAAACCAATCAACCTTAGGAAACCATTTGAAAACTTTTTTATGTATATTTCAATATACATGTACCAATAGCACAGACTTGTATATGAAATGAACAACTAAATCCCTCATGGCCCGAGGGGGAAATGAGACACATGACATAAAAAGAAATGTCAACTCTCTAAATAATATATTATTAATTTTTTAAAAATCTGATCATCTGTCAAATATCAGAAGGAAGTAGAACTCAAGACGATGAATTCTCTGGTGTTCATTATGCTGGTGTCTGTTTTACACACTCTCCTTTAGGGTGTTGGCACTATTTTGACATGAAAATAATTAAACAAATAAAGCAGCTGAAGGGAATCAGAGATGGACGATAGCAAAGTGCTGACTTACTTTTTTCTCCTCTTCTCGCTTGAAATTAACCTTTTTACTGCCTTGGTGATGAAAGAGTACATTTAGCTTTATGTGAAAGTGAGCTATAATGAAGATATGGAAATAAAAGAAAGTTAAAGTGCTTACATAAAATTAAATTGTTGACCTTAAAACACCAGTAAAATACATTTTCTGGCAGTGGCATTTTCTGTTTTAAAGTGGGAGATCATTCCTACATGGAGGAACAAATACTACTTTCATGCCTTCTATCCCAAATTGGAAGGGTTTTTTTTCTTTTTTTAAATTCTGGTGATGGTTAGCTTAATATAGAATAAAGACCATTTTATTTCATTTTAATCAAGACAGTAAAAAAATGTGCACAATGATTATTTCTGGGATTTCTTGTGGGTACCTCCAGAGTTACCCATGACAGGAGCTTCACAAAATAATCTGATGGAGCCAAAAACATAACCTGGGTATTGACTTTTTGTTATTGGCAGACTGCCTGAGATCTATTTCAGACAGATTTTTCTCCAAAGGTTCCACAGTAATACTATGAATAGGATTGAAAGTATGGAGGATTAAAAGAATCAGGTAGGAGCACAGAGAGTATTTTAAACACAGAGGAAGAATTGTTGAGTGTAAAAGATTGGATTCCCAGATTCTTCTCTATATGTGACTCTACAAATTTCCTTAAGTGCTGGGAAGCTATCATTATATATAACTCAGGTTTATTGCAAAAACTGAACAAATCGTTTCTCTATAATGGCACATAGGAGTCCTTGATATGAATTGATTTTATATTTTAAAAAATTCTCCCCATAATCTCTCAGTATTTTAGAGTAAACTTGATGAGTTTTAATCTTTTATATCAGCTTGCACTTTATAGAAGCATAAACAGACAAAGTAAAGAGGGACCTCAGGGTAAATTGGTTCATCTACAATTATACTCAGAGTGTTCCTGTTTCTTATTTTAGAACATTTTTGGTGAGTGGTCATTTAGTCTCTGAATATTTATCATGGCAATGAACTTTACAAGGGCTTTTCTTAACTATGAAGCAAGTTGCCTTCTAACCTGCTATTCATGTTATAGTAGAATTAGATCTAGATTCATGTTGTGTCTCTAATATAAATTACATAGTTATTTCCTGGGAATCACAGCTACCCCCAATCTATTTCATCTTATTTATTCATGGTCACTTCCACCTGACATTTGAAAAATAAAATTTTCTTTTTTAAAAATTTTATTGAAAGAACATTGCATCATAACATTATAGAGGATGAAGGTGTGTATCACTGCAAATCAACATCCGTTTATAAAACATTAACTTTGCCACCAACAGTTCAATTCTATCCTTTAGCGGGAGAGAACAAATATAGCAATCATTTATATTTCAGCTTTGATTCTATATCACTCATAGCACAACATTTTTAATGCCTGAAGTTAAGAAGAGGTTTCTACAGTTGCATCATGATTTCTAAACATCCTACAAAGTTTGAGAAACTCTTAAATTCATCCACCACCACCATCACCAATAGCAATAACAAGAAAACCTACCACATTGAACCACAGTGACATTAGAAAAATTTTTATGCTCTCAATGCCCCCAAATCCAGAATACATTGCCTTGAGGAATCTCATCCAGTATCTTCAAGAAGATGAAATGAATATCACTTTCTCCCAGGTGTCAAATGGAATTAGGCAAAAAATCACTTGAAGGAATGCCTCTTTTCACAGCATTGCGTTTTCCACCAGGCTTTCACTATTCTCTGTGGAAATGGAATCTTTTTCTTCTAATCAAGGGAAAACACTGATAGGCTGCTATCCCGAAGGTGGCGTGATTGATGTTTGCTACGAGGGTTGGAGAAGAACAGGGAGTGTGTACATATGAATGTTTAAGTGTATTGTCTTTTCAATCATACACAGGCACAGAATTCTCTATCCAGAGGCCTGCACCATGCAATTGATTGTGACAGGAATTAAAATGCAGCGACAGTGTAACTGCAGTAAATACTTTGTGTTAGATCTCAAAGCCTTTCATCTGATTATGTATATTAAGAAATATAGCCCTCACAAAGGAAAAAAAAATAAAATAAAAAATAAAACAAAAAACCCCAAGTTGAATGCTGAAAGCTACTATTAAATCTTCCTGCATGTTCAGATTAATACAAAGAGAAATAAAAACAAAATTACTAATTTTTGTACCTGGTATATTTTGATAATAAGCACAACTGTCTCTTCGCAAACACCAGCTCTAGCACCATACTTTCAACCACATGCATTTTAATTATTGTAATTATAAGATGTGGGGAGGGGTCAATGAATATTGTGTCCACAATTATTTTCATTTCCTGGGAAGAGTTATTTTTTAGAGGACTGATAAATGTCACTGAGCACAGCTTCCAAGGCATAATTGAGGAAAACATATGGGTAATGATGACTTACCTCCCTTCCCAACATCGCCACTAATCCTGTGAAAGCAATGCACTTGTGTAACTAACTCTGAGACCCTGCATGGCTTTGGTGACAAAAAAACAGGTTCCAGTTTGTACCCTGTTTACATAACTGAGCTTGCAAGCTCAGATAGTTTCATCTGTATTAAAGTATCTTGGGGTAGATAATGAATCATTGATATTCAAGCACTGCTTTGCTACTAAATGGAATTTTCTGATTAAATGTCTAACTTGAAGCAGCTAGATTTTTGGAAATTTGTCCCTAGAAATATGGTGATGATGTGCAGAAAAGGGAACCTTTATGCTCTGTTGGTGGGTGTGAATCTGTACAACAATTACGGAAAGAAATATGGAGCTTGCTCAAAAAAATTGAAAATAGAAAGTCTGTACAGACTATCCCTAGTAGAGCAGCAGTTATGTCAATTGCCTCTGAAGGACACAGGCCGCAGATCCCTGGGTTCAATTCCCAGGCCTGGGGCTTGGGTGGGGATAATCAGTGTGAACAACTAGGAAAATGGAAATAAGTGTTTCTTTCCCTCTCTCTTCCTGCTTGTCTGCCTACTCACCTTCATTCTTGCCTGCACCTTTCCTTTAAAACAAAAAAAGTCCATACAATACTGTTGTCCCTCTTCTGAGTATTTACCTGGAAAATACAACAACACCAATTTGCAGAGATATATGCACCCCCATGTTTATTTCAGTATTGTTTACACCAGCCAAGAATTGGGGGCAACTGGTCTGTCATCAGATGAGTGGAAAAGATGTGGTCTGTACACACAATGTAATACTACTCAGCTATAAAAAAGATGAAATCCCGCCATTTGCAACAACATGGATGAAACTGGACGGGATTATATTTCATGAGGTAAGCCAGAAAGAGGAAGACATTATATGATTTCATTCATATGTGGTAGATAGAGAAACAAACGAAACAAACCAAATCAAACAAAAATGGACTTTTAGTCAATAAAGTCAAATTAGAATCTACAAGAAGAGATAGGGGCCAAATTGGATGGAGGGAATCCAATTTTTGGTGAAGGAAGAACTGGAATGGTGGTGGCGAACTTAATAAATAAAGGCTAACTTTTTGATTAATGGTGAAATACAACTTAAACTTATGTAATGTCATAATGCAATGTTCCATCGGATTTGTTAAAAAGTGTTAAAAAATGTTAAATACTTTTAAAAGAGATTTCTGCCCCTTCTCTATTAATGCTATATTCTTCTAACTAGATACAATGAACGCATTTTTAAATATTTTAACAAGTTAAGGATATTAAAATACATATGCACATTTTTTGAGATTGATTCTTCTTGATATTCATTAAATTAATTTACCAACCACATATTCTATAGTGTCTTTGAACAAATGATTTGCATGTTAATTCATTTAAAATTACTAGACTGTCCATAAAATTGGTCACTACATGGCAAATTGTTCAAGATGTAAATGTCTTAATTCTCACATCAATCTCCTGAAGTGGCTTGCATGTTTTTGTAGATGAGGTCGTTTTTAGATGAGGTATCTCTGGTTTACATCTTTATTACAGACAAGAAAGGAAATAGTACATATTATGAGCACTTACAGAAGATTTATATGGAGAAAACTTAATTTCCACATTAAATAAAGAACATGATATTGTGCTGCTTGATCTCAGAAAATATGCATTACATAGTCATAAAAAGAACAAAAAAGTAACCAATTTAAGATTTAAACAGGAGTCAGGCCACCTAAATATGATTCGATAGTGCTAAAACATGAAGACAACTTGCTATAAAAATACATGATGAATATATGTTGAGAATCTTTCAGTAGGCAAATTTAGAGAACAATAGTCTCATAAAAAATTTTAAGGAAGAGGTGTGCCCTGGTGGCCTAGTGGATAAGGTCACTAGACGCAGTCCACATACATCCCAGGGACCTGGGTTTAAGACCCAGGGTTAGGGAAGGCAGCTGAGATGAACAGCTAAATGGAATAAATGAGTATGTCTTCCTCACTTTGCTTTCTGCCTGTCTGCTCACCTTCACTCCTGCCTACACCTTACCTTTAAAAAAAATGATAAGAAATAAAAAGGGTAAGTGTGAGCATGCCAATGGAAAATACAGTCTCCTGGGCATTTCTAAAAGAAGAAAGTTCAGAATGAACTACAAGTTCAGAATGAACTAGGAGTTATAAGTAAATGTCTGAGAAACCTGATGCATAAAAATAGATTATTTCCCTCAATTCCTTCTAAATCATCTCTGGCCATGCCTCCCCTACTCCCTCAATTTCTATATTTCAAATATGAACATGACTGCTGCCATACTTTCTCCTACATTTTTGACCCAGACTTTCAGGAAATCTTTTAATTGTTTAATTCAAGTTTTTATTTGTTTACAATTAGGTACTTGTTCTTGTATTATAGAGGAATTTGGGCATTTATTTTTAACATATTATGGTACAAGAAATTTTATGTAAGACATAATTACAAAACACAACAGACACAAGATACAAGCAGATTTTTTTGTTTTTTTTCCACAGCATAATGACCCTTTGTGTGGGAGGAGGTTCAAAGTGTCTCTCTGGGTAGCTCTGTGGCCGGGCTCTTTAGCATATGTAATAACTGTGAGCTTAAAGATGCAGGTCTGTATTTTTGTAAAAATATCAGCTAGATCGTTAACTCCAGGCTAAAGTGTGCAAAGAGAAATGACCTGTTCTCTCTATGGAATAAAATTGGCATTGCCTATCTTATCAAATCAGTGTCCTTACTCTGTGGATTCATTTTGTTGACTCTTTGGCCGAAAAAGCAATTTCGTCATAAGGTCAACAAATCCAATGATTGTACTCCAAGGTATTACTTTGCATGTGGATATTGTTATTGATTTCTAGAGTTATACTTTTCACTCGTAAGTACAAATAAAAGAAATAGAAACATTGATATAGATACGGAATTAGTACTTCCATGTGTAATATGCATCCCTATTTTTCCCTCACAAATTTGGGGAAAATTGTTCATTACACATGGCACAAAATGGGTGCTTAAGAAGATAAAGCCAAGATCAAAAATATAAGGATGAAAATAGTCATTACCAGAAAATTGCTAGAGAAGCCTTGTGTGAAGATGACTAGGCTTTCTTCTGTAGTATTGTTTGCATTGAATTCTTTTCTTCCTGCCTGAGGTCAGGGCCAGGTGCAATCTACAAATATGGCCAACAGCTTTTACATAAAAATGTGTGTGTCTGTGTGATGTGTGTGTGTGTGTGTGTATGTGTGTGTATGTGTGTGTGTGTGTGTGTGTGTGTGTAATATGGATAATGCTGTCTGTCATAACTTGAATTGCTTCATATCCTAATTTAGTATTGGGTTAATTATTGCTTTTGAGAGTATATTAATATAACTTGAAGAGACTTGATTAATTAGTTACAGAATAAGAAAATAATAGCAATCATAACCCCAGTAAGGAACTATAGTTTCAAGTGATGCTTTAATTTTCCTTCTAGTAATTTCATATTTTTTGTTAGAAAATGCAACATGTTTTTTTGATAGTAATAATGAGTATTTCTTTGGTTAAAATGCTATACACACTTTAAGATATTGAAATTGCATTCTCCGTTTATAACAGTACCTTTTTAAATTCCTTCTTCTTAAAACTTATTTTTTTTCAGGGAAGAAATCCAAACATCTCTGGTATTAGTCAACAAAGGGTAAATATTTTATATAATTTCCAGAAAGGTTTTCTTTATAAAAAATAAAAACTTATAAAAATAGATTGCATTCATTTACATTCTAGAAAAAATATAAGGATCTCCATGTTGAGTCTTACAGGAAGCATTAACCAAGTTAAGGTTCTACCCCTATAAAGAGATCTATCATCATTAAAAAACTGCCTCCCAAGAGTATTCCATGTAAGGGAGCCTTGCTAAAGAGGAGACCCTTTGGCTTAAACTAAATGACCAACTGGAATGGAAGCGTAAAACAGTATCTAAAGAAGATATAGCAAGACAGAAAATGAAAGGAACAGAGAAAAGATGAATGTCCAGGTAAGAGCAAGCACTGCACTTGAATGTCCCTCATAGCATTCTTCATAGCACTTTATTACCTCCTGGCCAGAAATATCCTCAACAGAGCTCAGGAATTTGGCTTCAGATTTTGACAGCCGGCTCCTTTGCTACATCAATTTCATGCCTAATGTATGTTTGACATGAGCAGTTTAGTGGGAACCCTTCTGGGGCTTTTTGGACATAGCTGATTAACATTCTGTTGTAGACATAATTGATTAGTATTGTATTCTTAAGTATTAATTTTTCCCTGGTTTGCAAATTTCATTTTTCTTCCATCCCTGAAATCCTTGCTTCATTTTGCTCTTTTCCTCTTGTTAGTAGAGACTGAGAGAAATTTATCAGCTCCAACTCGCATGCCCTTGGCAAGTTTGGATCCAGAATACCACTTTAGGCTTGTAGTTTGTACTGGATTTGGTCTGTGATGGTCACATCGCTCATGTTATGTGAGTTGGTGTAAAGAGCTTGATTTCTGCCCTCAGATCTGTAGGACTGAAATGAAACTCTTCTAGTGCTTAATACTAAAATGTATTGTAACCCATAAAACTATGTTCGACCACTTTGGCCATTTCTTCTCTCCTTTTTGTTTCATGTTATGGAATTATATGAAGGCCTTTGGCCTATTGCTTTAAAAATGTATTCAATTACATGCTAATCTTTGATTATTTTTTCCAGTACTAAATTACAAATTCCTTTAAAAGCTAAGAGGATTCCTTTTTTCTCAAATATTACCAAATAGATTCTATTAGAGTTTTCTACCTGTGAAACATGAAATCAATACTTCTCATATTTGTTAAACAAATTGCCATTACTTCTGATTCTCAAATTCATTATAGGTTTAAATTTCAAATTCGATTGCTAGTGATATGATTTTCCTTTTAATTAAAAAAAAAACCTCCTTAAATTTGTACATAAGCAGTTAGTCAATTCTCTAGCTCTGGTAGGCATTTTATTTAAATTCGAAATATCGATGATTCCTCCAGGTGTGTTGTGGTATTATAGCTTGTTCGACCATTCTGAAGGTGTTTGGAAAATTCAGGAGTGTGCTTTGTGATTGACTGTCTTCCTTGTAGTCCATACTTTCACATACATCAAACTGGATCTTACATTGAGACCCTCTGTGATCATTACTTACTTATGACATTGTACTAAGTCTTATCTCAGGCCTCACAGAGGCTTTGCCAAAAGCTGCCGCAACAGCTCTTTCTGTTCCTTCCCCTGAAATATTGGTGATCATGGGCGTAGTGCTGTATTTAGCTTTTAACACTAGCCCTGCTTCTTCCCACTGAAGCTTAATGAGCCAAAGGGCTTATGGACCACTGGGAAGGGATTGTGTAAACGTCCAATGCCAAAGTGTAGTTTCTAAGAAATAGCATTAAAAACACATGATTAATATCTCATTTGGAAAATTCAGATGTCCTGAATAACGCTTCCCCCTCACCCCATGGAAAATAGGTAGATGTGCAGTCCTCAAAGAAAGCTAAGCACAAACAAGTCAGAAAGGATTACATGGGAGCCCCTCAAAAAGCTGAGGCTGAAGGTGGTAATTTTATTCAAATGATCGTAAATTTTAGAGAGGAAAGAGAACTCCAAACAGATAGTAACCAACCCAGCAGAAAATGGATGTCAGTTTGGCGGCGACGCTCCTTCAGTGATCAGGTAGCTGTGATGGAGTGAAGACAATATTAGGCTGAGCCAATATTGGAAAATGTGCTTTAAGAAGGTAAACAGTTTAATTTTACCTCTCTCCACCTCAGGTTACACTCTTAGACATTTAATGGATATTTTTCAATAAGTATATATAGATATAAATGAAGATATATTTGTGTGTATATATATCAGTGAATATATGTGTGTGTATATATGTACATATATATCTATATTAGAAATATTCTGAGTTGCTTTATATCGCAACAACCTCAAGGAAATTTTTATTCATGTTTCCTTTACTTGGAAAGTGATTCTATGTCTATAAAGACAAAACATCCAGTTACAAAACGCAGAGTCGTTTTTTTTTAAAAAAAGTCTTAAGAACACTTTTTGTATTAAGTAAACCGTAAGAAATGCTAAGCAGACACAGCCTACCTCTTTCTTTGATGCTCCTGTTTTCAGATATACTTTGACTTAATCATGGGTAAGGTGAGTTTTCCCTTAGATTTTTAGACTATTTGGTTTTGATGATTTCCTCTGATTCATATGTTTATATACTGTGAAGCACTCAGAACAATTTAAAACAAAGAAAATTGCTTGCTGGGAGCTTTCCTCTAAAGAAGTTTCATAAGCACTTTGACAAGTTTAGTATCGAAGAATTTGTCAGTTAAGAAATAATTTCATGGACATTATGGAGGTCACTGAAGACTCGGAAGTAGAATTTGCAGTCAGCAAGGTATTAGGTGCCATTATAGAGGTTAATTCTGCACTACAGATGCCATGAAACATTGATGGCTATTAATCTAGTTCGAATTTTACTAGAAGACCTTGGAAAGCAAGACACAGGAAAACTTACATTAGTTTCCTTGGATTAGTATTCCCCGGAGAGAGCTGAGACTTGTTTCTTTTCATGGGATGCCCACTTTGAACAATATATGCTGAAAAAAATGTAAACGTTCAAAAAAGATGTGTACAAATATTAATCTTAAGTCTATTAAATGATCATATCTTACAACTTAAATAATTGTGAGCACAGTTTTCTTTCTGTCTTCCAGCCAATGCAGCGATTTCTTCTATCATATCTTTAATAAATGGGCAATTGGCGGTTCTTTAATACCTTCCAGCACAAGGCACTCAGAGCAGAAGCGTAAAGACACATTTCATTTTGAGTAAGTCATTTTAAATTTAAACTTGGCTCCATGGCTTAAAACTTTCTGAATCCCTCTGCTCTAATCAGTAAACAATCTTAAAATGTTTATAGAGTAGTGAGGATTAAAGAAATCCTTGTATGTAAAGGGACTAGGTTAACAATACGCTGATACTCACTTTTACAATACCAATTAAAATTGGCTTTTGTTTTTAAAAAATACTCCATGGAAGACTGTATTTCTATAAATTTTATTTCTCTGTTCAAACCCTGTTGTATGGCAAAGCATTAGTCTACTACAGTTACGTAGTGACACCTTTTACATATGAAAAGGCAGCTATCAAACCTTATTTTCTTACCTCTGTTATAAACCGATACCCTCTCCAAAAAAACAACAAATATTCTGTTTCTCAAATATTCACATCAAATAGTATGGAATGTAGTTGGAGAAAGATTAAATGAGAACAGTGTAAAGAGAAATTGCTGAAATGTTATTTGAGAGTGAGATGGAAATAGATCTTAAAAGGCATGCTCATTTATTTAAGTAGTTCATGATCAAGAAAGATGGAAGTACTGATGATTTATGTAGATAAAGGAGGAATCTGGATCTGTCCTTTTTGTATAGTTTCCTCTGACAGGACAGATGGGAATTGTATCTGCAGGGTAGAGAGTGGCAAAGAATTCAGCTGGAATCACTAGGGAAGGTTGATAGAGCCTGGACACCAGCAATGATAGTGAACTTGGAAAAGGTGGAAGCAAGAGGATTTTGGGAAGCAGAAGAGCAGTTGTGGAGAGTTGATTGTTCTCTTATTGAGCAAATGAACAAATGGAGACTCTGACCAGCACTGGAACTCGGGACAGGAGCAGGTGGCACAGAAATGGTGGCAATTGCACCTGGAAAGTTTGTGTCTGAGATACCTTATCAGGGAAGTCCTTATCAAAAGCCCTGCTGAAATAATGAAGTGCTATTTCTCTTTCATTGTCACTAATTCATTGGGCAATGCCTACATGTCAACTTATACTCTACTTGAGGAAAAACACATTTCCTAGATTTTATGCTATCTACTGGGATTCAGATACATCTTAGAGGAGTAGAAAATATATGGGACAAGGAGTCTCTAAGGGTTTGCTTCCTTGTGGTTATTCCTCTTAGAAACATAGAAGAGAGATCACAGAAACAGGAAAAAAAATATGTTAAAACATATTCAGATACCTAATAATTCATTATTTCTCCTGTCTGAATCAACATTATAACTTTAGGTGCCTTTGCTATCAAAGTGAATGACCAACATTTGCAAAGTATTGTTTGAAGCACATTGACATGTACATTTCATGTATACTTCTTACAGAGTCTTGAACAAGCCAACACAGGTCTAAATGCATCACTTCTTGTCAAAGAAAATGCAAAACTAGATTTAAAGCAGGTTAGCTATTTTTCCAAGGTTAGGAGCATTTCCCCAGTTGCTAAAAAAAATGTATATATATATATCGCTATTAACAAAGCTTGAACTTGAGCCTGGAACTTCGGATTAAATCTACTAAATGCTCTTCAAGCATCAAAAAAAAAAAAAAAAAAAAAAAATCAGTTCTTAGTTGGTGTCCAGAATGCTGCAAGGCAATGCATCAACCTCTGCCACAAGAATGAATCTGCAAGATTCCCATACTACCAGGAGCCCTGCAGATGGGCATGTGAGGGGTGAGGAAATAAGACCCTCACAGGGTCAAGCAAAGCAGGCCTCTAATGGAAACAAGGACGGGTAAAAACATCGCCACTGCATGTGTGAGTCTCACCACATCCCACTAATTGCTACAATTGCATGCCGAGGGTTCCAAGGACTTTCAAAAGGCAGCAGCAAAAGCAAAAATTGAAGTAGTTTTAGAAAAAGGATTTGTTATCTGGCTCTTCATTTAAGAAGTTGGTTATGCATTGACTTTAAATCTTAAGTGTGTGGAAAGATAAACTGTGGAAAGATTAGTGATATTTAAAAGGTATTTAGTGAAAATTGACAGTGGGTGAGATTCTCTACAATGTAGACATAGTTACAGGACAACACAGGCAGAGATTAAGGCCCCAAACTATAAATGGGAAAAGGGGGATTAAAAGTAAGACACTCTAGGTAAAAGACCAATAGACCAATGAAACAGAAACAGAGAGCCCAGAAGTAGACTCACATAATGTCAGCTGCTTTTTGACAAAGGTGGAAAGGTAATGTGGTGAGGAAAGAGGGTCTTAACTAATAGTCCTGGACTGGTTGGGCATCCACAAGAAAAATTTCTACCAACATCAGTGTAGACAGAAGCTTTACAGTGTCACAAAAATTAGCTCTAAATGGATCATAGCTCTAAATATAAAACACAAAAATCTCAAACTCCTAGAAGATAACAAAGAGAACAATATAGATGACCTTGGGTGGGAAGATGACTTTTTTTAAGAGGAAAGCCATGGTGGGTGGAGGGGCAGCAAGCAGGAGGAATGAGGGAGGAGGATACAGCATTTTATTTATTGAGTTGTTCATTTTAGTTATTATTCTGTCCCGGGGCTGTGAACCCAGGTCTTTGGGCTGAATGTGGTCTGCACCCCAGTTCAGGCTTAACACCTGAGCCACTAAGGCATGCTTGGAGGTGGCTTTTAAAATATAGTACCAAGTATATAGGTAATATTTTTAAATACAATACAAGTAATTCAATGACTTTCATGCCAACAAGATGTACCTTTTACAAGGTCACTACCTACCGCTAGTTCTCTTTCTACTGTGAACAAGAGCAGAACCCAGCTTTCTTCAGATCTCCTGGAAAGGTATAGTCCATACTGAGCTGCTGCCTCATGTCATTTTGACTTGAGATGGATGACTTGAAAAACAACTGCATCCCTGTCCCTTAGTACTCGACAGTAAGTATCCCACTCCAAACCCTGAAAATATCTGAGGCATTAGGAATCAGGACCTCCTCAATCCTCCGCAAGTCTGAAGTCATCACCAACCCAGTAAGACTGTGACAAAAAATTAAATTGATATAATTGATCATGGACTTGAATTTCCTTCATCCCAGATTCTGTTAACTGAGAGGCTTACCTACTATGTCTTCAGTTATCTATGTTCTAAGAATCAACTAGAGAAATGTAGAGTATTTTTTTGATTTTACCAAAAGGACATTATGGGTTATCTATCGAATAACCATGGAGAATTATAGTGGAAAAATAACTCAAGTTCTGACATAGGTTATCAGTGATTACATGTATAGATTTAGGATGCTAAAAACTTGCTTAGGGTAAATCCAAGGACACAAGCAAGTCTATTTTATAAATTAACATGGACATTAACATATTTATGCCACATAATAATACAGAGATTTCTGAAGCTAGGTATCTGCAATGCACAGAAGCTGATAATGCTACTGGACTTTCTTCTTCTCTTCTGAAAATTGATCCTCTTTAATACAATCTTCCTATTTCTGACACTAAATAGAAGGGTGCTGTATTATGGGTAAGTTCGAGCATTTGAATATCAACCAAAAACTGTCAACGGAACGAGGGGAAGTTTTTATAGAGTCAACGAGAAAATCAAATTAGGGTTATATGAGAAAAGAATGAACTCTGCACAGATATTATAAATAGTATCTTTCTCAGTATGTTTCTTACATTTTTAATAACATATTGATATTGGAATAGCTGGAATTCTTTAAATATTACACTTTTATTTCTTGCAAAGTTTTTTTGTTTAAAAGCAACAAGTCAGATACCTTTTCGTTTGAATGCTTATTTAAAAGGTGATGGTGGGATAAGATATGTAAGTAATTGAATGACTTTCACGCCAACAAGGGTGTATCTTTTACAAGATCACTACCTATCACTAGTTCTCTTTCTACTGTAAATGAGAAGATTCCAGCTTTCTTCAGATCTCCTAGGAAAAAAATTTAAGAAAAGAAAATGTTAAATTCTGCCCTTTTCATTAAAGAGGAAGTCAAAAATTGTAATTGAGTGAAAATTAGAGGCTGATTTACTTAATTCCAAAAAATGAAAATCCTGAGTAAATGAGCATCCTCATTATAAACAGCATTACTGCCATTGATTATATGTTGGATTATAGTAAATAATCTTCCCAATTTTCATGTCCACTATGTGTACTGAATGCATTTGTGTTTCTATATTGTACATATACACGCATGCTCTGTTGTTTTGGGGGTAAAAATAAGTTGTTCATAAAAGCCGTAGTAAGTCCTTGTGGAAGGATTCTCTATAATAATTCCCCTTAGAAAGGCAAATGATTCTAACAGATCCCAAAATACATGCAAAACAGCAAGAAGAGGAGCTTTTTAATGGCATTCAAATTGTAATTATAAATAGACAATTGATTTCTAAAGTGATCTGGTGGGTTTTGAAGATATTTATTCACTCTCAGTGACTTTTATATTGGAATGCTCTCCGATTATAAATCAAAAGACAATTTTTAGCTGTCACTGTTGTAAATTCCACCTGCAATCTATTAATCAAGCTCTGTTCCTCTTCTCTGACATCATCAGCAGTAATAAAGATTCTGCAAATGGAACTTAGTTGACAGTATTGTAGGTGATGTAGGAGGCAAAAAGAATCCAGCCTAGTCTTTCAGAACTGCATTTGCTTATCAGGAGATCATGATGTTACAGACTTGCTTTCTGTTACCGAGGTAAAGAGAGACCCAGCCAAGACACCTAAGGAGAAGAAAAGAACATGTTGAGTGAAGTTCTGTAAAATTCACCATCTGGCATCACCCTCCCTACTGTTTGCTCCAGTTCATGGAGCTCCTATTCATTAAATCAGACTTGGTTTCATAACACAAGTACAGATGGGAAGGCTGATGGGCAAAACGAAATCACAGGATTTCCTTCCAATATGTGGATTCATAATTTCTTATAATGGTTTATCTCTTTTCTGCTACAATTGATTAATCAACCAGCACAAAATGTTCATTTTGTGCCTCAAGTGAATAGCCCAACCCAAACTCCGATAAAATGTCTAACCAAGAATGGATTCTAAGAAAGGCAAGTCAGATGCAGATAATGCCAAGACAGAATCACAGAAGATCTTAAGAGAATAACCTATTCAAGCTGTTGATTATAGATAAAAGAAAATAATCAAGTTCAAAAGCCAGTGCGAAGCAAGGTATCTGAACCTGATTTTGCTGACACTTTTTCCAGTGTTCATTTTGCTACATTTTAGAATCAAGTAAATGTGAGTTTCAATCCGGGCTGTGCTATCTATTGACCTTGTGATTTGGAGCAAACCAACAACAAAAAATTTTGAAGCATCTATTTCCTCCTGTTTCAAGTGAAAATGACAGCAGATAATTCATACAATTGAACATAGTATTGTACACGACACTCATTGAAAACACCAAGAATAATTCCTGAGACATTGTAGGTGCTGAAAACAGACACTGTAATTAGCTGCCCCAACACTCACATGTTAATCTAATGTGTCAACTTGACCTGGCTGTAGTGTGAATTCTTTGGTCAAACATTTATGTAGGTATTGCTGTGAAGATCTTTTGTAGAAGTGATTAATGTACAGTTTGTTGACTTTCCAATTCAATGAATTTTATATTTCTTTTTTAACTAAAATAAAACTTTCCTAATATCATTTCCCACTCATATCTGCCTTCATATATATTTACCATCTATGTATTTTATAAAGTCAAGATAATTAAACGTATAATGTGTAATAGATACTATGTTTTTATAACATGTTTAAAATACGTTTTGTATTTATTAGCTGGCACTACATTTCTGGTGATGATGTGGTATAATGTACACATCAACTGAGGTGTGAACCTATTCTCTTAAAACTTAAATAACATTGTAATAAATAAATTAATATATATATATATATACACGGTGGTATTTTTTTGTACTTCTCACTATAATTCTGAGCTTTTATCAAATTTTGTAAAGACCAGTCTGTGTTAATCTATGTTACTTGATCATTTAATTATATTTTATACCACATTTAATCTTTTTATCTAGATAAATATTTAAAGATGTTTCCAATTCTTGGCCATTATAAATGATGCTACAAAGAGTTACTTGTGTTTCTCTTTGCATGATGTATAAAAGTTCCTCTGGGGGTTTAAAGCAGGAGTAGAATAGTATTGTATGAATAATTGGTTTTGGTAGAATTTACTGAATGGTACCCCAAAGTGATTTCACTAATTCATGATCTCACAATCCCTTCCAATATTCTATGTACTTGTAACATTATATTTGTAAGTCAAGTTGATATAAAGTGGTTATGCAATATATACATGGATCTCAGTATAATCATAGATCTGTTTTTAGATTTTTTTAATATAACACCTTAGTTATTACAGCCTTGTAAAATATTTTCATATCTGGTTGAATTAAGCTCCACCATTTCATCTAATTTGTCAGGACCGATAACATAGGTGGGCTTCATCTAATCAGTTTCAGGCTTGAAGAACAACAACTGAGATTTCCTGGGCAAAAAAAATTCTGCCTCAAGACTGTACTAGAGAAATCCTGTCTGAGCTTTTATTCCACCACCTGCCTTATGGATTTGGACTTGCCAGTCTCCACAATTATGCAAGTAAATTCTATCTATATATCATTTATCCATCTATCCATCCCATTCATCCATTATCTATCAATCATCTATTGTTCTAATTCCCTGGAGAACCTAACTTCAGTCAATAAAGGAGCTAATAAAGAATAAAGCAAAAGGCCTCTCACCTTATAATATATAGCACTGTTATTCTGAAAACAGTATTTCACTCTGTATTCTACTGTTACATAGTTGGAGCTAAACTCTAATGGCATATTTAAATATTATTTTATGCTTACTTTGATGAATAATTAGTTACATCAGGTATTGACTCCCTAATCCAAGCTCTTCTTTGGTAGATCAAGAAATACATTTAGCTATGTCATCACACCCCTTGGAGGAAATAAGAGACTAGAATTCAGGTCTCCTCACTGGTCAGTTTGCATGTTCACACTTCTCAAGCATACATTTCAGTGTTTGGATTATTTTCTCAATGACTCGACGTGGCAATTTGAGTGCTATCTTTGTGGGATGTAACTCCTTGATATTTTAACAAATATTATCAAATAATGTGTTCATATTGAACAACCATGATAATTTTAAATAAGAATAGATGATATCAAGGATAATGGGCACTCACTTTAGATATCATCATCATCGTGTGTCTACCTCCGGCACCACTATTGTTTTTCCCTGAGAAAAACTGCTGACTCATTCATGCTCCCTCTGAAAACTTTGTCAGCAAAGAGTCATTTTATATCATAGCCATCTTTTGAAATCTTGTGGTCATTTTGTTCACCTATCATTATGGATGTATTGTGGGGACAACACGGCCTTTTTTGAAGCCAGAGACATTTTAACATTGGCCATGGAGCACATATTTGCATAAACTGATAATTTTTAGAAAGAAGTGGGCAATTTATATTTATAAATATTTGGCAACCTGTTTTTCTACTAATAGAAGGCAGATAATTCCCTTATCTGTGGTCAGAAACTTTCCTAAGGCTGCTCACAATTATCTAGCAGAATGAGTCATCCCTTCCTTGGCCCCATGAGTGAGTCTCCGAGACTTACTGGAGAGTCAAGACACTCATTGCCTCCCATCCTAATGATAACACCGCTCCCTCTGCTCACCACTTTGTCCCCATGCGGTGTCAGTGGCAGCCAAGTGGGAAGCCTGGTCTTCTCCTTCTGTTTGGCAGTCAAGGGATGTCATAACACTTCCTTCTACAGGAGCAGTCATGGACACAATCCAATAAAAACAAACAATTCAAATAAACTCCAAAGGCCTTTAGTCTAACACCAAATATTCAGCCACCAGTTTAAAATCACTCATCATACCTAGAACCAGAAGCGTCTCACCTTGAAAGAGAAAAGCAGCTAATAATACTACATCAGCAGTGAGAGGATGGCGATAGTAAAATTATCTGACAAAGAATTTAAAGCAGTCATTACAGAATGCTCCAGAAAGCCATTACCAACATGCCTAAAACAAATGACAACACAGAAAGGCCTGCCAAGGAAATAGAAAATCACAGCAAGGAAAGTAGATGATAGCGAAATAACCAAATGAAAATTTCATCACTGAAAAAATACAATAACTGAAATCACAGACTCATTAGATGGCTCAGACACAGACTGGAAAGGAAGCTCAAAAGGGAAACATAGTACAATAGAAAGGACCCCAGACAAAAGAGAAAGTACATCAAACAAGGAAAAGATTCTCAGGGACCTTTGGGAATATAAAATATTTCTCATATTCAAGTCACTATTGCCCAGAAAGAAAGCAGGAAAGGTGTGGAGGTGAAAAACAACTCAAAATAAATAAATAAATAAAGACTGAAAATTTCTCTAATTTATGAAAAGATAGAAATGTTCTAGAAGGTGAGTAAATCCCCAGACAGGATAAATTCAAAGCAATTCACATCATAATTCATCAAAAACTTTGGAATACTGAAAACAAAGAGTCTAGAATCTAAAAAGATGTTCTTTGACTTATATGATTCATACTTACCAATAAAGAAAACCAAAAAATAATTTAAAAATGAGCACAGACACTTCACCAAACTTTGGGGCAATAAGAGAAAAATGACACCTTATCTATAAGGGAAAATAGTGAGAATTGCTAGTGGTTTTCACCATAAACTAGAGAGGCCCAGTGGCAGAGGCACTGTTTTCCTCATCTAAAGAAGGAATCCCAACTGCCAGGGTTACTGATTACTGGGAAGTGACTGGGCTCTTGTTATACCATGAGCATAGGGAAGGGTCTGATCAGTTATCATGCAAAGTCTTAGTGCCTCTTAATTTCTGATTCTCTCTTGAAATTTTTTCTATTTTAAAGGAAATGGGCAGCCAGGAATGACGGTGAGTAGAGGCAGGCAGGCAGGAAGAGAGTGGAGGAAGAAGCATTTTGTTTATTTTAGTTGTTCATCTTGGTTGTTCCTCCTGGCCGCAGGTCTGAACCTTGCCCTTGGGTAGAGGGTGGACTACACTCAGCCAGAGGCAGCAGATTCAATAGCGGCTCCATCAGGGGAGCACCAACAATGCTCAATTTCAATGGTAAAGGCCCAGGTCAGCATTCTCAGCTGGAAGGACTTGTGATCAGGGGTTCAGTAACCCTTGGGGTTCAGATTATCTCCCCCCACACCTGTACAAAGCCTGTAGAGACATAGCTGATAATGACGCATGCAATAGTTTAGGTGAGAGCAGATATAGAGAGGTGTATAAAAGCGTATAAAAGAAACAGAAAAGGTGGGGAGAAGTTAGAAAGCAGGGAGAGAAGGATATTGTTTTCTAGGGTTTAAGGATTCATTATATTTCTCATTGCAAGATAGATTATGGCAAGTTGATAACTTTTGAGTATTTTCAAAAGGAGAGTGAAGTTAGTCCAAAACAAACTGACAAAGTGCATCTACAGAATTTTTGGTAAAGTTAATGGATATGTCATTTTATTTATCTTTTAAAGGAAAGATGTGGGCAGGGATGAAGGTGAGTAGCAGGCAGGTAGGAAGAGAGAGAGGGAGGAAGAACTTTATTTTTTAGTTAGTTGTTCACACTGGACTTGGGACTCAAACCCAGGGGAATGTGGCCTGTGCTTCTTGTGGGGCGATTGACCTAACCACTGCTCCACCAGGGCATGCCAATATGTCATATTTTCTAATGGTGGAACCCTAATGAACTTTTTAGAGCTATGAATGAGGTTGAGAGAAGAGTTCACAGTGGGTGTACTCATTGCTTATTTGAATCTTCAAGCAAACTGACTCCTCCACCTCCACCCCAAGTGATATGCAGATGAGGGTCAGGAAGATGGACTTTTGTGCCAAATACAGCTTCCAGAACTTTGTCCCCTGGAAGTGGGAAGATGCTAATATGCTCACACACAAACAGGGTGGAGTGAGGCCAGAAAGCACGGAAGCTCCATTGACAGTCCTCAGATACATGGATGCCCCCGGACAGCTGCCATGTCCTCCTGGTTTTCTTGGGAGATGGAAGCAGTGCCAGGCGGAGGGCAGTGACTAGGTACTTCTGGAAGGCCGAAGGCTTCCTATGGGAGAAGTAAGAGACAACTAACTAGGCAAGAAAGGGTTAAGACTGTGCAAAGGATAAAGAATTTGGACTTGATCTAAAGGGACTCTGAGATTATTGTTAGGAGGAAATGGGATAACACGTGAGAGCACTTTGTAAATGGAAAGACTCTATGCTAATGTGAGGCATTAATACTATTATTCTCATCCACTACAGGTTCCTGAGCAGGGGAGTGACATGATAAAAGCTCTACTTTAGGAGATTAGTGTGGGAGTGATGTGCAGAATGGCTTGTAAAGGCAGGAAGAGTGTATGTAAGATGGGCAGGATTCTGCTGACTCCAGTTTATCTGAGAGTTTGAAAATATTCCTTCAAAAGTGAAAGCCCTCCTTTCTCTCCTCTCTCTCCATGACTGACCCTCAGGAAAACCTCCTTTTGGCCTGAAAAGCCAGGTAACAATAAGATCCTGTTTCAGCACGAAGATGAACTAGGCGAGAATTTTAGAGGATGCTTACCCAGTATAATAAGCACTGTTGATCAGGTAGCCTTATCTCTGCTTCTCAGTTGCTTCTTCTATATTGGACTCTCTTTGCCTTTCACTACCGATTCCAGAGGAACCGATGTCGCAGTGCTAATATAAATTGATATGTGGTTCTAGGAAGGAAACTGCATTAAAATGAAACGTCAGCCTCTGATTTGGGAGCTTTCTCATGACTTAGAGTGCCCCCAAATACTTGCCTTACACCAGTAGAGCAATATAAGGTTAACAGAGTAACTTGCTTTACCTCCTAAAAAATTAAGCTTCTAGATCAATTCCCTTAATGTGCCTTGTAATAAAGTTAATACCTCATTAACAGAAAAAGCATGATGAAACAGGCATTTTTAAACAAGATGAATCCTTAGAGAAGGATAAAGACCCTGAAGTATACAGAAAGGAGATAACATTGCTTAGCATACAGGATCAAGATGGATAATATGAAACCTGAATTCACAGAAAGAATGATGCGTCTTACACATTGACTGATGAACTGCCAGGAACAAAATTTAGAAATCAATATGCTGTGTAAAAATTAGGTAGAAGACCAATAGCAAAACACAATAATCATTTTTAGAGATGGGATTGAGAACAGAAATAGAAGTATTTGGATCATATTGAAAGCTGCTGTACATTTGTTAAGGGTAAAAAAGCAAAGACTGTCAAAATATCATAGCTTTTTTTCCCTTTGTGGGGAAGAGAATTAAATAAACAAAGCCCCCAGATAGTCAAACCTAGTAAGAAAGTGACTTCCTGGTAATGATATTTTTGTATGTCATTTGTTATTTACATTATTGCAATAAGCACTTATTTGTAGACTGTGCATTGGAATCTGGTTAGTGTAGAGTGTTGACCAGGTTTAAGCAGGGAACCTACTGAAGACTGAATCAGTACAGAGTTTCTTAGCTCATGCAAAGCATGTGTACACACACACACACACACACACACACACACACCCCACATACACTATTCTGTCCTCAAGGCAGATGTGAGAAAGACATTTGTTTATAGCTTTCCTCACTGCGCAGTGCTCCATAGCTAAGTTCTTATATTTTACTAAACTTACATTTATTTATAAGCTAGCAAAAATAAGTCAGAAACCCAAAGACTCTTTTTAACCACAGGGGTGTTCCAGAGCTAGGGAATTGTATATCTTATGAGAAGCAAAACATTGTGTGCAAAATCAAAGCAATGAGAAAGGAAAATAAGCAGTTTATAATGAGAGAAGCATGTATGCATAAGTATTAAATGTGAATGTGCTTAAGAATACATGTCTTATCACTTATAGATCTTAAGAGAGAATAGTTATTTTGATAATACTGTGTTATTTCTGTCTTGGATTTACTTGGCGATGTTACTGGGTTGAGGAAGTGTTGAGACGAGGGTATGAGAATAGGAACTTGTTATATGTGGAGCTGGGTCTCTCATCCTGGGGGAAAGCATTTTTAGAGAAAGTAGTATCTCCAGTTAGTGATGGTGAGCCCTCTCCCTTATTATTTATGTATGCTATAGCAAATAATTTGATATAAATTCTAATATATTTAAGTGTAATACTAGTTATTTGATATGAAGAAAAGTAGCCTTGATACCCACTTGGGTAGCATTAGTCAGGGTTCTCCTAAGAAAGAATAGATGGATGGATGGAAGGATGGATGGATGGAAGGATGGATGGATGGATGGATGGATGGATGGATGATAGATGACATATCATAGATAGGTAGATAGATTAAATAAGTTATATGACAGATGGATGATTCATAGATAGATGGTAGGTAGGCAGGTAGGTAGGTAGATGGAGGGATGAGTGGATGGGTGGATGATCGATGACAAACACATAAATGGATATATGATGGATGACAGATGATAGAAAGGCAGACAGGAATAAAAAGATGAATTAGCTCATGCAGTTATTGAGACCCGAAAGTCCAATGATCTATTGCTGTCAATAGAGCAAACCAGAAAAGTCAATGGTTTGATTCAATCTGAGTCCAAAGGCCTGAAAATCAGAGAGCCAATGATGTCAATTCTGCTTTGAGTCCAAAACCCTGAACACCAGCAACGAAGATGTCTGAAGGCAGGAGAGGATGATTTCTCAGCTCAAGGAGAAAAAGGGAACTTGACCTTTCTTCACCTTTTTGCTTTATTAAAGTCCTGGAGGAACTGGATGGTGCCTACCTGCATTGATAAGGATGACCTTCTCACTTAGTGTATTGATAAAAATACTAATCACTTCTGGAGACAACCTCACAGTCACATCCAGAAAAAAATATTTCAAATGCTTTACAAGCTATCTGAGCACCTCTTCACTCAGTCAAGTTGACACATAATCACAAATCCATCCCTTGTCAACTTGGCACCCAAATCTATCTCCTTAAACCATACATACTTCATCTCCAGAAAATACTATAACAAGGCCTTAATTCTAACTTATATAATACAACTATCCTGCTTACAACAAAAAAAGAACTCATTTCATTTCCAGAAGAAGAGGTATAATCCTTGAGTGCTAATGCTTATTCTTCTCTGGATAGTGCATAATTTGAATACTGTGATATAAAATTTATGGTACATAAACACTTTTATGAAATCAATGCATGCCATTATAAGACAAGGGGACAAGAAAGGAAAGAAAACAAATACATATATACATGTATACACATACACACATTCATTACAAAAGAGGAGAAAATGCTAAATTATAATCTCCATTTTTAGAGTTGGTTATGTGACTGTATCTAGTATTTATACCTTCTTCTAAAACTCATTCTGCTGTCCCTTTGACTTCAGCAAAGACCTCTGTTGATCTTGGTTCTTTTCCTTCATTCCTAAAGTTATGGTCTATTAGCCGTCTTGTCTGGTTGCCACAATTTACTACTGATTTTAATCACAGGACATTTTAATACTAAGATACACTCAGGTTCATCTCATTATTCCAGACATATTGTTCCTTATCTTCATTGCAGAATAGTAGTCCAGTTTCCCTGTGGTCATCACAGCAATCACTCCAACCAACACTGATTCTCTTCTTTTCCTGTTGACTCAGAGATATGAGGAGACATATTGATTCTAATCCTATTGATTAGGAGCCAGGAGGTTTGTCCTAACTTCTGGTTTAATGGGATTATTGTGTCTTTGGTAAAGTATTTATTCCTCTGGATCTAAGATCTCTAGGCCAGTAGATTATATATTTATAGGAACAGGGAGCAAAATTTTGCTGGCAGATCACTAGGGGTAATAGTGAGTGGTGCCAATCCCTTTTTCATCTCTTGATTCCTGAACCCATGACTCCTGGATACTGAAGAAAGAGCACCATATGTTAAACACTAATTCAGAGCATTTACATCTGGAGACCCTTGTTCCAGACCTGGATGTGTTGCCACCTAACTGACTCTCTAATCTAGTTTTATAGAGATCTTCCCAGAGTTCTGTCAAGCTGGCTGTTTCAGTATGGTGGTGAAGATGGTAAGACTAATTAATTCCATAAGCATACGCCCATGGTCAGATTCTTTTTCTGTGAAATGAATTGCTTGATGAGAAACAATGCTCTCTGGGATATCATCATGGTGAATAAATCCTTACAAGTCCTTTGACGGGAATTTCGTCAGAAATATTTTATGCATGCAAAGAAAATTTGTAACCAGAGAAAGTACCTTATCCATGAAGGACAAAATCATGTCCTTTTTTTAATGGAAGTTGTCCAATTCAGTCACCCTGCTTCTAGGTGACTGTTGATCACCCTGGGGAATGGTGTCATGTTGGACTCTCAACATTGGTCTCTGTTGCTGGATGTAGTCAGATTAGTCTTGGTGAATAGAAGTCTTGATAAACCCCATGTATGATTTACATTCTCGTCACTATGGCCACTTTCATCATGAACTCATTTGGCAATGACAGAGATGACTGGGGAAAAAGACTAACAGGCATCCACAAAGTGGGTCATTCTGTCTACTTGATTATTAACACCATTCTCTGCTGTGGTCACCTTTTGATGGGCATTCACTTGGGACACAATTTTTACATTTTTGTCCATTCAACCAGGTCTATTCATACATACCTCTTCCCAAAAATCCTTGCCACTAATTTTCCATTCATGTTCCTTGAAAGTCCCTGATCATTCAGTCAAACCATTGCCCATAGTTCATGAATCAGTATCTTGTTGTATGACTGGCATTTCTTCTTCTAAGCAATGTGGTCAACTATTATGTTGTCTTAAAGTCTGCCGACTCAAAGGATTTCCCTTTACCACTATTTTTCAGGAATGTCCCAGAGAGGGGTCGTAGTGAACATCTGTCCATTTTTGGACAAGATGCCTCCTTCTCATGCAGAATCATCCATAAACCAGGAGTCTATTCTTCCTCTGTCAACTGATCATAGAGAACTCCTTGTGAGACATCAGGTACAGGCTGGGAGAGAAAAGGCAACATAACAGGAGATGAAAACACAGGCATTTGGGCCACTTTTTCATGTAACTTACTTATGCTCCAGACCGTGCTTGGGCCAGATTACTTATGCGGTACTTCCATTTTATGATGGAATCAAAACATGAAATTAGCCATCACAGGCAATCTCTTGACATTGGAAAGATATGTGAGGAGCAATAGACAAGATAAAAACAAAAACTGTGAAGAAGGTATTAAACTTATATAGAATGGTGTTATATAGATGGTAAGACTTTAAGGAATCAATTATTGTTATATGACAAATCAAGCCAATTAAAAAATTAGGTGAGGGACATGGGGAATAGACACAACAAATTTCATTGGAGGAGATAAGTTTTGGGAATGATGTTAAAAAGAGATGTTAGCAGAATACAGAGAAAGTTAATGGTCCTGTGTAGGATTTAGACTCATGGAGAAAATTGATATTCTCCATTTTAGGGTTAATTCCATCCATTTGATACAGTGAGGCAGAAACTCAAACAGTAGAGATAGTAGTATCAATTCATACAAAGGACATGTTGTCCCATACCTGATGTGGAAACACAGCTTACTATATAAATGATTGGTCGAGTTTGTGACCTCTTTCTATAGCTTCAAATCTTGTGGGATACTCTTCCCAAACATTAAGAAGTAAGCATTAGGGGATCTTCCTTGCTCAAACTATGTGCTTCTGTTTTAATTAGATCTCACTGTGGTCTGAATGTTTGTCTCCTCACACAATTCCTGTTGGAATCCAAACCCCGAGGTGATGGATTAGAAGATGGGGCCTTTGAGAGATGATGGGTCTGAGGGCAGAGTCTCTTGAATGGGATGAGGGCCCATATGAAAAGAACAGATCTCTCTGTCTAGCTGCTTCCACCACGCGAAGGCAGTGAGAAGCCGGTGGTCTGCACCAGAGTGTGATCATGCTGATAATTTGATCTTGGGTTTTTAGTCTCCAGAACTATAAGAAATGAATTTTGGCTGTTTGTAAGCCACCCAATCTATGAATTTTGTTAGAGCATCCAGGATGGACTAAGATCCTAATATACAGTTTGAAAAATGTTCATGTTTCTTAACTTTTCTGTTTAAATTAGGGATTTCCTTTTATATCCTTAAAATGGTTATGCTTTATAATCGTTTTTTTCTTCTAACAGATTCACTGACAATATGGACAAATTAACTTTACACTGTAGCACTCTTACAGATTGTAATTTAATATCAGACAGCTGTTTGGGAATTATATACAGATCTGAAGAGGGAAGAGAGTGCAGATGGCTTTTGATGCCAGCACCCGAAGAGTATAAAGACAGCTCAGAGCATGAGGCTTTTTCTGTATTTGTGTGACTCAATAATATCATTTCTAATTAGTCAAGATAAAACTGAATCTTAAGAAGTCATGAAAACCTCTAATAGTGGAGTGAAAAATTTGCCTTCTTGATTATAATAACTCCTCATATTTTCAGTGACCCCAGTATTTGGAGCACAACCTGTAAACATGTAATGGGCAAGAAAAAGTATGATCAGGGCTAGAGATGTAAATATAGTTAAGGCATTTAAGTTTGATGGGCATATACATTTAAATAACTGCTTAAAAGAAGAATTTGTTATAGATATCTAGTGGCTAATTTTTTTTTAAATCATTGCAGACCTTGAACTCACAACCAGAAATCTGGTGAGAATTTGGATTGGACAGAAATGATTTTCATAGAATTAGAGCACAAACCAAGGCAAGAGTAGCATTATGGGGAACAAAGAAAAATAGTTAAGCTACAGCATATTTATAGCTTGAGGTTTAGATGGACATCAAAACTTATGTGTTTAAAAGTTATTTGATGTGGGAAAATATTCTAATTTAAATGCTAAGTGAAAAATAGCAGGATAAATAAGCTGATGCGTTAAAATATTAACATCAGTGATCACTAATAGTAATCTTAAAACATATACGGTAGAAAATATGTTAAAATATTATCTGGATTCTTAGATTAAGAGTGCTGTCTCTATTCATATTTAAATCTTTCTATATTGTATCATTTTTAAAATAATGAGCCTGGGCTTATTTTCAGTCAGTAAAAATTTATAAAGAGCAACCAAATATTTTCTCTAAAATGCGAGCTCATATGCTTTACTTTTAAGTGGTCTGTTGTTGCCAGCGGATTCTTATTTTAAACACTTAATGATTGGATTTCAAGTCAACAGCAAATTGGTAGTAGGAATTTAAAAGGAGGGTTGATGGCGAGGTACTAAAAAAAAAGGCACAGTGACAAAAAGATGAAAAGGAACTGACAATGTGTTCCCCATGCGAGGAAGAGGAATATTATGGAAAAATGTGGAAGTCGTCTAAAATCAGAGCTTACTGAGGCCATTCTGAGTAGACCATAATGAGCTCCCAACCTCATCAGGCTTCCAGGGAGTCAATACTATGTGGAGGACATTATAATTATTTGGTTGCAATCCCTGGTCCTGACACTTCCCAGCTTCTAATTTTTAAGAAATGCCTGTAATACCTTCAAGACTCAGAATTCTCTGCTTCTAAGCAGGACGTTCCCGTAGGCGTATTTGCATTTTACCGTATGTGCCGTGAAAAAGGGCCTTGAGGCAGGTGCTCCGTGCCTGGGTACATGATGCTATTAGAACGAAGTTTTAAATGAGTCTAACAAATAAAACGAATTCATAGAAATTTTAAACTAACTCATCTTCTATGTAGTTCAAGAATTTAGAAAGAGGTAAAATATGTTTTAGGACCATGTTTTGCAAGTGGATTACAATGACTTTGTATTTTGTCCATCTCTCCTGTGTTTCCTGTTTTGGAAGCAGATGTTGCCAGGTGACAAGAACTTGAGGCTTGGAATCCTCAAGCTGTGGCTCGGGTCCAGGGCTATTTAACTCCTTAGCTTTCCTAATTAGATAGCCTGGGATAGATTATTCTCTTTGAGTTTAAGTGCCCTGATCTGAAATATTCTGAATGCATACAAACAGTAGTTATGGAGTTTCTAATAGTTATTCCTTTCTTTTTATCTTTTTTGATGGCTAAAGAACCAGTTATCTTGACATCCTGACATATCCTGACAAATGTCTGACATGGAAAATTTGGAAAAATAAGGTGTGTCTGCATTTCAAAAGTATTGAGGATCAATTTGTTGTTGTGTTAACTGTCAGTTCATGTAATAAAATGCTACCTCTTTGACTAGAGAATAACTAGATGATGCCAGTCTGTGAGGCTGCTAGATGTGGAGGGAGTGTGACATTCATCCTCAATGATTTCTTCAGAAAAGTGGGAATAATAATAGTACCTAGCGGGGACTTGTTATGAGGAACAAAAAAATGATTAACGTCTCTAGACGACTTCTTTTGAAAAACACCAGTCGAACATCATTTTTGGTTGAAAGGTTGAGTCCGGTGAATAAAATAAGATAAATTTGAAAAATGAGTAACCGGCAAATTTGATCATGATGAGGCAACTAGATTATCTGTGAACAGTTAATTGTGTTTCTGTAGTATCGATAAAGATGACGAATGCAAGTTCCATACACAGGAATATGCATTTCAAGTTGCACAATGATAAAATGACAATGGCAAGACCGTAAGACAGAAAAAGAAAAAGATTCTATTGGCTCATAGGAAAGTCCAGCTAAGCCAGAGAGAGGTGAACCTCAGGTGGTGCTCATTAGATCAGTGAGCATGGAGAGGACAAGCAGGCGTTGATTATCATTAGTTAGCCAAGAGACTGAGACGTGGAGTTAGAATTTATTACTTGGTGGTCAGGAAATACCTTGGGTGCATTTAACATAACATTAAAGCAGGTGCTTGAAATTCAGGAATTTCTACTTCTTTGGTGTCTAAAGAAAAGGTGAGCTAGTTGGGAGGTAGAAGAGAGGTGATGGATGAAAAAAGATGACTGGTATAGAAATAGGGTGGAAGTAGGAGTAAAGGCATTTTCACATAGGCAAAAATAGCAGAGGCACCATAAATCCTGGAGTGTGGATGAATTCTGATGATCTGGAGTGGCTTAGCCGCAAGTAGAGCAGGGTAAAGACAGCCCTGACTTTGTTGAGTATGGGCGTAGTTGAGGAGCAATGGTCCTGACACTCACGAGTGCCAAGTCAGAGCTGGACCAGCGATAGAAGCTTGAATAAGCAAGCTGGAGTGAGTTGATAAAGGGGAATAAATTGATCAAAAATGCTGAAGAGTCAGGAATATGGGTAATGGGATCAAAACCTAATTAAGGAATGATCAGAGGTCACAGGGATAGCAAACACAGAGACAGAGTGGGAGATGATGTTACACTCCACACAGTGACTTCTTAGTGGTTGAGTTGGGGGCACCAAATCTGAAAGGCCTGTTCTCTCAAGGAGCTTGATTTCTCTGAGTCAGATGCTGTATCTTCTGTTCACAGGCTTGCTGGATTGTCTCCAACGTCAGTGTTCTGTCCCTAATAGACAGCCGGAGCAGCCGCCTCCTCAGAGACACCAGGATCTGTATCTCAGTCCAGCATGAGGCTCACAGGGAGTGAGCGGTGGATGTCTCCAGAACACGAGGCATTTTTGAACCTTGGTGAAGTTGATTCAGCAGGTACTTTATGTGCGTTTCTCCAGAGCCATAAGGACCCACCCTCTCTCATAACCTGGTCACGAGAGGTAAATCAAAGCATGTAATAGCCATTGGTCAAAATAAATGTTAATTCAGTTAGGGGAGAAATCAACATTTATTAATGGACTTCTCTACTTCTGTCTGGATTATTTTGCTATCGCTCATGACTGAGGTATGAGGTTTTACAAGGAATGGGAATAAGAGTGACTATATTTGACATTATAAGGCTTGAGGTAGACTGCTACTTTCAAAGAGGTGAAATATTTTCCATTTCGCATTACTTCTGCTTTCTCCCGTAGACCTGGAGAACATGTCAGTCTTCCTGATGACTGGATCATGAGAGAATAACTAGATGAGAGTTGTTCAGGAATAATACTTGACAATGCATGATAGATTTGATAAGTGATGTTTATTTATAGAGATATAGATGTTTCTATCATAATTTTATATATTTAACACCTATAGATATAAATGTGTAGAAGTAGACATCTGTTCATAAAACACTTATTAAAACATTCTGAAGACCTAAGAAGGAATGTGATAAAGAATGAAAACCAGATTAGTGTAATGAGCTGTTAGAGGCATGACTTTAAGTTGGTGTCAGGAAAAAGATGGAGATACATATGGGTATTTGAATAACTTGATTCAGATTAGGTTTAACTCACCATTGATAAAGGGTTCGTTTGTTTTTCTTCTAAGAAATCAATATTAATTATGATTCTGTTAATGAAATAAGAATAATACACATTTTTATTAAAAAGTCCTATGTGTTAAAAATATAATGTGATATTGTGGGTTCTGTTATAGTCTTTCACATAGAAAAAAATTATAAGTTTCTGCCAATTAGTTTGAATTAGACTTGAGACCCCAGATTCCTAGCAACTGCAGCCAATTTCAAAACTGAGAAAAAAGATGAGTTCCAGATAGTTGATCCAAGCTGGAGTCAACACTTTGAAATTAAATTTCTGCAGCTCACTACTGAAGCTAACCCTGATACATTTCTAGGGTATTGTAATTATTAATTGGCATTAAAATGATGGGATTATTTAAAGAAAATTTAGAAGAATGTTTAAAAAAAATTGAGGCGTACCCTGGTGGAAGACAGGTTAAATCAACTGCCTCTAAAAAGCACTGTCCACATACTTTTTAAGGACCTGGGTTCACGTCCTGGTTCCAGGGGGAATAATTAGTATGAACAACTAAATAAAAATAAAATAAAATGCTTCTTCCTTCTCTGTCTCCCTGCCAGCCTACCCTCCTTCGCTACTGCCTGCATCTTTCCTTTAAAAACAAAGAACACAAGGGGGGGAAAAACCATGAAAAAATTAAAACTTCTCACCTCTTTATTTCAATAAAAAATATTTTTCAGTGAAACCACATGTCATCCTACTCTCTTAGGTACAGGCCTCTGATTTCTACTTATTTTATGTTAGCCAAAGATATTGACTAAATGTTTTAGTCTCAAAAAACTTGTTGATGTTAGGAGGGTTTATATAACATATTATTTGTGGCAAACTGGACCAGTCATGAAGCTAAATAGCAGATGAAGAACAGAAAGCATAAAGTTTAAAGTTAAGATTTGCAATTAGATTGATGTGCATTAAAATCTATGCTCCACATTGGTACTCTGAGGACAATTTGTTTTTCAGTTGCAAATGGAGATAATCATATTAACTCATAAAATTATTTTGAGTGTTTTAAAATATGTAACACAATGCTGAAGTATACAAGTACTTGATAACTGCTAGTTACTTATATTGTAACAATAAACATGATAGACCTCAATCTAAGGTTCTGAAGTCATCTATAACTCAGGTTACAGAAAAGAGTGACGGAAGTTGGAAAGCTTGTACTTAATACTGGGTAGCTAGTGTCTGCACAAACAGTTGAGTTAGCGAGCAGGATGATTTTATAATGGAAGGTCTGTCTGATGAAAACTGCATTATTGAGCTACCTTTCTTATGAAATAGCCTTTACTGTGAGCATCACAGGAGTCCCCAACTCCTCAAACCCGCTTATTCCCAGGGGATAGTTTCTAAGACCCACCAGTGGGCACTTGAAACTCAAAGAGTGCAACCTGAAATTACATGCATGCACACATAAACACATGCACACACATACATACATGCATACATTCTTACATATATGCTATTCTTCCTATATATCCATACCTATGGTAGTCGAACTTATAAATCAGGTGCAGGAAGTGATTAACAATAGCTGACGATACAATAGGAGGAGGGTCAGATGGGCAGGCTTATCTGGACAGCATGAAAATTGGTTTCTGGTTACTGAAACCCCTTATCCAGTTTAAGTTTTAAAAGAACTCAAGCCGTGCCCTGTCCATAGCCCAGGAAACTGCTGTGTGGCTTACACAGCTGCTCGCCCTGGGTTCAAAACCCCAGAGTGGCAACAAACCAAAACAACTGAAGTCACGACAATGTAACTGTCAGCATTGGATTCTGAGTTTCTCTTGGGTGAAACCTGGTAAAATTCGTTTGATTTCTTTTCTGATTTAAGAGAACAAAGTCACCTTGAGGCAAGATGTCCATGTGAACACTTTACAATGCTGCTCTTCCGCTGCTTCCCTTCACATGACCTGCTTTCCAGCCACACATAGACGTTTTCCCAGTGAAACACTGAGATAAGAAACAACTTTTGAAAGAGCTTAGAAATTAAACACCAGTTGCCATGAATCTTCTTCCAGCTTCACAGTGTTTCTGCTTCCCCAGGGCCCCACAAAAAGCATCTACAAGCAGCATTTCTGTCTGCATGGGAAATGCAGCCTCACCTGGAAGGGGGCAGGTTGTGTATGTTCCATAGACTGGAAGCAAGCCCCTGGGATCATTAAGCACATCTCTCTGTGGACAATGGAGTCTGTTTTTAGGTGACATTCAGTCTGACCCCATAGATTAAAATTGAATGGGTGGAACTTAGTTTATTGTTGTCCTGTTGTGTGTATAGTTTTAATAACCAGTAATTGATCTCTGTCTTAGAAGCATAATGTTGAGTGCTCTGATGGGACTAATGACAGTCAGAGTAGCAATAAGAAAAAGTATTTTTTGTTAAACATGTGATGACCAACATTTCAAATGGAATCTATTTTTAATTTCAAGAGGGAATAACTGCTTTTTTTAATTGCATGATGATGAGGTGAGAACAGTTATAGAGTAGAATAAGTATTTTATAGAGTATTTTAAGAGAGAGAAGAGAAGATAATAAAAATGCATAGGTAGTGATGGTGGGGGAAGAAAGGAATTTCGCATTTTTGTGGGTAGAATAGGGTTTTGAGATTTCTGTGAGTGATTTAAAAAATCAATGTAGAAAATAATGGAGACTAAATAGAATAAAAATATATTAGTGGTGGATCTATGAGGATTTACACCCCCCCTTCCAAAATATATCTTTAAAATAGTCAAAATAAATTTGGCTATTTCTCCTGTAGTCAAAATAAATTAAACTTCTTGAAAAAAGATGATGCTCATATATGACAAAGAAGATCCACATGGTTAGTCCACATGGTTAGTGGAAGTTAATCACTAGTCTACTTGATCTACAAATCACAGCATAAATGAAAGTTTTTGCCTTCATTCAGCTATCTGCTATGTTTGGAATCAATCTGAATTCTCAGAGAAGGTGTCCCTAAAATTAATACATTTTATTTTTTTCAACTGTTCTTTAGACCATACTAATCAATAATGAAATAATTAAAATTGAGTTATTACCACAGAAGGATCAGTTATGAAGATTCTGAAGATAGATGGAGGGAAAAATCTATTCTAAGAGCAATATTGCTTAGAGGGTGGGGGCAGGGGCTTGGTCAACACACCATTCTTTAGACCAGGAGTTTATTAGAAATGTAATTTAAAAATAAATTACCTAAAATGGACTTGCCAAAAGAACACTAATTGCAAATCCCTTTCATTCATTGGAGGGTCTGGGAGAGCAAACTTAGGGTGTCAGAATTCCAGGCTTGGCCTTGGGATAGTATGGACTCCTGTGTCATGAGAAACCAGGTCACTCTGTATTTTCTCTAAATAGCAGTCTGGATCTCTAAAACTTAGAGGGATTTTCCTGACTAGTATATATGAAATACATCACAAGTTTATATTTCTGATATATGAACAACTATGACTTACAGAAGAAAAGGTGACAAAACTTTAACCCATAGAATAAGGAAAAATATAATTGTATAAATGCCAATATTCTTAACTGTTTATTGTCATTTGCATAACATGTTATGTTTAGGACTACTTTGGGCCAGTGCTTTGTGGGCTTAAAAGGGCAGCACTTTCATTCTTGAGCAAGCCAAACAAATTATGAAGATGCTTTGACATAAGAATATAATTAGGCCTAGGAGAAACTATGAAAAACAAAATGCAGAAGAAAAGTATGGACAGACAGACTGCTCCTCTGGAATTTATGTGCCTAACACTGTGAATTAGAATCTCACCTGGGCACCTTCTTTAAGTGACAACTTTACTTATATATATTTTTAGTTTCTCTGGAGCAATGTTATAAAGAGCTAACTCATCATACTGTCTATTACTTCATCCCAGAATATGGATACAAAAAAAAAAAAAAGAAGAAGAAGAAGAATTATAACTCCTGTGAGTGGTTGCCTACTTGATAATAAAATGAATGTGTGAGAAGTAGCCTAGGGAAGGAAATTTTATTAGATCAATTAATATTGTAGAGGAGCTTTGTTCCTGGGTTAACCATTGGTATGAACTCTTAGCTTGTAGCTACAGTTTGAGGCTAGTCATAAAAGTGACTTGGAAAGGACGCCTCTGTTCTTTATTCTCTCTCAAGGACTTTAACTGAGATTTATTCCAATTGGTACCTGTAGATTTCTCAAATTACCCCTTTGTCAAAGAAATTCTAAGAAGAGTGTTTAGTTACCTTTCAAAGATGTTTTTCCTTGTTTTGATTAGAACTTTTTTACAAATGAAGTTTTTGGTTTGGTTTGACTCATGTATAAAATATACTTGTTACTGTACATTTGTGGTGGATTGAATAGTGTTCCATCAAAATTCATGTCCACCCCAAACTGTGAATGTCACGTGACCTTATTTGGAAATAAAGTTTCTACTGATGTAATGAGGGTAAATCAATGTTGTATTGGGTTAAGTGATTCCTAAATCCAAGATGACTTAATGAGGAGAGGGAAATATGGATACAGACACACAATGAAGCCCACGGAGACAGAGATTGGAAGGATGCAGCTTCAAGAACTAAGGAAAATCAAGCTTTGCCAACAATTATCAGAAATGAAGAGAGACATGGGACATACTCTCTTTCAGAAAGAACCAGTTTTGTTGGAATCTTGGATTTGGGCCTTCAATGATAGAATAAATGTCTGTTGTGTTAAGCAATTTGTACTACTTTATTATGATAGCCACAGGGAACAAACATAAGGTGGTCAAAATTTTAAGTCTCTGGACTTGCTGACTTGGACTTTTCTTATAACACACAGGAATAGGCTGACCATATTTCCTTGAGATTAAAATGAAATTTTGGGATAGCAACAATAGGACAGGGTTATGATAGATTGATCATAGCTACCATTTTAAATAGGATAGTACCTCTTTTCATATTTCTCAACTGTCCCATTGTTTTCACATAAATGTCAATTTTATCCCATGTTTAATAAACCAGGGTTGTCTTTAGCAAAACGGGCAGTAGAGTTGCTCCAGGCCCATCTGTTGAGGGGGCCCAAAAGCAGCTGCCTGTTTTGCCTCGCGTTAGAGATGGCCCTGGCCAGCAGTGACTATGAGGGGTCATTGAACTGTTGTACCTCCACCCTGTCACTCATGAGGAACAGGAGTCTGAGGAAGAGTATTCCTCCCACCCCGCATGCCTGTGTCTTCAAAGGGGGCAGAACACCACAGCCTGGTGCAGTCCCAGGTAAGTACTGTGTTGGTTATTTCTGGCACTGTGGGGGTTATCTCTGGCAGTTTGGGGTTATCTCCGGCATATGCAGGTATCTCTGGCATATGGGGGTGATTGGGAATTTCTGGCACTGGGATGGTTCAAGTGGCATGTGTTTTAGGCAGGACATTTAGAGTGGGTCTCATAGGGACACCAAATTTGTTTTTTTGCCTAAGGTGCCAAAATTCCTTGCACCAGCCCTAGCTGTTTGTGTGAAGTCCCACTGGACCAGATGTCATTGGTATGTGATCAGTAGGTATCACACAGTACTTACTTGCTGCTGGCCTGGCTGCTCTGCTCCACCTCCTCCCCTCTTCTTAGTCTTCAGCTCGTAACCTAGGTTGACTGTATTTCCTTGAGACAGAAAAGAGGCATTGGGATGGCATAAAAGGGACAGGTTATGTGCTGGTGACTGAGGGGAATGGAGGAGGTGGAGCAATCTGAGCAGCAGCAGAGACAGATCTTGTACTAATGTGACATATAGACTTCTTGCAAATGGCCAAGACCAGCTCAAGGAATTTTGGCACCTTAGGCAAAAACCAAATTTGGCATCCCTACAAGCCACACTCTAAATATCCTGCCTGAAACATATGCTCCTTGAGCCATCCCAACGACCATCACAGTGCCAGAGATAACCCCCATAGTACTCACCTGTGGTGTTCTGTTCTCTTTGAAGAAACAGGTGCCGGCAGGGTTAAGGGAAATCCTCTTTCTGCAGCTCCTGTCTCCTCACAAGAGACAGGACAGCAGTGGTGGCCATGGACCATCTCAGTCAGTGCTAGCAAGAGCCATTTTAGTGTGGGGCACAGAGGACAGCTGCTTTTGGTCCCCTTCAACAGACTGAGGCCTCAGCTACCTTTTTGCCTTGCACTAAAGATGGCTCTAGTTTTATTAAAATGGGACAAAATTGAAATTTATATTAAAATGACAGGGTGGTCTGGAAATATGATAAAAATGGGATTGACCTGTTTGAAACAATACATATGATCAGCCTAACAAGGAAGGCACCTTATGTTTTAAAGTCTTCAGATGAAAGGAATTTGTGGAAGTTTATCTGTTGAAACTGCCTATCCTGACTTTAGGCTTCACATCGTAAACCTTCCTGTACTAGAAACATGTGATCTCTCATGAGGAACAGGAGCCAGTTTCAATGACCCAAGGGAGGAGATTCTCTCTTCCCTGGGGAGATCTTACTTCTAGAATCTTCCATTTTCTTGAAGTGCTAGAGACTTCAGCTCAAGTGTGGTCTGATAAAAATGTCTCCCTCCCAGTTTTCTGTTTTTCTGTCTAAGGAGAAATGGTGACCATGTGGTCTTCAAGTCTAGTTCTGCTTCCTCACTACAGAGCCACAGACCCACTCAATGTTTTACTGGTAGTTTAAATGAGTATGCATCTCAAATAAGTATTGTTTGTCTTTCAAAGTCAGCACGCTCGAAATTGAAAGACTGTTTTCTCTAATAATCAAGCATTAAAACAGAAAAGAGCAGTTGTTTCCTTATTTGATACTAGCTCATCAGCAGTTTTGGTGACACCACACTAAATATCACAGATATTTGCCCTCTCTGTTTATAAGGGAATGACTATATATATTTGTATATACACATGCACATGTATTATGTTTATATATACAGATATCTTAATGTATATATGCAATTTGTTTATGATATTATAACCATATGTACTTTTCCTTTTTCTAATCACTCTGATAAAGGATTACATGAGTGAGATGAGCTACTGATTCACAACATAAAAATAGAACCTATTAAAATTCCGACTGAATCTGGTTTAATGAAACCTGTTCAGATCTTGTAATGATGTGTAAACACACCCTCATTAGTTAGCAAATACCAAAGAAAACAATATTTAACTAATTTTCTAATGTGTTAATGATACTGTTGTTCAGGGGAAGAAGAGGACATTTGAAAAAAAGCCTTCTAATTTAAAATCTAGGTAAGTGTTACAAGTACTAGGTATGATAATTAATATTTTGTTTTGAATGGAAGCTTGAAAATCAGAGCTAATTTTGAAAACTTCTAACAATAGACTGCTAGAATATATGAAAGAGAAACTTCACATCTCAAGAGAAATGAGTGAAAGAAAAAAATAACTATTTAGTATTTTATCGAATAAAATAAGACTTTTCACCGTCTTTATTGAAAACATGCTGGCTGCCTCCCATGTTGGTACTTAGGAAATAGTTTGGAAGAAGCCAGGTGAGATTTATGTCATTGGGAGTATGTGGCTCACAAATAAATTCTTTTCATGTTTTAACAAAACAATCTTTTGGACTTTACATAGAGCTTTGTGAGACTAAAAGATAATCATATTTTATTCAGAGATATTAATATTTTAACTCTAGTACAATTTGAAATTATGTGGATTTCACCTTCCTCAATAGATATTAGTGCAGGTGTAAAATTAATACTGTTGTGTAACCTGGATCTATCTCAGCACACATAAGGCATTCTAATGAGCGATGTCCTTTTAATTAGTTGAGACATTATGAATGGAATACTTAAGCACTTGGTGACTAAAAATCTGAAACAATTCAGAAGACTAGCGAATAAACGTGAGGGTTCTCTTACTTCACAAATGAATTTGTCTTTCTCAATTATATTTTCTTTCCCAAAGCTCTCTGATGAAATCATTAATAGCTTGATCTTTTGTCACTGCTATGTAGAAGTGCCCCTTAACATATTTGCACATATATTTACATTGTTTAAAATCCTGCAATATTATAAACAATTCTATAATAATATAAACTCTACTGCAATGAGCACTCTTGTACACAAATACTAATTGAGTGTTTTCTTGCAAATGGGATTATTGCATGAGAATCAGGAGATTTAACAATGTGATGGATGGTGTCTATAAATTAAAATGCTCTCTAATTTATAGAGAGACCAACAATTTGTGAGAGTGTTTATTTCTCCCAACAAACACTGGATATTATGAAACAGCTATAAATTGAGATGAATAATTTATCATTATTATTTCTTAATTTGTTTTTCTATGATTATTGATAAAACAATCAATGTGTCTTATGTATCAATTAATATTCAGATGGTAAGTGACTATTATATTGCCTCCTGTGTCAAAAGCAGATTTTAACTGTATTTTTTATGTTTTTAGTCTAATACATTCATTATACACTGTACTATGGGTATTAAAACTTTGTTATAAAGATTGCACATATTTTCTCTTAGTTGTGTATCTTTTAACTGTTATTATGACTTGTATCCATGACATATATATATGTCTGTATACATATATATATATATATATATATATATATATATATATATATATATATATATATATATATATATATATATATATATATATATATATATATATATATATATATAGGGAAAGAAATGAAGGGGAGTAGGCAGGCAGGCAGGAAGAGAAAGGTCTTTTATTTATTAATTTAGTTGTTCATCTTGGCTGTCGCCCCCACCCCAGGACATGAGCTCAGATCCCTGGGATGTATGAGGACTACACTGGCCAGAGGCAGCAAACTTAATCATTAGTCCACCAGAGCAAGCCTAAGTCATTTTATTTTTAACGTAAATTTTTTTTTTTCACATTTTACTTTTTGGCATTAGGATTTTATTTCTTTAATGATCTTGGTTTGCATTTTCGTATGGCAAGAGTAGTGACATTGCCCCCTGCATTTATTGACTACTTCAGTTCTTCTGTCAATCTGAAATGCAACGCACGTCATAACAAATTTCCATATGTGTCTGAGCTACTTTGAGTCCATATTATTGCATTCTTCTAATCTATTTGTCTATCTCTGCATCAATGAATGTCATTTAAAATAAGGTATTTTTCTAGTACTTTTGTTATTGTAGGCCAAAACTTTAGTCTTTGTTCTTATTCATAATTTTCTTAAGCATTGTTATGCATTTATTTTTCTGTAGGGATCTTAGAATCCATAGGTAAGCTTTCAATAATGCCTTTGGTAATGAATTCAAGGGCTTAGTAAAATAAACATGCACGTTCCCTTTTATTAAAATTCCTTTGTGAGTTTCAAAAGTGTATTTTTATTTCTCTCATATGAAAGTTCACAGAGCTTCTTGGATTTATTCATAGTAATTGTATGTATCTACTGTAAAATAGATTTTTTTTTGCTCATTTTCAGGTTTTTGGTAAGAAGGTTTGGTGCTGAATTCATTCTTCTCTGTTTACTTTGCCGTTTAATTACACATGTTATAATAATATTCCTGCCTACAAGCTGCTTTGGTGTGACAATGTATCATAGCTCTTCATGCTGTTCTTAATCCTAGTGCTTGCAAAGAGGAGACTTAATTACTTAAAAAATCATCTTCACTTAGGTTAAGTTTAGGTGCTCCCTGGTGCCTGAGATACTAAGTAGGCACCTGGGGTGTTGATCATGTAAAGACCAAGGACCTGGGTTCAAGACTGGGGCCAGGAGGTTGATGGGAAACCAGAAATGAATGAATAAATACAAGTGCTTCCTTCCCTCGTTCCTTCCTTCCAAATGCTTTCTGGTGCACCTGGTGGAGCAGCAGTTAGGTCAATCACCTCCAAAGGAACAAGCCACATACCCCTGGGATTGAGACCCAGGCCAGGGGAAGGAGCAACACGTGTGAGCCATTAAATAAAAATTAAAAAAAAAAAAAAAGATGCTTCCTCCTCCTCCTCTCTCTTCTTGCCTGCCTGCCTGCCTTCTATCCTGCCTATACCTTTCCTTTCGAAGAAAAAGTTTTCTCTTCTTCCATCCTTCCCCTCTAAAGAAACAAAAAAGATGAAGTTTATATTGTGAAATGCAACTTGAATCTAAGAGTAACACTGAGCTTTCCTTTCTTTCTCCCGCAATGAGAAGAGTTTTTAAGCAATAGACCACTCCTGAAACAAAGGGTGTATTGAGAGGACTCCTGTGGAACAGAAATTAGAGGAAAATAAATCACTTTCCTTGTCAGGGGACACAGCAGGCTGGGTTGAGGGACATCAGGAGGTACCTCACTGATCTGAATTTCTTCTTCTTTTCTAATTTGAAGGGAGATGGAATGGCAGAGAATTAGAGAAGGTGAGATGTGGGAGACATCAGACCTCTGTGTGGTAATGCAGAAGTGTTTTGCAGAACCAGAATCACATCCCTCTGAGCCTCCCAGCCTGACATCAGGACTTCTCTCCTTCGTTTGATAATGCTTTTCCTCCCTTATTTGATGAGACACTGTTAGTGCCTTGTCAGCAGAGTTCACCTTTCAAAAGGAAGTTAATTTTCCTCCTGTCCCTTCCCCATCACTCCTCGTTATCTCCAGACCTATAATTAGAATCCAATTCCAGTCTGTGTAGGAGACCAATTATGAAGTCAAACATGTAGGCTCACATAAGGAAGGATTTCAGAAGTGTGCTCATTTTCCTTTCCTCTCCCTTTCCTCCATTATTGGATGTATGGTTTTCTTTTGGGAGATTACTTATAAATGTTGTTGTAGAGATAGCGGAATAGGAAAACAATTGCAAAAGTTGAGGGAAAAAAGCCATCGTTCAGAAGTCTTAACTTGGACCTGAGTTAGTTAGGAGATAAGAACCTGAATTGACTTTTGGGGGGATGGAGGGCAGAGTGTGTTAGGCTATATCCATGGAGAGTTGCATTAGTTAACTTGGAGCTTTTAAATTCTGTATTACCAAGAAAGGGTATAGTGGGGATTAGAACATTACTGAGTATATAGCATATATTCAAAAAACAGTTGCTGAATGAATGAATACGTGCTAAGTAGCTAGTGAGATGTAATGCAAGGTAATCAGAAATTTTCAAGTTTTTGGCTTATTAAGATTAATTTAATTTAATTTTTTATTATTATTGAAGGGATATTGCATTTTGACAACGACTTGTTTTGAGGTATACATAATGGTATGTTTACATTTACAAATAGCATAGTAGATTTACTAATATTCCCCCCTTTTTTTCTCCCTGTGTTTGCAGTTAATTCCCTTCATCCCATTTCCCCCACACCTTCCTGTTCACTTTGGTACCCCCTGATTTAACTTTTCATCTCTCATCCCTAAGGGTCCATAGTTGTTTGAAGTCATGTTTATCTCTCTCTCTCTCTTCCTCTCTTTCTCCCCTCTCCTGGTTTTTAAGTGTTGTTTAATTTATGACATCTATTTATTTTCTCTTTACCCACCATCTGAGTGCTATCATACACTGTCTGTCCTTCTCCTTCTGGCTTATCTAGTTAAGCATAATTCTCTTTAAGTTCATTCATGTTCTTGCAAATGGCAGGATCTCTCCCTTTTGATGGCTGCATAGTATTCCATAGTATATATGTACCACATCTTCTTTCTCCACACCTCTGTTGATGGACATTTAGGTAGTTTTCAGCTCTTAACTATTGTGAATTGTGCTGCAATGAACATGGGATGCATATATCTCTTTGGATAAATGTTTTGTGTCTTTTGGGTAAATGCCCAGTAGGGGAATAACTGGATCGTATGAAATTTCGATTCTCAATTTTTCGAAGATTCTTCATAATGCCGTCCAGAATGATTGCACCACTTTACATTCCCACCAACAGTGAATTAAAGTTCCCTTTTCTCCACATCCTCTCCAGCACTTATTATTTCTATTTTTTGTTAATAACCATTCTTACCAGCATGAGGTGATATCTTATTGCCATTTTGATTTGCATTTCCCTGATAGCAAGAGCTGTAGAGCATCTTTTCATGAAGCTTTTGGCCATTTGTATGTCGTCCCTGGAGAGGTGTTTAATAAGGTCATCGGCCCATTTTTGATTGGATTACTTGTATTTTTGTTGTCCAGTTTTTTGAGTTCTCTTTATATCTTAGATATTAACCCCTTTCTGAGGTGTGAGAGACAAATATCTTTTCCCATTCAGTTGGATGCCTTTTTGTTTTTATGCAAGTTTCTTTTGCTGAGCAGAAACTTTTTAGTTTTATGTAATTCTACTTATTTATTTTGGATTTTATTTGCCTTGCAATGGGAGTTGAGTTGCCCAAGATATCTCTTAGGTCTATGTCTAATAATGTCTTGCCTCCATTCTCATCTATGTTTTTAATGGTTTCTTGTCTTATGTCTAGGTCTTTAATCCATTTTGAGTTGATTTTTGTGTATGGTGTTAGATAATGGTCTAGTTTCAACCTTTTGCATGTGACTGACCAATTATCCCAGCACCATTTATTAAAGAGGCTGTCCTTGCCCTATTGCAAGTTTTTGGCTCCTTTGTCAAAAATTAGGTGTCTATATATATGTATATGTGGATTTATTTCTGGATTTCCAATTCTGTTTCATTGATTTGTCTTTCTGTTTTTATACCAGTACAATGCTGTTAATTATTATTGCTTTGTAGTAGAGTTTGAGGTCAGGGAGCATGACTCCTCTGGTGTTGATTTTTTTCTTGAGGATTGTTTTTGCTATCCTGGGTTATTTGTTGTTCCAGATAAATTTCATTATTTTGTGTTCTATGTCTGTGAAGAATGCCTTTGGAATTTTGATGGGCATAGCCTTGAATCCATATATATTGCCTTAGGCAGTATGGCCATTTTGATAATGTTGATTCTTCTGATCCATGAACATGGAATATCTTTCCATTTCAGTTTCTATTTCTTTTAGCAATGTCCTGTAGTTCTCATAGTACAGGTTCTTTGACTCATTGGTTAGGTTTATTCCAAGGTATTTCTTTTTTTTTTTTTTTTTTTGGTGCAATTGTAAATGGTATTGTTTTCTTCAGTTATCTTTCTGTATTTTCATTGTTGGTATACAGAAATGCAACAGATTTTTTAAATATTAGTTTTATAGCCTGTCACTTTACTGTATTTGTTTATTATTTCTTGTAGACTTTTACTTGTTTCTTTGCAGTTCTCTATGTATATTATTATGTAATCTGCACAAAATGATAGTTTCTTCTTCTTTTCCTATTTGGATACTTTTCATATCTTTATCTTATCTACTTGCATTGACCAGGATCGCCAACATTTTATTGAATAGTGATGGTGAGAGTGGACATCCTTGTCTTGTCCCTGATCTTAGGGGAAAAGTTTTCAATTTTTCTCCATTGAGTACAATGTTGGTTGTGGACTTGTCATATATAGCCTTAATTATGTTGAAGTACATTCCTTCTATACCTATATTTGCAGGGGCGGGGGGGTTACATAAAGGGGCACTGAATCTTGTCAAATGCTTTTTCTGCATTTATTGAGATGATCATGTGATTTTTGTCCCTTTTTTATTGACATAGTGTATCACATTTATTTGATTTACATATGTTGATCTATCCCTGCATCCCTGGAATAAATTCCACTTGATCATGATGTATGATTCTTTTTATATATTGCTGAATTCGCTTTGCTAGTATTTTGTTGAGAATTTTTATGGTAGTATTCATTAAAGATATCGGTTCATTGTTTTCTTTTTCAGTGCAGTCTTTTTCTGGTTTTGGAATCAGTATAATATTGGCGTCACAAAATGTGTTTGATAGTTTTCCATCTCCTATTTTTTGGAACAGTTTAAGGAGGATTGGAATTAATTCTTCTTTGAATGCTTTGAAGAATTTACTGGTGAAACCATCTGGTCCAGGGCTTTTGCTTTTGGGAAGGTTTTTGATCACTGTTTTGATTTAATTACTTGTGATTGATCTGTTCATCGTTTCTAGTTTTTCTCTGTTCGGTTTTGGGATATTGTACCTTTCCAGAAATGTGTCCATTTCTTTTTATTTATTCTGCTTGTTGCCATATAGTTGCATGTAGTATTCTGTTATAGTCCTCTGTATTTCTGTTGTATCTCTTTCGATTATTCTTTTTTTTTTTTCATTTTTGATTCTATTTATTTGTGCTTTCTCTCTTTTTGTGAGTCTGACTATTTTGTTTATACTTTCAAAAAACCAACTTTTAACTTCATTGATTTTTTGAAGTCTTTCGATTTATATTTCATTGATTTCTGATCTAATCTTTATTATTTACTTCATTCTGTTGGATTTAGGCTTCTATTTTTCTGCTTTTTCTGGTTCCATTAGATGATGGCTTAGGTTTTTTATTTGTGATTCTTCCTGTTTTCTGAGGTAGGATCGTATTGCTATAAATTTCCCTCTTATGACTGCTTTTATTGCATCCTGTAGATTCTGATACATCACTTCTTCATTTTCATTTGATTCCAGATATTTTTCATTTTCCTCTTTAATTTCCTCTTACATCTATAGTTTCTCAACAATATGTTGATCTGAAAGATGCTAGATATGATTGCAGTCTTTGAAAATTTACTGAGACTTGTTTTGTGTCCCAACATATGGTCTATCTTTGAGAACGTTCAATGATCACTTGAGAAGAATGTGTAGTCTAGAGTTTTTGGATGACGTACTCTATACATGTCTGTTAGGTCTAGCCCTTCTATTTTGTCATTTAAAGATTTTATTTCTTTGTTGATTCTCTGTCTGGATGATCTGTCTTTTATTGAAAGAGGAGTATTGAAGTCCTCTACTATTATTGTGTTGCTGCAATATCCTTATTTAGATCTGTTAATATTTGCTTGAAATATTTGGGTGCTCCTTTATTGGGAGCATAAATGTTAATAAGTGTTAAGTCTTTTTGTTGTATTGATCCCTTTATCATTATATAATTCCCATCTTTATGTTTTTAAATTTTCTTTGGTTGAAAGACTACCTCATCTGGTATAAGTATAGCTGTTCCTGTTCTTTTGGATTCGGCATTAGCTGGGCATACTGTTTTCCAACCATCCACTTTAAGCTGTTGTTTGTCTCTCAACCTAAGATGAGTTTCTTGTAGACAACATAGAGTTGGGTTCTGTTTTTTGTTTCCATTTAGCAACTCTGTGACTTTTGATTGGTGAGTTCAATCCATTGACATTTACATTTATTATTGGCAATTGAGAACTTGTTACTGCCATTTTGATTTTTGTTTTCTGGTTATGTTGATCTACTTGTTACTTTGTTACATTTTTGTCAAGTTTTTCCTCTTTGATTTAGCTAGTAGGGCTGCTGTTAACATTTTTTGTAGAGGAGGTCTTGTGGCTCAAACTCGCTTAGTTTTTGTTTGTTGAGAAGAACTTTAATTTCTCCCCCAAACTTGAAAGAGAACTTTGCAAGATATAGTATTCTTGGCTGGCATTTTTTTGTCCTGAAACATTTTGAAGACATTATTCCATTCTCTTCTAGCCTGTAGAGTTTCTGCTGAGAAGTCTGAGATTAATCTGATAGAAGTGCCTTTATGTGTTGTCTTCTATTTTTCCCTGGCTACCTTTGGAATTCGTTCTTTGTCTTGGATTTTTGATAGCTTCACAATTATGCGCCCTGTAGTAGTTTTTTTAGGGTTTATGTAATTGGGCGTTCTCTTTGCTTCATTGATCTGTATGTTCGTTGCTTTTTCTAGATTTGGAGAGTTTTCAGCAATTATTGCCTTGAAGATGTTCTTTGTTTCTCTCTTTTTCTCTTCACCTTCTGGGATACCCAGTATCCTAATGTTGCCTTTCCTGATGGTATCAGATAGTTCTCTGAGTGTTTCTTCTTCTTCTTCTTCATTTTTTTTTTTTTTTTTTTTTTTTTTTTTTTTTTTTTTTTTTTTTTTTTTTTTTTTTTTTTTTTTTTTTTTTTTTTTTTTTTTTTTTTTTTTTTTTTTTTTTTTTTTTTTTTTTTTTTTTTTTTTTTTTTTTTTTTTTTTTTTTTTTTTTTTTTTTTTTTTTGCATTTCTCTTTCTTCTTCTTGGCTCCTTTCTACTTTACTATCCTCTATATCAGTAATTCTTTCCTCCATTTGGATTACTCTGGTTCCATAGCTTTCCATATTATTCTTAGTTTCATGAATTATCCTCTTTAAATTCTGTGTTCCTGTTAGTTTTTTATTGTAAGCTTCAATCTCCACCTATTGGTGCTTAGTTATTTGTTTAATCTCTTTGTTTTATCTGAACTTTCTCTTAATTCTCTGAACTTCTTTATGACTGCTGACTTGAATTCTTTATCTGTTAGAAAAAAACATTCTTCTGTATCTTCAAAGTTAATTTCTGATGAGCTGTTGTTTTGTTGTGATTCCATTTCCTGAGGTTTCAGAATGTGTTGTGTTTTTCTCCTCCCATGATTTGGGATCTTGTTGACCTGCTAGTTTGTTTGTTTTCAGTTTTTTGTTTTTTGGTTTTTTTTTATTTCTACCAGGGGGCATTCTATTTTTGTTTTATTTTGTATTTTTGACCCTTACAAGCTTCTGTAGTGCGTCTTGCTGTGTCAGGGAGTGATGATGGCTGCTTAGTGGGAGTGGGCATGGGGTTGGGGATGTAATGTTCATCTATGAGTGTGTAGTTTTGTCACCTGATGGTGGGGGGGAGGTAGGCTTCTTTTGTTGGTAGAATTCTGCTGACTAGAGCTATGTGATTTGAGTCTGCTGTCTGCACTTATGTCCCTTGTATTCACCAAACTATCAGGGGCAAGTCCTTTCCATGGGCTATTCTTCCAGGATCTTAGCCCCCGATTCCCAGGGGGCCTAACTTCTCAGGTGTGTAGTGAAGGGTCTATAGCACCTGTTTACTCCCGTTCTTTCTACCTCCAATTTTCTCCTTCTGGGCTTTTTCTAGCCAAGAGTTGTTGGCAGCGTTGCTCAGCTTGGTTCAGGTTTGTGGCTCCCTGCTCTGCCTGAGTTCATGCCACTAGACCTCAGCAGGGCTGGCCCTGCAGTCTGCACAGGGAGAAGAGGGACTCAGTAGCAGGATACTACTATCTCAAACCCTTGGTGGGTGCTGGAGGTCACCGTGACTGTTTTTGCACTCTTTAGAATGTCCACGCCACCCATGTGGCTCCAGCTAGGCTCTGACAGGGGAAGGAAGATCACGCCGCACCATGAAGCTCTCTTTTCTAAGGGCTCCCCTTCACTGCTGTAGTTTCCATTAAATCCCCATGCTCTCACCAACCTGTAGAGCCGCCTGTTAATCTTCTTTCCTCCAAGTTGTTCTGGGTGATATTAAAGCAGGAAAATCCCTTTTTCTGTGTTGGTTCCGAAAAACTGTTTGTTTTTTTCCTTGGGATGTCTCAGTTCCTGCTATCCATAGATGTCATCTTGCATTCTCCCTACTTTCAAAATTTGATTTCTGCTTCTTTCTTTCTTGTTTCTTTCTTTCTTTCTTTCTTTGTTTCTTTCTAATACTTCTTTCTTTCTTTTTCTTCTGCTCACTTTGAGTTTAATTTGCTCTTCTTTCTCTTGTTTCCTAAGATGGAAGTTTAGCTTATTGGTTTTTAAATATTTGTTTACTTTAATATATGCATCCAATGCTATACAGTTCTCTTTATGCATTGTCTTCACTGCATTTCACAAATATCTTGTGTTTTCATTTTCATGTAGTTGAGAATATATTTTGAATTGCTCTTGATATTTATTCTTTGATCCATGTATTACTTAGAAGTATATTATTTAATCTCCATATATTGGGACATTTTCCAGTTATCTTTCTGTTATTAATTTATACCTTAATCCCATTGTGGTCTCAAAACAGACATTGATAGGATTTCTATTACTTCAATCTGCTAAGGTATGTTTTATGGGCTAGAATGTAGTCTGTCATGGTCAATGATCCACTGGGAGTTTGAGAGGAAAGCGTGTTATTCTGTGCTGGTGGATGAAGTAGTCTTTAGACGTCAGTTGTGTTTAGTTGGCAGTGATGTTGAATTCAACTATATCCTTACTTATTTTGTCTTTTGGATCTGCCCATTTCTCAGAGAAGAGTGTAATAGTCTCCAACTGTAATAGTGGATTCATATACTTCTTGCAGTGTTATTAGTTTTCGTGCCACTTTGATGCTCTTTGCTTAGGCATGTGCACCTTAAGGGTTAGTATGTCTTCCTGGGGAATTGACCTCTTTAACATAATGTAATATCCTTTCTTGGGATTTTCATCTCTCCTTATATTTTTCCATCCATTCTTGCATGCTATCTGCTTTATCTTTTAGAACCTTTAGTTTATTAATTGTAGTTGTTTAAAAGTACTGCTCTGATCATTCCTACACTCCTATTATGTCTGCTTCTAATTCTTACCCTGTTCCTCCCTCTCTTCCTCCCTTCCTTCCATCCTCCTACCTTCCTTCCTTGTCTCCCTCCCTCACTCTCCTTCCCTTCCTTACTTCCATCTTCCTATCTTCCTTCTCTCCCTCTCTTCTTTAATTCCATCTTCCTATCTTCCTACCTTCTCTCCCTTCCTTTCTTCTCTCCCTTCCTCTTTCTTCCTTTCTCCCTTTCTTCCTCCTTTCATCTTTTCCTCCTTTCCCTTCTGTTCTTCTCTCCCTTCCTCCTTCCCCCTCCCTTCTTCTTTCCTCCCTCCCTTTCATCCTTCCTTCCTCCCTTCCTCCCTTCCTCCCTGCTTTATCATTTTATTCTTCAGAGTCAGGCATAACGAACCTGGTAAGAAGAAGGACGGTAAGTCAGCCTTTAGCAAAGAGGTGGTGGAAGTTGGGGGAGGGGAAGTATTCTCTGTCCTGTATTTCTGATCTCGGTCTTTCAGCCTATGCCTCTGGACTCTGAACTTCACAGGTGGTGTTTCTTGTTTTCTAACCCCTCCTTAGGTGGGGCCAGATGACTACAGCCTGATCTAGTTGACGTTTCCCTTCCCCAGGTCAGCTAGCACTGTTAACACCCAGGGTTCATCCGTAGTTAAGGTTAACTAGTGTTGCCTGAGGTAGGTCTTACAGAGAAGAGTCTCTGAAGAATTCTAGAATGGTTCCTGCGCCTTTGCCTGCTGGAAGACCCAGGGAATTTTTCTCTGTAATTTACTGTGCACATTGACTTGACCCCTGGAACTCAATCTCACAGTAGTGGGACCTGATGGTCACCTGTCTGCCTGGAGTTTGAACTCAGCCTTTTCCACTAAAAGCCTCCAGCAATTCATCAATTGCACTTGTGATTTTTCAAATCCACTCTAGTTTGCTACAGAGGTTTAAGCTTCTGAGTCTCCGCTTTGGCAAATCTTATCTCGGTGTTATGAGTACTGTCTGTTCTCCACCACTGGGGACACCCATTTGACCTGTGCCCTCCCCTCTCTTAGCGATCCAGGAAGAGTTGCTGATGTTTTCAGTCTACTCAGCTTTTCACTTGTAGAATTGAGGGCAGCTTCCAGGCTCCTGCCCTGTGGAAACTCTAAGAGGAAATCCTTCATCTGCTTTTTATTCTTTTTCTGTAAAAGCACCTTAGGCTGGTCCAACCTGCAGAGACTTCTACCTCTGAATTTTTATAGGTCATTTACTGTCATATGCTACCTTGGGGCATTTTTCACATTATTATATTAAGTGGCAATTTTCCCTAAAAGAGTTCTTACAATGTTTAATTTTTGACTTTACCATTTTAAGATTTTTTTTTCCTCCACAGATCATCTATTACTTGTTTAGAGTCCTCTGTCCTATCTTTAACAGCTATAATTAAGCCTTCAATAAATATTAGAAGATTAATTCTCAAAGTCTGCCTTTGGAATCTCTCTCTACCTGATTTCTAGAATAGTTTACTCCATCTCCTCCCACCCCAGCCCCAATCACTATTGTATTCATTTCTATCACCAGGGGAACATTCTTGCCCTGTTCTTTGCTTTTGGAATTAAGGCAGGTCTTCCTGTTCCAGATATATACATATAGATTGTCTTATTGATGTATATATTTTTTATTTCCCTGACCATAGCTTAAAATCTATAAAACGGTGTGCAGATGTATGAGTAGAAAACTAACTGGCAAAACCTGAGACTTCTAACTCTTTTGGGGGAAAAGCAAGGACCCCCACCTTAGTGACTTGAGTCTAGTACACACCCCTAGCTACTCCAGGTAACCTGGACACATGCATGAAGGAAGTGTCCTGGAATAACCTGGGCATTCACCCCTCATAAATATTCAAGAATCCGTCTTGCCTGAGTGAGAGGCAGGCAGCACAGGTCACACACGCCTGCATTCCTTTGATGTAACTTTCTCTGCCCACAGGGCACTTCAACTTGCTATTTCTGCTTTTAATAAACTTACTCTGTGTTCCTGATCAAATGGATCTCTCCACATCTTCTTTCTGGACCGATCCAGCATGTCATCAGTGTGTCTCACTCACCCTCACCTGTATCATTAACCAATCTCACCTTGGTAAGAAGTGTATGTTGCCACTGGCCTAGTTTCTCAGTGGGTGGAGAGAGCCTGGCTGAGAGATGGAGAGTGGTATCTGATGCTAGCATATGAGCCCTAGATTCAGCCTCTTAATTACGTGAAGCAAAATTTCTTGATAAAGTCATTTTAAGTGAGTTTCAGTTACTTTAACAAATTCTGCCAATACACCTCTCCTTCATGTGTTTCATCACATTCTCTAGTGGTTCATTTCCAAACCATGAATTCATTCTTGAGCACCTCTCACTAGACATCAAGCCATTGGAAGCCCACTCCAGACATCTTCCCCTTTACAATGAAGCTCCTTGATGATGTGTTCAGTGCTCACAATATGCTCCACTCCCACTCACAGGAGTGTTGACTTCCTTTCTGGCTCTTCACTCCTCTGAAAGTATTCCTACTCAAATCACTAGTGCTTCACAGAGAGGAAAATCCATTGATGGTTTTCCTGGACTTATGGGATTTATTCTCTCTGCTATATTTGGGTATTTTCTCATTCACACTCAGCCTTTCTTTTATTTTCTCTGATATGTTTTTCTTCTAGTTTAATTTCAAATTATCTACTGATTTATCCTACTTTCATGGGCTGGTCTGTCCAATTTGCTGATATTTTCAAAGATTTGTCTTCAAACCTTTAATCTCTCATTTTACTTACATAGTTGCCTCATTTAGACCCATATCTTAATATATATCTACTTGTTAAATATTTTTTAATAGGAATTATAGCTTTTGGTATTAGTGGGGTAAGTAATTAAGACTAACCATCTCTTGGGAAACTATTCAAAATGACAAAGAAAAAAAATCACCTTCTTAAAAGCATCAAAGTCCTGACAAGATTATAAAGTAGATACACCTACAAAACAGGAATGATGACAGGTAAGCAGAGTGAAAAAAAAAAATATTGGGGATGCTCCACTTTCATTCAGTGGCTTTATTTAGCAGGGAATGCACTGACCAAGTCAAAAGGTCATAGAAGATAGGCACCTTACAGAAAATTTAGAAACATCCCCCACCAGAACTGAGGTCTCAGAGGACTGAACCACAAGTAATCAGTTCTCTGTGTCTAGTTTCAGGGAAAGTCCTTAATTTGCAAAGAGGTATTGGAGTTTTAAAGATCTTCTATTGAGTCAGTTAGCTGAACGCATCTCTGTGTGGTTACCTCCAGAGGAGTGAGATTCTTTGAGACCATCAGATGAACAAAGGGGTGTCTCCTTACTAGAGTTACACAGAACAGATTGTAATTTAGCAATATATATGGAAAGCCAGTAACGTTTTCGAATGAGTCACAATACTCAATAAGTAAATAAAGGTTCATTTTACCATCTTACTTAGTTCTATCAGTTTGAAACTTTTTATTCCATCTTTCACAAGGACACAATTTTGTCACCATGAAATAGTTTAGACTTGTTTAGTTGAAAGTCACTAATTTGCCTTTAAAAAAGGAGGATTGTGGTCACCTTAAGGACTGGAACTGAAAATCTTTCAAGATCAGTCAATTTCCCTCTGTCGCTGCTGAATCCTGTTCGCTGTGCTAATTACTTATAGCTGAATTTCACTTAGTAGCCCAGCTTCCAAGTGATTTTGCCTTCTTTGATTTTTGTTTTACATGTTATACAATTTTTTAGTAAGGATATTTTTAAATGCATACAAACTACAGAGAAAGATACGACAAACTCCCATTTATAACCCTCTTGCTTCAATAATGATCAGCATTGTCAGTTTATTTCTTCACATTTCCCTTTGCACATTATGTGTGTATTCATTTACTTTCCTATATTCTTTTTTTTTTTTTATTTATCCTTCTTATCATGTATGAATGAGAACTTTTTAAATATAGCTACCATGTTTATGAATGCTGGAGACTTAATCCTAGTTCCTTTATGTCATCTAAAAACCTAGTTCATATTTAAATTGTATCAGAGATGACTTTGAATTTGTTGATTGTTGTCTAATGGAGCTGTTGAATTTTGCTTCTCCCCTCAGTATTTCCTGTAAAGTGAAAGTTAGATCAATAATCTTCAGGCAATCTTCAGGTATTCAGGCAAGAACTCTTTATGGATGACTCAGTGTACCATTATGACATGATTAAGATAATGATGAATGGTTTTAGCACCTATTTATTTTCAAGTGGAAATGCTCAAATACTGTATTCCTTCAGTTTTTATTATTGGAATTCTATGAAAGTAAAATTTTCATAGAATTGTTTTTAAATATGAAGAGATGGGTAGAATAAATACTTCAGAGTAGTGAGTTGGTGCCCTAGCAATTTCAATGGTGTTCAATAATAATATGTGTGCACATGTGTACATATGTACATTATGAATTTGTGGCTACTTAAACGTACTTCAGTGCATCATAGTCCTTATCATTTCTTCATGCCATTTGAATTGTCTGATGGGAACTCTATCAAATCATCTTTGTCCTTTTGTCATAACCACATTGGGCCTTTTTACTGTTTTCTGTCTTTGTATCATTGCCAGATGTCATAGACTCAATGTGTTTGCTTCTAGCTCTTTTCAACTGGTAGACCAGGTAGTTAATATTTTAAAAATAAATATCATGCATGTCGATTATATCTTTCAGATTCATGTATAATTTTCCTATTTTAGTTAAATTCTTTCATCTTATACTTTTTTACTCTTTTGATGATAATTTTCTTACCAATATTCATGAAATTATTTGCTTTTTTCTACAAAATACCTATAATGGTTTCAAAATAATAACTCAAAATATTTTACTTGATTTAAATTATTTTCTCTTTGTGATTTGCAGTGATTGTTTTAATGTTAGGTACATTTGTTTCAGCGAGTGCCTCACACCCCCACAATCCTGACTCAAGACTGTAGGTGCTGTTTCATGGTTTGATATTTAATGTGTGTAAAATATGCACCTAGATCAATCCAAGGTCAAAATGAATAATAATAAGGTATGCAAGTTACTTTTTTATTTTCTGTTCTTTTGTCTGTTTGCCGTTTGACTCTAGGTCATCAATTTTAGTGATTTTTTGCAATCCTTTCATACTGATATGCAATAAGTGATTCTGGAAGATTGGCTATCAATTTAGAAGCAATATCTTTTGTCTCTTTATATACTGAAATCCTTGTCATAATTAGTACATCATTGCAAGTAGACCTTAAATTAGCTACTTTCAATTAAATGGCATCTAATGTTGATCCAAAGGAAAACAATTTATAACTACAGAATCTTTTAAAACTGAAACCAAAAATTCTTTCAAAACAAATCACTAGATTAATGTTAAACATTATTAAAGGAAATATCTATCATAAATGTTGTGAAAATAAAATGTTAAAATATTAGGGACCATCTATTGTCTTCTATTCCAAGAGCTTTTCAAAATCATCTTATTTGATGCTCAGTAATTTCATGTTTGCTTTTGCTGTTCTTGTTTTGTTTTCATTTATTTTAAAAGAAAGGTACAGAGAGGAATGAAGGCAGGCAGGCGGGAAGAGAGAGGAAGAAGAAGCATCTTTATTTTGTTTTTAATTTAGTTGTTCATACTGGTTGCTTCTCTCTCAGGCCAGGACTCAGACACAGAGGTGTTTATGTTTGTGTCATTTCAAAGCCCAGTGTAATGCTATTTAGCCATAGAGATTTTATGGAAGTAAACAAGATTTACAAGGGCTCTAAGGTCATCAGGATGGGGGTGGCCTGGCTTCTGTTTTGATGGCTCTTGATCTTCCTGGTAGCCCAGCTCTATATGCAAACTGGGTCCTAGCCGGTGTCCCACCTCCCACTATGACTGAAATCCTGACTCCCTCGGAAGACCTCTTCTGCCCAGAAGTTTCTTCCCTCTGGTAGCTTTTCTGAAGAAAGCATTGGTTCTGTGAGAGGCAGTGTCTCCCTTCTCATGGAGGTTGAGGATTGGCGTGGCTCCAGAAGACCATTTGTTTCAGTGGGGTCTTTGCCTTCCTCATTAGGGCTGCATGGTTCCCAAGCAGACCTGCTGAGGCTGGATTAGAGGCCGTTGAGGGCATGTGCTTTCAGAACAGTTGTTTCTATTCAGTGAATCTCACTCACCTTTCTCCTCTTTGAGTTCTTTGCAACTTATACAACTGGAAGTCTGAAAATTAGGAGCCTCTTCTAGGAAGAGACACCTGAGGGGTTGGGAGTCTGGAGGTGTCCACAGGATCGTGGCCTGAGGTTCTGTCAACCCTCAGATGTGCCTCCCACCAGGCAGATAACTCTTTCTACAAAATACTGATATTTCTATATCTCTATATACATGCATATATGTACAATTAACTGAGGAGGAAACAAGACTTTACTAAATTTACTATTTCAGCAGCCCAAGCCCCACGCTGTAAATAACTTCTGCTTATCGCAACCACTAACCGACCTGCCCTGATTCCACTAAACAGAAACCAGTAATGGAAAATTCCAGAGACCTACCTCCACCTTACTCTAGTCCAGCCCGGAAACCCCTGCCTATAAAATCTATAACTTACTCCTTCAGGGTACCCATCTTTGGAGATCACTGCACTGGTGCCCACCAGCATTAAATAAAATCCTTTCAACCTTCTCCAAGTACGTGAAGCCTGTTGCTTTTCACTGGCCGAACCCGTTTGCTGTAACATAACCACATGCAATCCATCAATTATGATTAGTACATATTTTATATGATAATATATGTCATGCATGCATGTGCATATATTCATTAAATGTTATAGTTATACTAAATGATATATGTGGTATATGAGCATGTATATATGCATGCATGCTCATGCTTGCCTAAGGTTGCACAACTGAAAAACTAAAAAGTGAATAGGAGAGAAGGCAGCTGATTCATCCAGCTTCAGATTTTATGCCCTTTCTGATTGTACCTTCTATAAAACATTTATTCAATAGACAGAATGCTGCAGAGTAAATCAAAGCAGCAAAAGAATAGTTTGTGAAAAATTACAAATAAGAAATAGAAAAATTTGTATTTGAGTAGACATGCATGCTGGTCATTTGTAACAAAAAGAGAAAAAGATGACAATATTATTATTATCACAGCTAAGTGATTGCATATGATTTTCAAAATTCTCTCAATAATTACTTATTGAAGTCTGAATTTTTTTTAAATTGGAAATCTATTATTAATATCCTCCTATTGATTGGTACATCACTTCTGGGAATCAATAAAAATGAAGAATAATAGAACATTTCCATCACAAGTTTGTTAATTACTGGTTAATTATAAAGCATTCTTTCTCAGACTTGATGCTTATCTTTTTGAAGTTAAAATTGTTTTAATTCAGCAACTTGAGAACTATGGGGACTAGTAAGGTTGTGAAACCTATGAAAAATATAAACAGTAGAAGTGTTATTCCCTGCACTATAACAAATAAATAGTTTGCAAAATTATTTGCACATGTCGTGTTTTAGGAATTAATGATAGTATTCTCCACTAATCATCCCTTGTTACCTACAGTTGTTTCTATTTAATACACCTAATAGGTGTATGAAGGGGAACTTTATACCTGGTCCTTCAGATTGAGTTAGAGGAGAAATCCTGTATTTTGTTTACATATATCCCTCTTACAGACATATGACTCACAGAGTGAGCTGGCAGTTTGACTGCTGTATGCCTTTCAAATCTGTGCCTGTAATGAACTTTCAAACTTGACTTCATTCAGCATCAAGTTCCTTCCAGAATATTTTCATCTTCTCTTGGTTCACAACCCTTTGGGAATTTGTGACTGTCCTTTGTCACCAAGCTATTGTTTTCCTGTGGATGAAGAATGGCTTTTGCATGCACTTACGTACTAAGGAATGTATATATGGATAAAATATTTGTGTACCAACTGGATATGGTGTCTAAAGAACTATTTACCTACTCAATGATGATCTGAGTTGGGCTGACTCATCTGAACTATCAGGAATATAGGAATAATAATAACTCATGTACTGGTTATAATTTATTGATTAGATGGGTTAGGATAATAGGTCATGCTGAAGGAAAACAGCCCTGACACTTTTCTTAAAGACTTCTGTGGGAAAGATACCTACATGTGTGGGCTCTTCATTCAAATTATGTTGACTTTATTGCATTACTCTAAGAACACATTATACAATAATAGCTAGGAAAAAAGTCACTTCTCCTGTGTCCCTGACCCAAGCAAGATAGTTATGTCCAATTTCATGAAGTTCAATTCATACACTTTGTTTTAATAAAACAGCAGCTCAACCTGTACTCCTCTACAGGTTATAGGAATCTGACTGACTAAATGGTGGTTCATCAGAGAGCCAAGAAAGAAAAAAACAAAACAAAACCAAAAGCTGAGTAGTTTTGCTTAAACTACATATGGATTAAAAAAAAATAGTGCTATCCTAGGTGATGATCTCCTATACAAATACAAGTAAATTCAGTTATCTTGAGTAGCATAACATAGATAAATTAGGGTGGCTGGATGGAAATTATGTTAAAAAAAAAAAGTAAGGAAGAAATGTCCCACAAAAGCTTGGACCATCTTGAAGAAGAGACGTTCTCTGTTCCAGGGTGTTCGTGCAGGGCTCAGGGGCTGTGGATCAAGGAGACTGTAAAGGTATTCTTATACCAGATGACTCAGTGAACCTTGAAAGTGTCCTTTAGCTCTAAATTATGCCATGTGATCTTCTGTCATCATGTTATTTTCAGGGCCATATTATTTTCTACACTGTATTCTTGAGTGAATTGTTTCATTTAACTTCAAGCATTTCATCTTGCAATGTCTTGTAGAATCCAGTCTTTTCCCTTAACTCAGTTTATGGTTGTTAGTGTTTATTTAGCCTGAGTTCTATGTTCCCTCCCTTTCATTTCCTCTCACTCCTCAGCCTCCCTGAACCATCTGTCATTTCTCTTTTCCAAGGGAAAACATATTTTCATTTTATAGATATAAAGACTCGGGGTATCACTGGACTATTGAAAGTGAAAGAGACAGATATTGTTTAATAGCTGTTTCCATATGAGAGAAAGGGCTCAGTTATGCTCGTTCTCCCTAAAGATGTTTCATTCACTTAAGTGACTTGATATTGTATACATATTTCATCGGAGGCAAAATTAGAAAAGACCAGGAGACAGAGCAGAAGTGATTCTGCTGCCAATTCATCTTCAGTTGCACTTTTTTCATAGAACTTGTCAGATGCTACAGGGAAAAAAGAGAGAAAGCTCGAGTGTGACAAATAGGTCCCATGATTTTTTTCAACAAGTCTCAAAAAAGTAGGACAAAATATCTTAATATTTTCCTCCTTCCCTTCATCTTTCATTCAACAGAGATTTGCTGTCATTTATAAAGGTCGTTGGGCCGGTGAGAAGTCAGACAGAGAAAAAGTTTGGTCTATTCCTCAAGTAGACTTTTAAGTAGTAGCTCTTTTGAAATGCTGTTAAATAAGAGTTTGGAACTTGATGTTGTCTGAATCTTTGAGGGGAATAGATTTTATTCGGTCACCCATCGTCTTCTCGTGACTTGGGGGTATTGTGAACAACACATAATATAGCATTTTCATGTGGAAATGATGAGAATGGTCAAAAATACAATTTTTTCCCCTGCTTTTCTCTAGAAATAGTGGATTGGTTTGGCACATGAAATCCTAGAGAAAAAAAAGTTCACAGGGGATGCTTGTTGGCACTTAATATAGATACTGATTTATTTAGTAACTTTTTTCTCCTCTTGGGAGTCATTTTGAAGTAATAGACTCCTCAAACTGTAAATGTGACTATAGCTAACATGAATAAAATATAGACTGAAATGAATATCTATTGCCACTTAGCCACAGTCGCTTTGGACTCGGAATTGGGCATGGTACCTGAAGGATTTATACTAATTGAAGAACTTTTAGAGCCAGTATTGAATGTAGTGCTTCCAATTTACTCCTGAGATAAGCCAAGACTGTACTTTAAGTGGGAAACTTGTCTCTATAAATTTTTGTGTGACAACATGATGCAGCAGTGACAAAAGGCAAGAGCTGATGACCATTTATTGAGTGCCTACTCTGTTGAAAGGCACTATTGTGGGGTGGCCGGGGGTCAGAAAGCCAACAAGAAACCTGAAGCCATCAATATTATATTAGCCATCGTCCTCCTGGATGTGGGAGCATTTGAAACAATTCTGTACTTCTCTTTCTTGGGAAAACTTTTAGTTCTCTTCTAATACAACTTCTGTGTAGTCTTACATCCCACTAGATTCTCTCAGTCTCCTTTAATAGTTCTTCCTCTAGATGTTGGCATACCCAAGGGAGATCTGGAGTCCTGTTCTTGACTCTGCTTATAGGTGATCTCCTCTACATGTTGCTGACTCTCAGATCATTATGGCAGCCAAGACTCCTTCCAACGCCAGCCCGTAGCAACCAGATGACTCTTATTCCCACATGGATGTAGAATGGAAATTTCTCTGTAGAAATTTTCAAAGCAGAATGTGTGACTTTCCCTAAGACAACTGTCCTTCTTTCAGTCTCTCCTACCTTTTTCACTTGAGTCTTTGACTAGTTTCTCAAATAAAAACTTTAAAATCATCTTTAAAACATGTCTTTCTTTAATCCCTACACTAATCCAATCCATATGAAACATCTTGTCAATGCTGTCTTCAAATTACTATGAAAACCTTTGATCGCCCCCTCCAATATGGGCATTAGATTAGGTCCCGTCATTGTGGCCTGGTCATCTGCAGAGCCTCACTGCTCAGATTCTTTTGGTTTTTGTTCATCTGTCCCTCCTTCTCCCATCTGTTTTGTTGTTGTTTGCTTTTATTCATGAACTTAATACCATTTAGCAAGATACACTTTTATATTGGTCTATAAGCTCCACAAGGGTAGGACATTACCTCTTCATTTACTACCCTGTTTTCAGCCTATAAAGCAGACTTTAAAAATATCTATTGAAGGATTAAGTGAGTGATCTAATGAGAGACTTAATATCAATCAGTAGACCCAACACACTGATCTATGGATGTTGGTGCTTCAAACTCACTATTAAGGCAAAAATAATTTTGATGGTGTTTTGATAGGGTCTGCCTCCCTCATGCACATATGGAGAGGAGGAAGCAGATATTTTCAGAATGGATGTGAAGAAAGCATGATAAATCACTGGGACAGAGAGGGCAAGGGTGTTTAAGGTAGTGAATCCGCAAACAATTACAGTGTGTTAAGGGTAGGAGTGTCAAATCATGGATAGCCTTAAAAATCGAGGTGTATAAATACATATCAACAGTGAGGAGTCTAGGAAAACTTTCAAACAGAAGGCATTATGGATGTCATAATTTTAAGCTGTTTAGCTAGATCAGAGAGAATGAGTCCGCCTTCAGCAAAACAACAGGGCAAGCTAGGTCATAGTTGGGAAACAAAAGGAATTTATCTGTTTAATGGTAGAGAGGATAAAAGTCTGTAATGCAGACTTATCTAGCAGAGAAGTTCTTCTCTAACAGAATTTATCTAATGACTGGATGTAGGAAATAAAGGGAAAGAGGTCATGCTTACAGAAAAATTTTAAACACCTAGAGTTTGGAAGATGGTGGCTGACCTAACAGAAGATAGGAACTCTATGGATTGTGGGACTCAAGCGTGAGTTTTAGCTTTACATGTTTGAACTTCAGGTAATAATAGCAATTATGAACATCCAGTTGAGCCCTTTGTGCCCAATTTTCCTACCTCCTCCCCTCTTTATTTTGAGGTCACTTATATGGTGGAAGACATATTTGGATTGTTAGTGGTGAATTTAAATGTAACATATACATTGTAATGTTGATTTTTAATGATGTAAACTTTAAACTTATATAATGCTAGAATGCAATTGTCTGTCAATAAAAATATTAAAATATTTATTAGGCATACTCTGGTGGAGCAGCAGTTAAATCAATTACCTCTGGAAGAGCATAGGCCACAAACCCCTGGGTTTAAGTCCCAGGTCCAGGGGGAAACAATCAGTGTGGAAAACTAAATGGAAATAAATTAAAATGCTTCTTCCTCCTCTCTCTTCCAGCTTCCCTGCCTAGTCGCCTTCATTCCTGCCTGCACCTTTCCTTTAAAAACTTTTATTTAAAAAAAAACAATAAAATAGTTGAAATTCGCTAGTAAAATTATGGCCCCTGAGCCAGAATGAATTGACCTTAGGTCGTTTAATAGAAGCAATAACAAATTTGAGTATACATTAGTTTACTAATACAAGGTTTATAGAAAACAAGATTTTGAATGTTAATCTCTGAGGGTAGCTGACAAACAAAAAAAGAAATAAAAAAGAGTGGTCGGTGGAGACACAGCTAGGTGGCTAGTGGGTAAGGCCATCAGACGTAGTCCGCACACATCCTGAGGACCCAGGTTCGAGATCTGGGCTGCGGGGAGAACAACCAAGATGAACAACTAAATAAAAATAAAATGCTCCCTCCTCTCTTCTTGCCTGCCTCCTTGCCTGCCTACTTACCTTCGTTCCTGCCTGTACTTTCCCTTAAAAAAAAAAAAAAAAGTCAGTAGAGACTCACAAAATAGAAAAGGATGGTTTGCATAATGTCACAAAAATTTGGAAGAAGAATTTTCAGGGAAGGCACTGGATCAGTGGCTTGCAAAACTTGGTGCAGGTATTGTTTTAAAATGAAAAAAGAAAGAAAGAAGATAGCCCTTTAAAGTCTTCAAATTGACTCTTTGTCAGTCTTTATTTCAAAGTCCTTGGACAGAGAAAAACAGTGGAGTTTTAGAAGATCCCAGAGGAGTTAAGACAAATATCACCCTAATTTTTTCCCCTGTGGCAAAGAGATAAATGTAGGAAGTAAATCAGCAGGTCATGTGGCTAGACTTCTGTTTTTTTGTCTATTAATTAAGGCATGGAATTGTGAGAACACTTTTTCCATTGTAAAGTTGTTCAATTTTACTATAAAAATGATGTAGAAATGTATCTAATCTCATTTTTTTTAATTCAACAAATGTATATAACTATATTATTTAATGCACTTCAAGAAATGTAACATATTCGTGGTGGCGCAGTTACAATAGCTAAACATGGAAATAACCTAAATGGCCATCAACAGATGACTGGATGAAGAAACTGTGAAGATTTAGATCCTCGATGGAATTCTATGCAGCTATAAAATAAAATAAAAGTGTGCCCTTTGCAAAAATCTGGGTGGAACTGGAGGGAATCATATTAGGTGAAATAAGTCAGAGGGAAAGAAATACAGGATGATTTTATTCATATGTAGAACATAGTGAAATTAAAAAGCAGTTATACTCCGGCAAAAACCCACAGGACACAAGATGATGGCTGCCAGGGGGCTGGGAGTGGGGAGAGAGGGAGAGAGGAAACAAGGTATGGTGCAGGACACCAGAATTCTGGTGGACGGTGTGGTGTGTGATACCCATAGACTGAGAAATGAGTTCAATATCTTAAAATAAGTGTGGTTTTGTAAATAAAAGAAATAATAAAATCATTATATATAAAAATGTAACATAAAAGATAACCCCCAGAATCTCAGATCTCTCTCCATATATTATGTAAAAAACTATTATAAATGAATTCATGTATGAATTTATTTTTCAGTAAATTGTAGGTCATGGGAAAGTTGCAAGCAGGAATGAAGGCAGGTAGACAGACAGGAAGCGAAAGGAGGAAGAAGCATTTTTTATTTTTATTTCAGTTGTTCATCTTGGTTGCGCCCGAGGCCCAAGATGTGAACCTGTGTTCTTGGAATGCATGTGGATTATGCTCAGACAGAGACAGTGAACCTAAATGCTGTTCCACCAAGTTGTGCCAGGTCATGGTCTTTTCTACTCAGGTAAAGATTAGATGCCAGAACACAATGAATAAAATTTGACAGTGTCTTATCTACACTGTTTTAAACCGATGTTGATGCATGAGAGGCACTCAGTGTATATCAGTTGAGTGAATGATTCCTTAAATGAACAAATGGATTAATGTTAGGAGCAAATACTTACATTCTTAGTTGTGTACCTTATATTTCTTGTTGACTAGGCAAAACATAGATAAGCAAGAAAGCAGCACAAAAATAATTATGGATTATATAAGTGCTAGAAGGAAATAAGTAGAATGAGTTAGAATAACTGGAGGAGACATTATTCCCCCAATTCCCATCCTCCCCAACAAATACACCTGAGCAGCAACACACAGGACATCCAAAGAGCTGGACTCTTACAACTCCTACTCCAGTTGGTTCTTGGCTTGAACCTTCAAGATGGGAGAACTCTGTCTGCAGACAGAGCAAGTCCTGTGGCCCAGGGCACGTTTTCAGAAGACTGACACTTGAAGGCTTTGGAGGCAAAGCTTGTGAAGTTGGCGAGAGGAACACAGATGTAGAAAGGGTCTCAAGGAGTCATGGGTTGACAGTGTCCATCAAAATGGGCAAATGTGTCTGTAAGTCTCTTCTCTGGAGAGTTACTCTTCAGAGAATCCTAGTAACACTGTGAGAAATTTCGGAGTCATTTTAACACTCTTGAATTTAATCAGCAATGTAAGATTTCAAAACTGATCCAAGCGTTTGATGATAAAATGAAAATGCTTTTCCTCCAGCAAATTGAAGTGAAATTTCCTTATTGTAATTCTGTACTGCAAAGCAAAATTGGTCAAAGGCTAGGGGCGCATTTTCTGTTTTATGCGCCCATTGTAAATATTTTGTGGGATTTCTTAATCCTGTGAGCTATCTTCAACATTTCTACTTTACTATTTTTAATCTCAAACATATAAACCTTTAAATTCAGATGATGAATAAAATTTATTTTAATATTGCTCTAGTCTTAAGATGTCAATTAGTATCTGGCATATTTACTTTTTTGAAGATATGGGTATTTTAATTCAAACAGTGGAAATAATGAATCCATTGGCCAATAGTGCTGCAAGCAAAGGCCTTCCAAAGACATTTCTTATGTCCAGTTATGAGGTGATTTTAATGAATGCTTTAAATTTATTAAAAGCTGTTTAGATTTTAATCTTCATCTATGTATGTGAAGGGTTTATAAGACCTTGAGTAAGTTGTTAAAAATCCATGGAGGAATAGTAGTTGGGTGGAGTCCACACATCCCAAAGTGCTGGGTTCATGTCCTAGGCTTGGGGTGGGGAGAAAATGATGAACTAAGTTAAAAAATGAAATAAAAATGATAGCACACTCTGGTGAGTAGTGGTTTGTCGGTCACCTTCTGCTAAGCACAGTCCACATGCGTCCCTCGGATCTGGGTTTGCATGGGGTGGGGGTGGGGATGGGGTGAACAACCAAGATGATCAACTGAAATACAAATAAAGAAAAGTGTTTCTTTCTTCTGTCTCTGCCTGCCTTCATTCTTGTCTGTGCCTTTCCCTAAATAAATAAATAAATAAATGCTTGAAAATATCTGAATCTCAGTACCCACATCTATGCAATAAAAATGATAGTAATCACTTCATGGAGCTCTAGTGAATATTTAACATGTAAAGCAAATATTACAGGGCTTGAGAACATAGGAACTGCTTCATAAATGATCCGTGTGACAGGTGGTTTCGGTAGTGGAAGCAGCATCAGTGATACTGATGCAGTTACACGAATGGCCACAGAAGTGATGTCCTGGTAATACTAGCAAGAGTGATTAATACTCTAGAATTTAAGGTCTGTCTTTATTGACCTGCCTCCGGGTTCTAATAATTGTGATTTGTGTCTATTTAATTGTACTTTGCCCACCCCCACATCTTCTGACACTTCTTCCTCTAATTCTGGCTTTTCCCCCCATTAACACCCATCTGTATGTAATTTACCTAGTTTAAAAAAATATGCCCATCGCAGTTAAGAGCGAGGGATGGATGTTTGTTTCGCCAGTCCAAGCTTGCTGAGCGCAACAACCAAAGAAACACACTTACTGAGACTCTCAGTGAATAAACGAGGTTTGGCCTCCTTTCGAATTCAGAGTGCATTTTTGATGCTTCTATAGGGGAGGAAGCAAGTGTTTCTGTTGACATTTTAAATATGAATTTCCCAATTCTCATTTATATTTCAGGAATTTTATCAATAGATCTTCAAACACTTTTTTCTCTAGGCGGGAATAGGAGACATAACTGGGGACCTTTCAGATTTGATAAGGATTCTTGGTGCTTTCCTGTGGTCCCTGGTGGAGAAAAAAGCAAGATGAGTCTAAAATTATTGACGTTTCAAATTATCTATAAAAATCTGTAAGTGTTTTCTATATTGCCATCTGAAATGTGGTTTTGCTGAGAGGGAGTCTACGCTGGTCTTAATCTTTCTCTTTTAAAGTTATGTTTATCCTGGCTTTATCTCTTTTTAAGTCAAATGTGTTTGGTGGATGCCAACGAACCCTTTAAGATTTCAGCTCTGTTTCACTTATTGTTTTCTTTTTTCTCTTAAATACAATAATACATCTGAGCTTTATTTGTGTTATATATACACATATTTATGACTTTTAAAAATATTTTAATCATTTTCTTTTTCACTTCTTTATTTAATGATGACTTTTAAATGTTCTTTATTTTTTAATATTTGAGAATTAGCTATAATGTTTTACTATTCATAATCCTGCTCTAAATTCTAATGAATTTTCTGTTACTCCGTATTCTTTTTATTGCTTCTATCTAAACTTTAGAGTTCTGTTGATACAATTACTTCAAACTTGCTTCATAAAGTTTCTGTACATTTTCCTCTTACATTCTGCTCAAAATGCTCAGTAGTTTTCTGAAAAGTTAATTTGCATTTTGTAGTAAATTATATATTATTTTACATGCAGATTGTGTAGAATGCATAATATATGAAATAGTTACAAAATAAAATATGTGTGCATTTATAAATTCAGCATTCTTTTTAGATTGCAGATAAGAGAAAGATGGTTTTTTCATTTTTCATAATTTTGTTTAACAAGCCACTTATATTATCTGTTTACCTATGTATTGAATAGGATAGAGATGTTGACAAAGGTCTTTGCCTATAAGCCAGCCAGAGAGATTCCCTTGATTTGGTATTTCTTCTTCATAAAGCATTTTAAGTATATGTAAGTGGGTTAAATCTTACTCCTATTCCCAGATAATGACAGGATTTAGTAGACTGGGCTTCTAATGAACTGAGAAGGAATCTTACCATTATTTCCTAACTTTTCGTACACCAAAAGCATGGGTGTTAAAACTTTTGTCTGGCATGCATTGTCCCCAGACACCTTTCCTCTCTCTGATACTCTTACCTGTGCTCTTTATAGATGGGGATTTAACCTGCAATTATGTAACAGTTTGTAGGTGTTCATGTACTTTGAAACTAGTTTTTGTGTGTGTGTGCTTGTGTGTCTGTTACATAATGGGAATAGAGACTAATTGTGTGTGTGTGTGTATGTGTGTGTGTGTGTGTGTGTGTGTGTGTGTGTGCATGTGTTGGATGAGTTATGGTGGCAGTAGTGACATCTGCATGGATGCCAATAAAAATACCATTATCAGAGACTGAGTTTATGGAAAAAACATTTATTCTGCCTTAAACAGGAGCACACATTCAGCAGATGAGGATTACTCTATTTTCTGATGGAAAGAAATATCTTACATTTGTAAGCTAGGAAGAATATCAAACAGGAAGAATAAGATATAGTCCTTTCTACTATCACATGAATATAACATATGTTCATCAGCAGTTATATTTCTCAATTTTGTTGCAATAGCCTTATTTCAAAGATCTTTTATGTGAAATGCAGTGACTGCAGTTTTAGTGTTGTTATAGGTTTTCATCTTTTATTTGTCTTTATGTTTATTTTAGTGGGAAGTTGCAAAAATTTCATCAAGCCAATATTGCCAAATCAATTTTAAATCAGAGGCTACATTTGATTTCATCTTACAATGGGATTCAAAAGATTCATGGAAAACTAGCAAACTATTTGAAGATTGCAAACTGGTTTTTTAAAAAGAGATGAAAAATCAGATACATATTATATTGCTTTATCTGTAGAAAGCTATTTTACCTTTTAAAAAATTGTAAATATACGAGATGCTTATAGTCTAAATGTAAAACATAAATATATATCCACAAAAAAATTAAAGACTTCTTACGCACCTCTGCAAAACTGTTCTACCCAAGTAAGTTTGTTTTCAAATTATCTGACAAAAATGACAAATTCCATCTATAATACTGTGCTTAAATAATTGCTGATTACCTTTAGAAAAAGATATCATGAGGCTGTTTAAGGAATTATACTATAAATAGACAAGAGGTGGGGGTTTCTAGGAGAATCGTGAGATAAACTAAAATTATATGTAGAAGTAGGGGAGTAGCTATATTACTTCTGTAGGGGGCAGAGGAAATTTCCCCTCCTTTTTGGGTTGTTCTTGGACTGATGCAGTAATCAAATTAATGTCAAACAGAGCAGTAGGAGAAAAGGAAAAAAAAACCCTTATCTATGTATGGAGATCATATTAATGCAGATTCTAGTCGGTGGGGAGAAGTGAGGGTGTGTGTATCCTGAGTTAAGGAACAGGATAGGACTCTCAGCTTCAAGGAGAGAGGAGGTGTCACAATGATGAGGAGACACCGACTCAGATGAGGAAGACCAGGTGCTCTATATTTAGTTTACCGCATCATCTATATATGGTTCTCAGATGGAAAGTTTCTTATAAAAATCTTAATTCTGGGTAGTACTCCCAATTTTCATTCTTTTAGGTAGCTAAGGAAGTGGTCAAAGTTCCTCTTGAGTCTTCCTTGTTTTCATTGACCTCAACTTGAAATAATCCACAAGCCAAAGTGACACATCTTGGGACCGTCTGTTCTAAATATCTTGAGTAGGTAGGACTATCACCTTCAGTTCCTCACTCTTTCCATTTCTGCTGCTCCCTGTTGGCCGAGCAACAGCTCCTGAGACTGTACTGCAGTTCTGTTTCTCCTCTGTCCGACTCTTTCTTTTCCTTCCCACCAGAGGCGTTGTTATCAAGAATATCAACTAATAAATCTGCTCGCTGATCTCCATTTCAGGGACTGTTATTGGGAAGACCAATCTGTGTGCCATCCTACCTGGGATTTGATTACTCAGAATCCATACATACCTTTCTAACTGTGTTCAAACTCCCAAGCAATGGCATTAATAGCACTATTCCAATAGAAACAATCCAACTATCTATCATACAAACAAATACACACTCAACCCCAAAAGGGAAGAAAACAGACCCCATTCTGTTTGTTTTCTTCTGGTAATGACATGCATTTTTTATTGTGCTCATAATACCCTTTCTTGTCCTGTAGCATGAAGATACAATTACACGTTTCACTATTTTTGTACTTTAAGTCAATTAGTAAGGAAAATACAAAGTCTAAAAAATACGTGCATAGCTAGTATAGATTTTTTTTTTCTGCAAGAGATTGCAAAACCATAGTTGTTATCTATTATTTCTTCTATGTTTTTTTTCTGCTCCTTTTTGCTCTCAGACAATATTCTTATTTTTTAACTGATGGAATGGTTTGAACATTTATTCCTGCAGGATCTAATCTTTTGGTTGTCAGATTAGATTATGATAATGTTTTTTTGACCTTTATTGCCGTACCTGAAAATATGATAAGTCATATAAGACTAGATTATGTTCTAGCAGTGCAGTCTTGTTCCTGTTATTCAGAAAGACTTCATAGTTCCATAATATTAAGAAAAATTATCTTAGATAATTTAAGCATTAACCAGCTTCTGCTATGGCACCAAACAACTCTCACCCCAAAATTCCATGACTTACAGCAGTAAATATCTTGCAGTTATCAGAGTCAACTGCAGTTCTGCTGGACTCTGTTTAGTTGGCATCAACTTGGATGGAATCTGCTCATTCTCCTTCTAAAACTCAAACCCGTGCAATACTCCCTGTGTCCCCGTGGAGGCAATGTAAGTTGACCTGAGTCCAATTGTTACCAGACCCAAATATCTTGCTCACTGCCCCAAAGGCCAATACTGTCTGCCAGGCCAATAGGGTGCCCCAAAAGATTTTATAGCTGTAAACTCCAGAGTTGAGACAATATTAGAAGTATTTTATATGACTTTTTAGACAAGACATTATATAACTATATTCAAATAAAATTCAATTATGACTTTAACAGTGAGGATTTATGCTAGTATACATAGAAGCCAAAGAAAATAAAATTTAATAGGATTAAAGTAGAAAAAACAGAAAAGTAACTGATGATGTAATCAGCATTCATCTTGCTTCATGTTCCTAAACAGGAGGTCAAAACGATGCCTTTAAAAGTAATGTATATTAAAAGTTTATGGCCATAGTGGGTTTTTTAAATATTCATTTTATTTTATAAAAGGAAAACTATATATTCATAACAATTTAGGAAGTAAAACCTAGAAGTCAGATGTTCAAATAAGTTTTCATGGGAAGCTCCCTGGGGCCATCATGATTGATTACACTTCATTTCCTTTTGAAGGAAAATGTCAGGCATAAGCGCTCAACAGAATTTGAGCTTTAAGTGTTTTGAGGGATCATTGACTAGACTTAGAATAGAAACTTCAGTGATTGTTAGAAAAACATTTTACAACTAGCTAAATTATATTTTTTAACCAAAACACTGGAAATATTATAATAAACATGTATTTATTGAAACTGCTAGGTAATTTTTTATTGAAAATTTGAGTTGCATGTCCATTGATGGGATCACTAGGTTTTGTGATTATGTCTAGGAAAAGGGAAAGGAGTGAAAAGGGAACACTTTCCAAATAAATGTTTTTTTTTTTTTTACATGATCACAATGTGAAGAGTTGTTGCAATACTAATTATTTACCGGAAAAATATTAATCAACATTAAAAATTAGGATTTCAAGGCCAATGTTATTGAACACCTTGCATTAAAATTATTATAATTGCAGTTTTCCCTAAAACTGAGTTAAAAGGAAAGTTTTAAATAGTTCACTGCACAATTAAAACCCATTGAAAAAAATTGTACTCCACGTGCTAAAATGCGTCCATGCTTAATAGTTTAATTTTTGCATTTGGTAGATATCAGGTGATTCATCTGTCATTTTTGAATCTATTCTTACATCTGAGTTTGAATCTGAATCATTCTTAGATCTGAGTTGTAATTGATTCTCAGTAAACTTCTGAAATCATCTCCATTTACTTCACTTCTGCTTCTGACTTGTACCCTCTCACTGCCCTCCTTCCATCATCACCATTAGGCACTAAATCATTTTGGAAAATTGAATTGCATCTTGCCATTTTTGTAGCGACAGTTTTGAAATTTTTAATAGCTTGTATCTACACATTAGGTCCCCAGAATCTTTAAAAGATGTATGCAGATATATGAATAGAAAACTAGCTGACAAAACATGAGACATGTAAAGACCTCAGAGAAAGGACCCAACAGCAGCAACTTGAATCTAGGACTCACCCCTAGATACTCCCTCCATTTTTACTCGAAGCAACCTGGGCCACACCCACAAAGGAAGAAACCCCCACACCTCATAAATATTCATGAATCCGTCTCTTGTGTGAGAGGAAGGCACCTTAGGACATGCACACTTCTGCATGTGCATTCCTTTCCTGTAACTTTCCTGGCCTGCAGAGCACTTCCACTTGCTGTTTTTGCTTATAATAAACTTGTTATATATTCCTGACTAAATGGCTCTCTCCAAGAATTCTTTCTGTGCAGACCCAGCATCTCATCAGTGTGTCACGCTCACCCTTACCCACATCATTACGTACCATGTTCCAAATTCTGGGAATGAGGATGTATGGGGGACTCTACATCCTATGGAGGACTCTCTTCGTGCCCCAACAATAGCTTGATATACATGCTTCTTCTGAAAGCTACTTTTGTTTTAGGTTGTGTGTGATGTTGATGATAATGTTATTGTCTAATCCTATCTGCATGCTAAATGCTTATATGCACAACAGTTAGAGTGGGAACAGAGGCATGGTATGGAAAATAAGGATCATAATGTAACTGTATTTTCTTCTCGTTACTGCAGTGTGTAAATGACAATCTTCCCATGCCCCTCTGGGTAATTAAAGGGAAAAAGTTTAATAATGTATGTATACCTCCTGCAAACACAGGAGAAAACCAGTTGAACTGAGTGACTCACCGCGTGGCATTAATTTCTCATTTCATGCAGAGCCAAAGGACACTGGAGTTGGGAAGGTCAGTACCAGGAGTTAAGCATGGGCATAGTGATCAGAGATAGTGCCTTTAAGCAAATTAATGTTCTGCTATCTCCTTTGATAAATTTAAGAGATTAGGTTTTCCAGATTTAGGGAGTTTTTTCTTTACACATGCAAATGTCTTTCAAAAGACAACTTCCACCTAGTCAGTAGAGTCCCTTCTGTGAAAGAACAGTGTTTGCCAATAAAACCTGTCTCGGGGCTTGCTCACCGCATTATAAAATCTGAAAGATAAAGCTATTAAGATGTTCACAGCATTCCATATTTAGATTTAATTTTGTCTAGCATTGGTAATGTACTTTGAATAAATCTATCCATACCTTATACTTCCATCTAGCACTTTATAAACATCTCTGACGTGTTTTTTCTCAAAAGACATATTAGCAAATAACTTTCAATTATTTTAATAAATATTAGTATACATTTCATATTCAAAATTTAAGGTGGAGGACAGACCACTGTGTGATAAGCTAGAAGAGGAATAATTAATTTTAATAATATTAAATCTCTTTAATAAAATATATTTCATATTTATTCAACAAATTCCTTTTTTATTACAAAAAGATCTGTAGAATATTTTCCAGTAGTTTCGATTGCTTAACAGTACATCTTGTGACAATAAGCTTTGTCATGGTTTCGTAGAGAATATATGTTGTCTTGTGTTTAGACAAAACCATTGAGTGGGCTGGGAATGCAAATGAGGAAAAAAGTTACTCGAATCATGTAAAATTCCAAATATTCTTCTTCACTGAAGAAAAGACAGTTTTTAAAGGCTTCAAAATGATATTTTTTCACTTAAAATCTCTGCATTATAAAGTTAGAACAGAATAGGAAGACTGGGTGACTTTTACCAGAACTTCAGTAAATGGCAATTCTCTTATGTGCTGTCTTATTGAGACTGTGTTTACTGGTTCCATTTTATTTAAAATATAAATACATTTTTATTGACATGAACTCTTTGAAGACAAATTTATTTTCACCTAAGTGTACAGTTGGTTCTTTGAAGAATATTTTTAAATATCCTAATTTGTGAATGGAATGAAGTACTTTTTCTCCCTAGAAATAAAATACTTGGATTTCTCTTAATTCTACTTTTCCCCAAGAAATTAAAAAAGGTTCAGTTGCATTAGTGAATTATAAAAACCAGTCATTTCAAATTGTGATTATGATTAACAGTTAAAGAACAATCTATTTAACAAAGTACAATTTTCTCGAGTTAAGTTTATATCAGAAATCTACTTAATTGGGAAAGACAAGAAAAATGCCATTTGCTATTTAGAATATTAGATTCTAGATGGCCAAGTTTCCAACTTTGAAACCTAAGCTAGTAAATTGAATTCTTAGTCTTATCTGCTACAAGCATTATTTTAACAGTACATAATGAGTTGGATAAAAAACATAAAAATGATTCTTTTTTGAGAGAAGCATCAGTTATTTCTTCTGTAATTCTCACTACCTAGTGATATTTCACTTGTGGTCCCAATTTATACATTAGGAAAATCTTATTTCTAAGATTACAGAACTAATAAATGACAGCTGATATTCAAATTCTTATCTTGAGTCAACTTATATTTTCATCACTGGATGGTGTCACAAGCCAAAGAAGCTTCAGACTTGGATTCTGCCTTCTGAGAAACAGACAAAAAGGAAAACAAAATACCTAACAAGGCAAAATGTTGTGTTATGTGATACACTCAGAGTGGATAAATAATCAGGAGTTTAGGGAAGAGGAATTTGGCATTTAGTAGATGGAAAGGGAAGGGGAGATTCTTTGGACATTTCGGTTGCCAAGATGATCTCTAAAAGTTAGATAGGACTTGGATGGTCATGGAGAGCCAGGAAAGCTTCATAGAAAAAGAATATGTGAAACAAAATAACATCTGGAATTGGAATGTAGCAGGTTAACGGGAGAACTGATGTAACTGGGGAAGATATTTGTTGAGTTAACTCTAGAAAAGAAAGGTGGGTTCAGTTGTGGCCAATGACCACGTGTTGTAATGACCTACAATCTGTTACAGCCAACTCAGGAAACCAAACCATGGCCTCTGCAGTTGTCAATTCCTTGTCAGGACTTGACCCTTGGACAGCCAGTTTCACTAACTGTTGAATGGCTTCCTAACTTAAGGTCAACCAGAGAAAACAAAAGCTCTTCCTCTAATCCAATCACATAAGATGCCCTGCTTCTAGTTAGCATATCTAGTTTCCTTGTGCTGACAACCTCCAATCACTCTTCCTTCTGTTCCACTCTTAAGCTCTCCCACTCCTCTGCCTTTGAGTATCAAACACTAGTGATGGTGCCTGACTCTCTTGTCTAGGAAACTGAGTAAATAGTGGTTTCCTGCTCTCAGGTGTGATCTTCCTTGATTTCTACACAGTTATGTTGGGTTGAAGGTAGTAGAGACATACAGAGCTCTTTTAGAAACACAGTGGTGTGAGAACATGACCCATGCCCAACCTCAAAGTGGACTTGTGCCTGAGCAGCCCCAAGCATGGACCTGAATGGAACAGGTGAACTTTCTGGGATGACAACTGCCATTGCTGGCACTATACGCTAGAAGTCCTGCCCTGGAACAGATTGTTCCTGCCCACTCACTGCCCCACCTCTGCTTATATTCCCTTTTAAAAAGCCCTTCTCCTTGCTGGAGACTTGATAGTTTTCTGGAAACATGCCTGACTGGCTGCCCTCAGGGAGGTGGACACAGGCCTGACCCACCGCCATCGGGACCCCCTGTCACGAGTACAATAAAGGCCCCATCCTGACTGCGTGTGTCTTCTTGTGATTTCCTTGGACTATCTAATAGGCATGTTCTGCCAGAACATGAACACCTGCATATCAACAGTGACCTGCAAGTTTATTATAAAAGGACTCATGTGGGAAGTATGGATGTGATAGGAGAAATTTGAAAATGTACAGAGGTGAGGTGGCAAGGAGGAGGGGCTTGACACCTATACTCTTGTATAGGCTGTAACCAATGAAATCCTTTGTCACCATACATGGAAAAAGTGTTCTGCTGCTCTGACTGAAAAGTGTAAAAGATGGAGCCTTGGCAGGATTGGGACTCAGCCTTTGGATGTGAATCCGCTGAGACACTGCCAGCAGAAAGAATAAAACTTGCTTCCTGACAAAACCTTGGTGTCCCATTTCCTTGCTTGCTGAACCTACAACATGGAAACTGATGAGCAGTCAAGAAGTTATTGGAAAATATAGACATAAATGAGAGTCCATGAGTAGAAAAAAATAGAAACAGGGGAGGGAAGAATAAATTGTCTACATTTCATCCACTCTTGCTCTACAAGTATTTGTTGTGTCCCTCTTTGATCATTTCATTAGAATCCCCTGAGTACATTTTTTTTTAAGGAAAATTGAAGAAGGAAAGAAGGCAAGTAAACAGACAGGCAGGAAGAGAGAAGAGGAAGAAGCTATATTTATTTTTATTTAGTCGATCATCTTGGTTGTTCTCCCCGGCCCAGGTTCTTGAACCTGGGTTCTTGGGATGTATCAGTCTATAGTCAGCAGACTTACCTGCTAAGCCAACTCATGTACTCCCTAAATATATTTATTTCTATGAAAAGATATGTTTCCAGTATATGTTTCAAAACATACCTATCTCTTTTTTCTCAGTCTTTATTTGTGCTACATAGTTGGTTAATAGAAAATAAGTATTGATTCTTCTTAATTAGGTGCATAAATGTTTTATGATATTCAGAACCCAGGGGATTTAACTTCTTTCCCATCTTTCTTCTCTAGTGAAACCAAGCAGACAGGTGGGAATTGTTTTTACTTTGTAGACTGTTGGAGAAATATCTAAAACAAAATCTTTCAATTCGGAAAACCTTTCCACAAGGGTGGAGAGAAAGAAACCAATTTTATTTTTGAATAGATACTAATCCCATAGTTGATGCCTATTACCTACATTCCCCAAAGAGACAGTAAAGGCAGAAAGAAATCTTTGATCTAGCCAGGTAGATACAATTCATTACATACATGGTCTCAGAATAAATAATAACTAGTTCTCAAGTAAGAGGACTTGACAATACCATTCGTCATACAGAGTTTATCCTAAACTCAGTAGTTGGTGTGACCTTCTGCATAAAGCTAATTGGTTTTATGCAAAAGAAAAATAAATTTCTCATATTTTTATGACAGAAGGTAATTTTGCATTTTGGAGTGAAGTGCCAGCTCTAAGTTGTTAGACTCCTGCTTAAATTGAGTCGGACACCTACGTTAGGCTCTGACCCTTCTGCAGAAATTGTGAAACCGGTGATATTTTCCTTAATATTCTTTCATATTCTTGATATTTTAGAAAGATGATTTCCAGGTCCTAGAGAGAGAGAGAGAAAAAAAAAAAGAAACATTCCTAGGACTTAAAGCTGGCTAGAGGCTTATTTAGCTTATAATAGTTATCTACATTTCAAAGACTCAGAGAAAGAATTGAACAATGACTAGTTTTCTAAAGTAAATTTTCTAGGAAAAAGGAGAAGAAGGAGTGTCAGGTCCTCCAAAGATTTGGGGGATTTGGGGGCATGGAAAGGAGTGACCCAGAGAAACACCTCAAATATTCAGCAAGAGTCTATTTTGAAATTCAAAGCGGCTGACTCAGAAAAGGAGTAAGCCAGCAATGGGGAGGGAAGGTTCTGGGCTATTTACAGGGTTGGGGGATAGCACTGCTATGCCTCCAGAGGTAAAGTGTCTGTTTAGAAATTTATTAAGATGTTAATACAGACATTAGTAAAAACAATGAGGATCCTTAACAGAAGAGACTGAGAAGAATGCCCAGACCTGCCACAAGGAAACGTGGAGACAAAGGCCAATGGAGATTCTGGCTGAAATGCCACACACACAGATCTCTTAGCACAAAATGGTGTCACCCATGCCTTTGGGAGGTGGGGTGGGGTGGGGTGGCTGTATCCTATCAAGGAGGAAGTCCCTTTCCATATTTTATTGGGGAAAATTAGAGCCTGTTATTTTAAATTTATATTTGACCTTAAAAGGCTCAAATAGCCTATCGGTCCTGAGCAGTGTTAGCAATCTAACTTTGTTTTTCAGGCTATGCTACATCTTCTTATCAAAGCCTTATAAGCAATGAATTTGAGGTTTTGGCATTCTATGTGCTGTCCTGGTCATTTCATTTCTCAGTTGGCTCAGAACTTGAGTGGGAGTAAAGTCAGTATTTAAAGATTCCTCAAACCCCAAACCTTTTATCCGTGGATTTTCTCATTATTAATGGAAAGAAGCAGCTTCTTGATCAAGATAACCAAGGGTGGCAAGAGGGTAATTCCATATTACATAGCTGTTTTCCAAATACGTTCTTTTATTATTTCACTTTTGTGGTGTACTTAAATCCAATGCAGTCTTTCTTCTTTCTGTTGGTAAACTATGGCTTTTGTTTTGTTTTTATTTCTTTAACCATGGAACTCACCATAGCATTAATCTGTTTTTTAAGTACTAATTCTCTTCCAATTTGCCTACCCATTCATAAAATACAGTTTTGCCATATCAGATGTGAAAGGATTTAAGTGAGACACAGATTTGAATGATGTGAGATCATAATTTAAATAAGATCATTTTACCATTTGAATGAGGCTAGTGTAATAACATCAGTTATCCTATTCTGATGCTCTTTGAGGACAAAGTTTCAACTCTTAAGGACATTCATAGGGAATTAAAAGAAAAGAAGGAATTTGAGTCAAATGCCAGAAAGTGTTAAGGCAGAGCCTCCAGATGGCTGAAGACTGACAGCTGTCACTCAAGTCGAGAAAAGCACTTTATTGTACCAGTACTGGCTCAGGGGTATTGTTACCCAAAGTTGAGCAACAAGGGGTTTTGGGGAGCTTCTTTTATACTCTGAGACAGAGACCCATCTCCTTGGCTACAAATAGTTTCTATGGGCAACTCATCAATTATGTACAGGTGCAGAGCAGGGAGGATGCTCACATGTCCCTGGACACAGCCACAGCCTCCACAGTGTTGTGAGTAATTCCTGGCAGACTGACTTTAAATTGGGGTCAGGGAAAAGGCCTTCTATTACAAAAGGAAGTCAGGAAACTGCAGGGTTCCTAAATTTAATGAAGGAACAAATCTAAAAAAAGAAAAGAAAAGAAAAATAACTTAGCGCCACATTCCTCAGAGTCATCAAGAAAATAGTAGCTTATTATTAGACAAGAAGGAAATCATTAATATGAGAATTTAATTTTTACAAAGTCAGTCTAAAGGAAATTGAGAGACAAAATCTGATATAATTGTGGCACAATCAAAAGATTAATTTGGAGTGAAAATAAGCATTGAAGTATGCCTAGGTGGTATCTTAGATCTACAAAATGTTACAGCATCAAGACCTGTGTTTAAGTATTTGTGAACTATTAGTATTTAGGAAAAATTAAGGACCAATAAACCTGATCTAGCTTGCATTATCTGTGGGAGCATCAACGATTTCATAAGCCTTCCTTCATAAAATAGGAGTTAAAGTAAGAGAGATGTTGCTAACCTATATTCAGTATAGGAGTTAATTAATGAAGCCATCTAGCCCAGGACTTTTGTTTTGGGGGAGACTTTTGATTACTCTTTCATTTTCTCTACTCAAAATTTGTCCATTCAAGCTCTTTATTTCTTCCTGATTCAGTGTTGGTTACCTGAGTCCCAAATCTGTCCATTTCTTCTAGACTGGTATATATTTTTTGTAGTCATCTTTTACGATTGTATTTCTATGATATCATTTGTAACTTCATTTTAAATTCTGATTGGTTTTTATTAGAGTTTCTCCCTTTTTTCCTTAGTGAACAGAGTGGAAGGTCTATCAATTTTGTCTTTTCAAACAACCAGTTCTTGGTTTTATTGATATATTTGTCACTTTGATTTTTTGTATTATCATTTTGTTTTCTATTTATTTACACTCTAATTTTACTTTCTTCCTTCTGCTGACCCTTGGTTTTACTTATTTTCTTTTCCAGTTCCTTCAAATGCTAGACTAGTTTGAAACACTATTGTTTTTTGATGTGTTCAGTATTACTATGCAGTTGCCTCTTATTATTGCTTTTGCTGCATCCCATAGGTTCTGATAGCTTGTCTCTTCATTTTTATTTCCAGATAACTTTTTGTGTTTCCTTTTATTTCCTCATTAACCTGGCAGTTATTTAGAAACATGTTCAGTTTCCACACGCTCAAAACTTTTCCAGTTTTCTTCTTATGGTTCATTTCTAGCTTCATTCTATTGTGGTAGCAAAAGATGCTTGTTATGTTTCCATCTTCATATATTTATTGAGCTTCTTTTGTATCCTAAACATATTATCTATCTTGCAATAAAATGTGTAGTCAATTTTAGGGTATCCATGTCCATTAAGTCCATCGTCTATTATTTATTTAAGGTCATTACTTCCTTGCAAATTTTCTCTCTATAATCTGTCCAATGATATAAATAGGGTGTTGAAGTCCCCAAATATTATTGTATTGCTCTTCATGTCTCCCTATAGATCTGTCGATATTGGCTTTATATATTTAGGTAACCCTGTTTCAGGTACATAAAAATTAATGGGTTATATCTTCTTGATGGATTAAATGTTTGATCATTATAGAGTATCCATCTTTGTCTCTATTAGATTTTTTTGACAGAAAGCCTAATTAAATTACACAAATGCTGCAGTTCTTTCCTTTGTGTTATTGCTTGAATATCTTACTCTGAATATCTTACTTCAGCATGAGGATGTGTTTGTCTTTAGATCTGATTTGGGTGTTTTCTAGACATGATATAGATGGACCTTTTTATTGGTGAACTCAGACCATTAACATTTAAGGTGATCATTAATAAGAGGGCTTTATGTGGCTGTTTCATATTTTGTTTCCTGTCTCTCTACATTTTTTGCTTATCTTTCCCACAGTTTTATATTTGCCAGTTTATTTGGGTAATATTTCCTGTTTCTTCATCTTCCTTGCTATATGTTTCCTCTCCAGTTTTTGGTTTAGTGGGTACCATGAGCATTGTATCCAGCTTTTTTTATCTAAGTCTCTTCTGAGTTAGTATTGATTCATTTTCCTATAAACCTCCCCCTTAATACTCTCTTGTTGTCTCATATTGTTCTTTCTGCTTCTGATTCTGTTTCTGTGTTTATCACCTTAGTCAAAATTTTGTGGACCTTTGCTTTTTCTTTTAATATTGAAAAACTTTTTTTTAAAAAAATTTCTCATATGGTAGGTCTGGTGTCGGTAAACTGTACTAACTTTTGTTTGCTGGGAAAGCGCCTCTATCATATTCAAATGATTATTTAGCAGACAGTGTTCTTGGCTGCTAATTGCTTTAGTATTTTAATATGTCATTTCTCTCTTTTCTCATCCCTACAGTTTCTGCTGAAAATTGATGATAAGCTGGTTAGATACTGCTTTTCCTTAGCAGCCTTTAATGTTTTTCCTTTATCATTGTCTTTTGATATTTTTTATAATCACATGCCTTGGTGTAGATCTTAACAGATTTTAGAAATTTGGGTGTTCTCTCAACTTCCTGGAAATCTCTGGTTAATTTTTGCCTTTCGTTAAAAAAGTTCTCAGCTGTTATTTCTTTAAACAAAATTTCTGCCCTCTTCTTTCTCTCTTTACATTCTGGAATGCCCATTATTCTTCCATGTCCTCTTCTAATGGAGTTTCATACTTCTCCTAGAGCTCTTCGTATTTCTTGAATCTTATTTTTATCTCATTTTTTCATTAGAATCATTTCTGTATTTATGTCATCTGTTTTACTGATACTTTTCTCAGAAAGATTGAGCCTGCTTATTATACTTTCAATGGTAGTACTCATCTATTTTATTTCATTCTTCATATCTAGAAACTCTGGGCTATTTTTTATAACTTAGGTCTCTGATGAAATACCTCTTATGTTTCATCATTTCTTTTCTGTCTCGGACTTGCCTTTAGTTGGTTATTTGAGATTCTTTAACTTTCTTGATGATAGCTATTTTAAATTCTTTTAGGTCCTCAAATTTTGTGTCTTTAGGTTTAAATTCTGGAGATTTAACATTCTCTTCCACACTTTCTGTCTTGTTATATCCCAAATGGTGATAGGGAGATTTTGACTTAGAATTTCTGTTGCTGTCTTTTATTTTCCGGCAAATAACACTGTGACTTTAATTTGGGAATTTTCTTTTGTGTATCAGGGCCCTTTCATGGGGAAAAGAGACAATTACAGACAATCCTGCAATCACACGCTCGATGTGGGTGGGGCAGTTTAAGCACAGGGTTCCATACTGACTTCTGCCCTTGTGCCTGGACCCGGACCTGATTATATATAGAACTTGTGAATAGAGTTCCCCTGCTCCAGGCTTCAGGCCTCTAGGGTTAGCAGTGGATTTGCTCAGTACTTCTTCAAATTCCTGAATGAAGGGAGAGAGATTGAGTCCATTGTGCTGTCATTTGCCAAGCTCACAAGGCCTCAAAACCTGGTCCAGCCATCAGGCTCAGCAGACAGCACAGGCCTTTGCTCTCATATGAAGCTCACTGGTACTCTGTGGATATTGCCAAAGTCTCTTACCTTCCCCAGCTTGCTCATCAGGAGTTATGGAGCCTTCTAATGTGGCCACAGAACCGTCTCTTCTCTCCTCATTCTACCACCTCTTGCAGTCGCTGCTCACCTACCTTCAGAAATACAGGTGTATGAATCAATTAGGTGTGCTCTGTTGAAAAAAAAATGCTAAAAATTCCTGGGTGGTCAGAACCTGGTAGAAATATTGTTGATTTCTGGTTGTGCTTTGAGGGGAGGTTTTCCTGAAGATTTTTGTTCAGTCTGATCTCAGATGTTACTCTCATGTCTCTGGCATCATTCCTTGTTTTTTGAGAGAATAGATTTTCAAACTTTAAAATTTTATCATTTATACATTTAGAGCTAAGTAGTTCCTTCTGAATATTTTAGTTGTATGATATAGGCTTTGATATATTTTGCTATTTTGCTTGGAGATAATATTTCTCTTCCTGCTCTTAAGATTTTTTCCTTAGGTTTTCAGAAGTTTTCTACACTGTGTCTAGGTGTTGATTTCTTCTTTTTACTTGGATACGGTGCAGTTTTTGAGTATACAGCCCATAATTATTGTTGCAACAGTCTAAGTAAGCTATTGTCTTCTCAAATATTGCTCTAACCTAATTCTGCCTCTCTATGCTGGAACTCTACTTATGCATATCAAACCTTTCCATTGCATTATAAGCATTCTCTGTTCTTTAAACAATTTTTAAAAATATGTTTTATGCTTTTTGCTTCCTTTCTGTGCTTCAGTCTCAGTATTTTCTGCAGGTACATCTTCCATTCACTAATTCCCTGTTCTGTTGTATCTAATCTACTAAATTCATAGCTAAGATTGTTTTCATGCCTCAGATTCTTAAATAGATTATTTTTCAGTTGGATAATTAGCTTTTAACCTATTTTTAATATAATGATTTATGATGCAATTCTCTACACTGCTATTTTAGTGGGAAATTTCAGCTATTGTTTCAACATATATTATTTTTCTCTTCTTTTCTCCTCTTTGAGGGGACTCTAATGATGCTCTTAGGTCTTTTGTTACAGTCCCATAGGTTCCTGAAGGTTTATATATGTATATATATATATATATATATATATATATATATATTTCCATCTTCTTTCTGTTGTTCAGATTGGGTCATTTCTATTGTTTCTTTAAGTTCATTGATTTTTTTTTTTCTGTTCTTGAGTCTACCATTACTTGTCTTTTTATTTCAGGTCGTCTTTTCTTTTTATGGTCTAAATAAAATTTCTGTTCATTTTTTTATGTCTTCCACTTGTTTTCTGCGACTTATTTCATTTCTTTTATGCATAATATAACTGATTTTTTTTTATAATGGTTGTATATAAATTCTCATAAGAATTCTTACTGATGTGCCATCTTGGTTTTGAATCTATTGTTTTTTTTTTAAATAATTTAAGCAAACATTTTTCTGGATTTTAGTATAATGAGTTTTTTCACTGTATTCTGGGACTTTTGGATATGTAATAAAACTTAGACCTTTTTTTAGTTAGCAGGTTTCTCATGGATTGGAGGCTATTGAAGTGCTATTTGTTACTGCCGATGGAAGACAGTCTTGACTTTCACCTGGGTCCCCTTTCACATCCTGAGATGGATATTGATTGCCTTGTTACCTTTAAGTAGAGAAGGGATTTCACACAAGTCTTCCACTAGCTCTACTTAGTTGGTAGGAGGACAAACACCCTCATTTTGCTCCCCATGTACTACCTACTGAAAACACAGTGATGGAGTATAGTTGTTACCTTTGGGTGGTGGTGGTGAGACTTCCAGCTTCTCATTTGACTCCTATGGCAGCAGCAGGGTGGAGCAGATCTGCCTTCTTAGTGCTATGTAGTGTAGAAGCCTCCATTAAACCCGTGGTGGTGCTAGGGTCGTTACTTCTGGGCAAGGATGAACTTCCTTGTCTTAATCATCTCTGATATCCAATACCTGGGAAAATAAAGAAGAGGAATCACCTCACCATATGCAGACCCGGCTGCATGACTGGCATTCTGACTTGGTCTTTGATGACAGGCTAAGTGTAGCTCTTTCCATGACATTTGATGGAGAAAATTTATTGTTGATTCAAAGTTTTAGGTTTGTTTTTCCTCTTGGTCTAAAAGTGTTAGAATTTTTTTTTTTTTTAAAAGGTAGAACTTGACCTTGTGTCTGTCATTTCTTTGTATGTATTTCTGGGTTGCTTCTTTCTCTAGCACTCAGTCTGGGATAGTGAGGCAAAAAGAAAACTCCAAAAACTTATTCATATATCATTTTTAGATACTGAAGTCCCTTGTCAGTCTGCCTTTTGCTCTTCATTTTTCAAAATCTTATGTTTACTTTATAGGTATTGTCTAAGATTTTTAGTATGAATGGGGTAAAGTTCATCTACCACATCTTGGTCTGGATATTACTTTAAATATTAAAAAATATACTTTTAGTATTTGTTCCATACCCAAAAATCTCAAATATTTATATGGGGGACATTTTCAGAAGTCTAAGTTAATGAGTAGGCATGTCATTTTCTCCTGTGTTGCTGTGTGGAGTCTCTCTAAAGGATGAAGTTTTCTATAGTGATAGAACACTGGTGATTACAAGCATAAAAGCCAGAAATTAAACAAACACATTTCAGGTGGAAATTTACGTAGTCCTAATTACAACTCAGAATACAACTCTAGGATATCAAGCACTGATTAATACACTCTAAGAGGTTGGGGGGGCGTGGGAAGTATCATTCAAAGAACTTTGGGGGTTACAGCTAATCTAAGACAATGTATCTAAACTCTGGCTAGTGAATGTTTAGTTCACAATGAACATGTAGCAGTGAAGAAGTTAGAGGATTGTGAAAAATAACTGTGAAATGCACTGATAACAAGGTCGTGAAAATTTCCTCTATTAATAGCAAGTAGAAAAAATATGTACTTTAATTGTGTTTATTTTGAGATATGTACTAAGCAGCAAGTATTGTCTCCCTCCACTCCATTTGAGGAGTGGCAGATGTTGAATTTTCACAGGAGAGGTCAGAGAGGATTTAGGTGTCTTCATGCTCATGATGAAAAGAGAGTAAAAGTGGAAATTTGTCTCAGTTAAGTGGACATGTTCCGATAGAATTAGGGTTGTTCTACAGAGCAAAGAGGAGAGAATAATAGAAAAATATATGTAACAGAACGGAGAAGAAAGACTAGGGGAGTAAAATGGATGACTACAGGAATTTGAAGAGTAGAGCACAGGAGAATAATCATCGGTGAAGGGTATATCATCCAGTCTGCCTTGTATCCACAATTAGAGAATCAACCCCTAATATACTATTTTCCCTTGTACTATTGACATGTGTGTAATCTCCAACTGTTGGACACGAGAGATAAATTCTAGAACTGGAATATCATATTTCTGAAGGTGTCATCAATAAACTAGCTTTAAAGAAAATGTAATAATTGAGTTGCTTTCTTTTATATCTATTTAAAATAAACCTGTTCTCTTTGTAATGATGATTTCCTTTTGAATATTTCCAGTTTTATTGCATCTTCAATCAAGATTGCAAATTATTTATTGCACAAAGTTTGATGTGAAAGTAAATATTATGAAGATACTATGGCTTTCCATTTTTTTTTGATTTCTTTTAAGATGTTTTTCTTTTTATACACTTTCATTCAGTACCAGACTCACTGCCATTTATCATGTTACATTTACTGTGAACTGAATTCCACCAACCAGTTCTCGATGAATCCTTCCACCTGCAAGACAATGCAATAAATCACAAGAAAGCACCCTTATTAAATATATCTTTTCTATAGAATTTAGAAAATCATACATTACATTTTGTAAGTTTGAAAATTATAGGTCCAAATGTTCCATTCCAGGGGGAAAATGAATCAGCACATTTTACCTTTCTCTCCCACTGAATGCAACTGAATAAAACCTTGACATGATTCACGGAAGAGCTCTTTGAGGACTCAGTAATGCTAAACTGTCTGTAAGATTATCATTGCTTTTTTTCCAGTTTACCCTGGCCTGTACTCAAGCCCACCACATATCACGGAGTTTGTATTAGCAGGCAAGAAAGAGCTCTAGGAGAAGCTACCTAGTTCAGGGTCTAAGGAAATGGATCTTTCAAAGCCATGAGAAAGTGGGAAATGGTCTCATTTTTTTCTCCTTTCACATGTACATGTCATAAGGTACAAGGACAGTCATTCTGCCAAAGGGCTGTGGTGCCAGCAGCTGTCGGAGCAGAAGGGACCTGTAGGCAGCTGAAACCCTGAGAGGGAGAATTTTCGCTGAGATCAGAGAAGATGGGGTCTCAAGAGGATAGATTAAACCCCTGTGGCTTTTATTCTTTTCCTGTCCCAACACTTGGCATTAGATATGGAGAATTTTCACGAAATGTAAGGAGAGTATGTATAGTGCCAATAAGTACACCACCTTCTAGCAGCGTTTCAGGGAGTTGCATGTATTTGGGATATCACAGAATGGAAGAGTTTGGAAAAGCAGTCCCATAAGAAGCTAATAAATTTCTCTAATTGCCTATATGTTTCTCTAAAATAACATGCAAAGATGTGAGAAGTGACCTAGTCATAGACCAGGCCCCAGATTGTCCACACAGAACATACCCAAACAGCACCAGACAGCACCGCAAAAGCCTGGAAAGTGTAACTGAATTTGAAACAATCTAAAGGAGACTGGTTGTGTCTTGTAGCCCAAAGTCAACCAAGCTGAGAGTCTAGCAAAACAAAAAGAAATCAACATTCTCCATAAAGTGGAGCAAAGATCCAGATTTTTAAAACATAACTTGCAAAATGTTCATGATATAATTTAGCATAACATAGTGTCTGCAGACTGAAAATTTCAAATCACAAGATAAGCAATCAAGTGACCAAGACTAAGAGGATTCCAATGTTAGAATAAGCTACTATGTTTTAAAAAGAAAACAAATATGAAAATTTTTTCAAGTAAGTACAAACACTTAAGAAGAGTGAAAAGACAGAAAGTCTTAAATTTTAACCAATATTTCAATAATAGAAAGGAGACTGAGATGGAAATGTCAAAAGTAAAGAATACAAAACCCCAAATAAAATAATTCCTCACTGGATTAATTGAATAGCAGAGTGGAGATGACCGAAAGGAAACAGTGAACTTGAAGATATGTAGTAGAAATTATTCAATCTGGAAAAATGGAGACTGGTGGAGCAAAAGACACAACATTCACATCATCAAAGTCCAAGGAAAATGTGGGGGAGTATGTCTATGTCCATATAATTAATACATGGAATCCATGAATTAATATATCAGTTCAATTTGATATACATTATATGATTTATGTTTATATATATGAAAAGAATGGCTGAAAACCTCTCAAAAGCATGTGAAAAGTAGAAACTTACAGATTCAAAGAGCACAGTAATTTGCATGCCTGATAATGAAAACTAAAGCAAAAAGAAAATCTTTAGAATAAAACACTAGAGAAAAATTATATTTTCCTTAGAGAACAATTAGAATTATTGATATTTTCTCATCTGAGACAATGAAGGCAATAGGGAAGTGAACCATCATTTTTAATACTGAAAAAATTTTAACTCAGAATCCTATAACCAGTAAAAATATGCTTCAGCAGTGAAGGTAAAATAGTTGAAAGCAAAATAAGAATTTGTTGCTAGCTTGCCAATTATCAAAGAATTGTTACAGAGTTATTCAGCTCAAAGGACAATGTACCAGATAAATATTGGGATTATCAAAATGAATCAGCAATATGAATTATAAATATCTGATTGTTTCCATTTTTGTTTCCATTCTGAAAATCAGTGTAAACTTGGTGACACATCATGGCTTGATTCTGTATTGTTTTATCAGCCCACAATCAAGCTATCAGCTGTGATTGTCTCTCTATTCTGGGTTTGTTTTTTCTCTTCAAGATCACTTGCTAATGACAAAAACTTAACTTTCTCTCATGCCTTGCATTTGGCCTCTGATATCTTCAAGTCAGCAGTGTTTTGACTTCTTCTTGTGTTTCGGATCTCTTTTTCTCTTTCTGGCATAAGGCAGAGAAAGATTTCTGTTTTACACTGCTTATATGATTACATTGGTCCCATGAGGATAATTTCTCTCTTAAGAACTGGTTAGTAATCTTAATTACATTCTCAAAATTCCTTTGCCATGTGACATAACAAACAAAAGAGTAATACCATGAAGCAAAGATTATAGAGCCTAAAGTCTGCTTGCCACGCTGGGTAAATAGAATAAATTAGATTTTCCCCTTTTGAATTATTTAAAATATTTTTAAGAGTTGAAACCCAACTAGATAAGCTTTGTGCTTCCTTCTTAAAGTACTACCTTCTTTTGTTCCTCATTAAAAATTGCCAGTTGTTGAACTTTCTAAGATATTCATCTGGTATTGAACAGAATTCTATTACTTAATTGCAGTATGCAACTGAAAGAATGAAAAAGGTCGTTGATCAAGGTACTTTTTGTTTCAAGGAGCAGAAAACTAAATATAAAATGTTACATTAAATATGAATATGTAATTACCTAGCACTAAAACTGAAGGACTGTTCTTTCAGGGATAAATAATTCTGTGATTTAACAAAGGTGCCAAGAAACCTAGGACTTTCTTCACATCAATGACCATAATATAATATATGTGATAACTCTTATATATGTCAGGTTTGGGGAGGTGTTTATTACTAGAATGTAAACTTCTTAAAGAAAGATACCATGTCCATCTTCCTCAAACTTGAATCTTTAGTTCCTCATAAAATGTCTGGCAAAATCAGCATTGGCTAGATGGCATGTTCGTTGAATGAATTAACTTCATAGTTTTCCCTTTAATTCTGCCAAGTAGAAACAGAATTTCTCTAGACAAAGATTTTTAAAACTAAGTGATTTACAATCAATAAAAGAATTTATTTTGCAGTTTCTTCTGTGTCTTGTTTTTATGTAAATGACACCTAATTCTCAGATCTTGGTCAAAGTTAGGTGTTTTCAGTTTTATATACTCCAAAATAATCTTAACATACTCATACTCTCGTTAGTTCCTCTCTGCCAGATATTGCTTTATAACTGAAATAAACAGAGATAAAGATATATGGATATCTAGATAACCAAAAGAACCAACAAAGAATGAATAATAGGTGTTAAAGTAAAGGTACTCTCATGAAAAAGAATAACTTAACTCACACTTTAAAAAAGTTATGAAAGTCTTCAGAGAGCAGGTGACATTGGAACTAAGTTTAAAGGAATAAAGATGGGAAAACACATATTTAAAAGGGAGTATTTGCTGTGTAAAATCATGGAAATATGAGAAATTTTTGTCAATTAACGTATGTTAAGTTTTAGGCAGAAGATATGTGAAAAGATTTTAGAAGGGTTTTGATTTTATTTTAAATGAATAGATGTAACAAATAATTTTCCTTTAAAAAGTTCCCTATTTCTTCCTTCCACAATGTGATTTTCTTCTTACTTTTCCCAGAGATATTTGCATTCCCATGTCTGTTTTGATATTATAAATATATGAACCTTTTTACTATATATGCAGTACACATAAGTTTAAATATTACTTCATATTTTAATATTCTGCATCATACTATACTTGGACTCATTTTCAGTATTTTAGAGACTTATTAATATTGAAAGTGTATTTTTTATTTCTATATATTATACCATTATAAATATACATAATTTATTATAAAATGAATGAAATTTTAGCTTGTTTCAAGTTTATTGTTTTTTAAAAAATACTTTTTTGCACATAAACAGAATTTCTTTAAAAAATTCAGCAAGATGTGCTTTGGTGGAAGAGTGGTTACATACACTCCTTCTGGCCAGGCACAGTCCACATACATCACAAGGATCCAGGTTTGTGTCCAGGGCTGAGGGGAAAAAAACAATGTGAACAACTAAATAAAAATAAAATTCAATGTCTCTTCCACCTGTGTCTTCATGTCTACCTGCCTACTCATTTCATTCCTGCCTTCACATTTCCCTTTAAAAAAAAGGAAATACAACTAGACATAGAATGACTAAAACAGAGAATTTGAGCATGTTCAAATTTCCTAGATATTAACTTTTTGTTTTTCGAATGTGTTGTTGAAATTTCTCTGCCCAATTCCATTTTCCATTTTCTTCCTATTTCTTGTTTTCAACTTTTCAGTGTTTAAAAATAAGAAATCAGCTAGATATGAAACAGTGTATCACTAACCTTTTAAATTTATACTTTTCTAATTACCAGCCAGGGGCCAGTAATTTGAGAAGGGGAAGTTAGGATAAAGTCTCTTGTCTGGGTAAAATATGGTTGACTCATAGAGCGGTAGAGAAGAGTTGACCCTGCAGTAGCTGTTCACCCTTGAACTCTGGGGAATATTTATGAGAAAGGATCTTGGAAACTCAGAGGGAGACCAGTAAAACCAAAATGCAGACAACTGAGGAGGAAGCAAGGTTTCCACAGGAACATAATACCTAGGACTGTGGTGACAAGAAATGGGCTCTCATTATGCCATGAGGGCTAGAACTGCTGTCAGTGGCGTGAGGATAAAACTTCAGGAGGGGTTTCAGATGATGAGCTGTGAGAACCAAGCACGTCTGTCAATATGCTAACAATGAACTAGTTGAGGGGAATTTCACAATAAGCTGCAAAATCACACTGACACTATGGTACTCTCGTTGGGGTGTTCACATATCTAGACATTCAAAGTCACATGGAAAAATAGAAAAAGATCTGTTCTTCATCTCCCAGATTGGCAGTGTCCTTCTAGAGTCCTCTCTTTGTAGAACATAATATTGATCCAGTTGAAAATATGTAAATTGTGGAGTTCAGTTCTAGCATCACAAAACTTGATAAGTATGGTTGGGTTTGGAGCTGAAAGGAAATGGATTATAAATGGTACAGCCCACCTCTTTGATCACATACCTCAATACAACAAAACAACTCTTTTCCCACCTAACAAGTCATAGCTCTCTTTGTAGGTGTGATGATCTCTTTCCTAAAATGAGATGCATAGTTTCAAGAATTGTATTCATTACTGCTCCAAATTTAGTTACAGCCCCACTAAATATTCCCTTATCTAAAGGCCTAGAGAAAGCTAACCATAAACAAACTTGTGTAAAATAGTAAAGGGAGAAAGAGTAACAACAACAAAATAATTCCTATTGTCAAATAAGCATATACATAATATAAGCAAGGAGAAAGCATGCAAAACTGAGGCCATTTTGACATTTATTACTGCCTTCTTCTACTCTCCTTTGCAAATCTCCTTTGCTTTAGAATGCAACCTCACTTCTCTCAGGCTTCTTTATGTTATTTCCTGAAGTCTAAATCCTCAGTGATTCTGCCTGTTATAGATTTTTGTGACACTTTACTAATGTGAAAAAAAATACTAGAGAACACAGGAATTCTTCCAGGTTCTAGACATGGTCTTCTTCATCTCCATTATTAATACCGACTTGATTATCTTCTTAGTAATTATGAATCAATCTCTTCATAGGTAACCACAAGTTTCCAGTTGGCTAATTGGAAAGAGGGGTTCAGAATGTCCACACAGCAGTTTTATTTCATAGTTAATGAAACCACTGCTGCATTCCCTGAGGAACGCTTTCTCCTCTCAGGAATTAAGACCTCTAAGCAACAAAAATTCAGAGTTGCTAGGACTGTAAACAGATTTCTATGACAGAATCTCTAAGTACAATGATGAAAGAACCACTTCTGTTCTAATCCCTTGGTTCCAAGATTCATGCATTTTTGCTTGCAGGAAGATAAGCACCTTATAATCGTTTCTGATAGGAAGTGTAGACTTCATTCTATAAGACATGCATTACCCCATGCCTACAGGAAATTTGCTCTTAATTGACACCATAACTCTGTTTTTGTCAAAACATTTCATCTTTCAATTGAAATTTGGGGTTCTTTGTTATTGGCTATGTGGTATATCCATTTGATTACATAGGCAAGAGAGAGCCCATAGCTATATTTCCTTTACATTGATAAGATTTAATCATAAGAAGATCAGATGAAATGCTGTTATTATGTTGGAATCATTACTAAGCATATTCTGGGATACATTTTTTTCTTTCCTGTCTGTAATGCTCTGTCAGCATTACCATTGATAGACTCATAGAGTGCCTTATCTGGTATCATGTTATCATTGAAGTTTTCATGACTATATAATTAACTGTCATTATGGCCACTTTCTCATTAAATCATTGAGCAGTCACTGGAAAGCATGGGCATTGCCTGGGTAAGAGATTGATTGATGGGCGCAAAACATGACGTGTTGTCCACTGCAGAGGTATCCTTTGGAGAGCATTCACATAGGCCAAGAATATCTTTACTGCCCGATTATTCTGAGTGACTCATGCACAAATTTCTTCCCTAATCTTGCTTGTAAAAGCCTTTCTAAACCTACTCCTTTTAATCCATCACTATCCACCAAAACAATGGCAAGCACACATAGGTTAAATTTTATATATCTGACCATCCTCATTCCAGAAAAAGTACACCATAATATGTGCCACTTGATGTTCTGCCCACTGAGACAATTGTACTTCATCTTTGTCTGTCTAGGCTACCCCTTGAATGGAGAAACAATGTCAACTGTACACTTTCAAATAATACTAGCATAAATTGTGGAACCAATTATTAACTAAGTTAAAGATCCACCCACTTGCCATTAGCTGGTTCTAAGAAACTAATAACATGCAATAAGAGACAAAGTAGAGGAATTCAGTTCAAAGTAGTCTGAATTACCTGCACAGGCAAATTATTTGTGCCTTCCAGACATGCCCAAGCCTGACATCTATACCATTTCTACTTGATGACAGACCTTTGTGCACAGGCTTAATCCTAATGCTACCTGAATAATGTTACATCCCATTCATGGTGAGAAGGTCATATCATTATTATTTGATTCATATGCTTAGATATTTATTCTCTTTTGAGGGTCATTATTAAGTCAGTTTTTTCCCCAAAGGGCACTATTTATCTGCAGAGGAGAGTATAGATTTGTTTACAAATCCCAGAAGACTACTCCAAAATTCTCACTTGATTACTGTTTTCCATAGACTTTTCAACTATCATGTGGATCAAAATGCCCAAGAGGAAGATAAGTTTGCACTGTAGCATTGTCTTGGGGTAATTAATTCTCAAAACTACCATCTGTATAGATAATTCAGTATATTGAAATTCTATTTAACTGTGGTATATGTTGTCTTCTTGAAGTATTTCACTTTTTATTTGCTGATAGTATAAGCTGCCATGAGTTCCTTTCATCTCACTGAGGATATCTTGACATTCCAGGAATTATCAGACTTCATAAACTTCACTAAATTAGCAACACTCTGTATTTTTATGTGATGTATCCCCCAACCTTTGGTTTACACACATTTTGCTAAGAAGTCACCTATATGGTTTCTTGCTATTAGATCTATTCTTCAAATGTCGATCATGGAGAACCAGTGTAATATTATGTTGAGATGAGATTTAGATGAAAAACAACTGAAGCTGTGAAAATCCTATAATGAAAAATACTGTATTCTATGTGCTTAATATTTTAATATATGCATTTTAATACAACAATATGTCTATAGACTATTTTATGACAGCAGAAAAGATGGTGTAATTCTGTGACAAGACAATGAAGGTACAGTAACTAACTTACCAAGTAACTGTAAAGTCCTGGCAAATTATTATGGAAAAAATAATAAAGCAGAGCAAAAGTTGAGTATCAGATGCTAGTTGGTAAGTTGATTTCTTCCAATAAAAATACTGCATCTGGCATAGGCATTGGCATTAATTTATTACCTGATTGATTCTTTGAGTCATACTTTTTCTCTAAGATACATTATTGTGGTTTAGATCTCAGTAGAAAGGAAAAGTTGCAAGAGCTACATTAGTCTCTCCTACCAAAGGGATTAGAATTGATGTAGAAATATACCAGATATATATTCGAGAATTGGGGAAATAACCTTAGGGTAGCTCTATAAAACTACTGGATGTGCTATGAACTGAACTTGAAACAAGATTTAATTTCTTACTTAACTGATACTGACACTCATTTTGACTATTGAACTACAGAGCATTTTGAATACCCAGTAATTCATTCAGTGGCCATTATCTATGCACCCATCTAGAAAGGTCCAGATATTTTCTTTTCCCTGGTGCACAATTATTCTAGAAAATAACAAGAGATCTCTTTGGGAGAAAAATATTTGTAAATATACTTCGGAAGTGTTGTAGGGCTCTTCCTCATGAAGATCTATTTCTCTGTTGACTCAAAGGGCTCTGGAGTTGTGAATTTTATTGTTAAACTGAACGATATGTCATGATTCTCCACTTCTGTGTCGAGTTAGACTTTGGGCCACCATAACCGTTGTGTTCTGATAGATTCTCCATTTGTGTCATTCTTAGAACAATTGCAATTTGTTGTCCATGCCGAAGATCTCAGCAAGGTCAAAATTCTGATTGCACATACATCTTCTCTGACTTTGATATCAGTCAGCACATCTTGTTTTTAGGTAATTCATCCTACTTGGCTTCTGATACACAAGAATTTCATTATAGCCTGAAAACATTACTGTATTACAAAGGACAGCAGTAATTTTTGAAGTATGTATGTTGTCTCTTTACCAGTACCTTCTCAGGACATTAATATCTACTGTTTTGGATCTTCTCCTGGAAGGTATTTGGGAGATCGCACTTGATAAATCCATTCTGATATGCCTATTGCCTAAGCATTTGGAATCCTTGATCTATATCATAGTAGGGTCTTCTCAATTTCTTCATAATAGTAACATCTCAATCTTATTAAATATAGGCCACCATTAAATACAGATTCCAGTCAAACAGTAAGATCCCCATTGTACAAATTAATGTATTAAATATAGAATCTCTTGTGTGTGCTGTTATTGAATTCCATCATTCTTGATCAGCTCTTATAATACATTCTCAGTCATGTCACACTGATTTATGCTAATAGATATTAGTAAAAATTTTGCAGATCTTTTGTTTTATAAATCATTATTTTCTTGAGTGATACTACAAGAAGCTCTTGACCCACTGGAATGTGCTGATATTTGATCCCAGGTGTAGGTTCCTAACAGCAACCATTAATGGTTTTGATGCATCTGGAAATGAATAGGCATCGCTTTGTAATGGACATGCCAAAATGGGATTGGCTGCATGATTCTGAAGATAAGACTAATTTACTCAGACATAGAAAGGCAAGTTATGTCCACTGGTGAGGGAGACTCAACAGGACTCAGGTATGTGGGATTTTTAGTTTTGTCTGTGTCCAGTAAGACTTTAAGGATCTCATTGCTCCCTAATCATTGCCTCCACTTACCATAAAAAGAATGTGGAAAAGCCATGAATTCAACTGAAATTATAAACCTACAGTCTGCAGAGTTAAATTTTGCATCTGATTTTCAACAATGTGGGCCCGTGGCTACAAGATTATTTAGGCATCGTGGAAACTCTCTGTTTCTCTAATCATGACATAAACTATGCGTTTTAGAAAATGAGCCTTTTAGTTAACTCGAGTATAATAAAAAGAAAAATTTATCCTCTACCATGAGCTTTGTAGTTTGCATTATTGTCATAACTATGCAGAAGCAGAGTCTCTTAGCATTTCATAATATCCATTTCTTTGTTTGAGTTACTTAGGTACAGCCTGTTCACACTAGGGAAACCGGGAAGGTCCACAAAGTCACGTTGACTTTATTGTGAAAATGAATGAGAAGAGATTGTTAATAAGATAAATAAAATAAGACTTTAAATTGATTAATTCTCCTAGCTCTTTAAAGTATGATTGGCAAAAATTGAATATATTTAAAGTGCACAGCATGGTGATTTTACATACATATATATATGAAAATTAAGTGATGACCACAATCAAGTTAATTAACACATCGATCACCTCACATGGCTATCATTCTTTGTGTGTATGTGAGAAACCTTAAGATCTATTCCTTTAGTAAATGTCAAGATTGAAATACAGTATTACTGAGAGTAGTCACCCTGCTGTAAAAATAAATATATTAATGTTATATGTTAAGCCATATAATCAATAACAGTAAAGGTATTTTATAAACATGGGTAATGGGACAGATTAGGGCTGTAAAATTTTTAGTTGATGTGCCATTGGTTTACAATACTATGTAGGTTTCAGGAGAATGGATTCATACCTCGAGTGATGTAGGTATCATACTGCACCCACCACCAGTGTTCTGGTGCCCTTCACCATTATCACTTGAATCTCTTCTATCTGTACCTCCCTCCTCTTCTCTCTCTCCCACTCTGGTAACCACCATTAAATTATTAAAATATCATGCAATAAAGAATATTTAATTATAATTAGCCAAGATATCTATCTACCTTCAAAATTAGACTTTTCATTTGACAGCAATGTTTAACCCCCATAGTGAACTTGCCCCTAAGGACTGAAGTACGTCAGTACAAATCTGACATCAAAACAAGTAAAAAGATAGATTTATCTTGTAGTTTCTATTTACTTTTTTGGATGTAAACTTTTGCATCTTGACAAACTAAATCATGCTCATCAGCAGGGGATAGGAGGGAATATATATGTAACAGATAAAATCTGGTAAGAGGACAAATTTAAGTGGGTACTCAATATTTTTGCACAACGTGTTACATAGAGTAAGGTTAATTTGGTGTATTAATATTCTAGTAAGAAAATTGTACAGTGGATGCATCATATTTCAACTGCTGAGGATAAAAATGAAGTATAATATAAAATGAAATTTTTCTTACTTAAATATTTCAAGCACAGTTTTAAGAGAAATCTTCTAAAAAAGGCTGAATTGTTAGTTCAGTCTCATTAGGTTCTCTTACATCCCTTTTATATCTAAGATTCAATGATTATAGAGTCTCATCAATTTCATTCCATTTACTTCACTGATATTATGTCTTGCTTCATAGGTGAGAAAGTCATTAAAAGATATTTCTTCTGGAGCAAAGAGTAAACATGGCAATATAGTATCTTTATGTATAAAGTGGTCTCTATATAGAGACAACCTTATTACAATTAAAAGAGAAAATTACTGATTCTTTTCTTCGAAGGACAAGTACACACACATACAGACACATAGACAAACAAGAGTACACTTATCTGAATTCAGTATTTACAGCCCAAAAGAGCAGGAGACTATCTTCTCTCTATATTAATGAGAGGTAAAGCACCATGATTAAACAAGACTAGTGATATTATTGATGACCTGGAAAGATATGACTACTTATTATGAGAGTACGCAAAAAAGAACTATCACTATAGTTCATATTCTTGGATTCACTATTGATCATACTCCGTCATCCTGAGTAGGATTAACCTGTTCACACATATTTATTAAAAATATTTTGCTTGCCAGTCAAAGCTTTATAGTTTACCTATTACAAGATATTTTGGCTATCTTTATTTCCGTTATGAAACTTTAACTTCTATAAAAGTAGTAGAAAGAACTTTAAGATAGTCACTGTTGATAGATCGAAAAAATAGAACAAGATAAATGGGAGTTTAGAAATACAATCAGATACATACAAGGAGCACAGAACAAGAATAATCTAGACTGTCAGAAAGCCAAGATATTGCCTTTTTTGTTTCTCCTTGAGGATGAATACATTATTGAGGATTAGCAATGCCATAGAAATTAGGTCCTGGGGAAAATGTCACCACTTCTTTGACAATAACTACTATTCAGAGCTGAACAATGTGAAATCTGGATATTATGCATATGTTTAAACGAGTCATCGAGTAATAGCAATTATTTGCTTTTCTTTTTTTGTATCTTACTAAATTGACTTGGCCTGCTGTAACTGATTTTGTTTTTAATTCAAAGAGGTACTTAATTGTGTCCATAAAACAAATGTTTACCTTGATTTTGCTAGAGTTGCACATCTCATAGAAATCTGTTTTTAGCAACAAGCTCTATTTACCTAAACATCTGCCAGAAAAGTTCTGATTACTGTCCCTGAAATCTTTATCAAAATCGATTAACAGAACACCATGGCAGGTAATTTGGAATGTATTTAAGAATCAGCATTGTATATTTAGAATGCATCTATTAAAATGTTTAGTATCCAATAATAGCATAAATTTTTATAAATACTCTATTTAGAAAGAGCAAAGAAGGGAAAACCTTAAACGAAGTAAATAAGAAGTCAGAATAGGGTCTCACAATCCATTATTCACAATTCTAAAATCTATAGTATCTGGTGGATGGACTTTATTACCTTTTTAAATCGTTAGCTGTATTATTGATATCCTTATGACTTAGAATGAGAGATTTGTGTATTATATAATGATGTGTGAAATTCATCATGGAAAATCTTGATAAACCCATTGGAGAAATATCAGTCTGTGCGTGGTCTTTAATTCAAGGACTAGAATATTGTGATCAATATCTCCAGGGTGAATTTATAAGGGAAAGCTGGATTTGAAATGGAATTTTTCAAATGAAATAATAGTAACTTCCATTAAGGGATTCTCTACCTAATTTTAGTATTGTGATATGTGTTTTATTTCACAGTTAGTTAAGGAACAAGTTATAAGATGAGGTCAGTTTCAGTTAGCCTCCTTCTTTTCCTCCTTTCTCTTCAGAGAAAACTGAATGTTTTCTTGGAGAAAGTATACAAAGATTTGGTCCCTTTAGTCCAAGATGCTTTTACGCTTATGAACTCCTTCAGACTTTAAAAATCTAAGTAATAGATACTTCCAAGAAGAAAAGAAGTCAGAGAGAGTAAGTAGGTATGCATAACCTGCAAGAAGAGGTAGAAAGTCTTTATAGATCAATAACAAATGGATTTATCAGTAATAGGAAAATCTCTCAAACAATGAAAAAAAACAGGAGAAGATGATTTCACTACTGAATTCTACCAAATATTTAAAGAATTAATACCATTCCTTCATGAATCCTTCCAAAAACTAAGAGAAATACTTTGTTACTCACTCATGAGGCCAACCTATCCTAATACCAAGCCCAGACAAAGACATTACAAGTAAAGAAATTATAGACCAATATCCTTGATGAACATAGAAGTGAGTACAAAATAGTCAACTAGCAACTGAGTGAAGCAACATATTAAAAGGATTATGCATACTGACCAAATAGGATTTATGATTTATGCCTGGGATGCAAGGATGATTCAATGCAAGCAAATCTATTAATGTGATAAAACAATTAATAGAATGAAAGATAGAGCCACATACAATCTCTACAGATGCAGAAAAAGCATTAGATAAATATTAACTTCCACTTATTATAAAATCTCTCAAAAAGTAGCTATAGAAGACTTACCTCAAAAAGAGGTTATAAAAATCTCATGGTTAATATCATAATTAATGTCTTATTATAAAAGCTTACAATTTTTACTGTGTGAGTCAATACAAGGTAAGGATGCCCACTCTCATCACTTCTATTCAACATATACTAGAAATTCTAACTAAAGTGAATAGTAAGGAATAATAAATGACTTCCAAATTGAAGAGGAAGAAACATGCATATATATACACACACATAGATATATACATACATATGTATACATATACATAAACACATATACACATATACCTCAAGCACTCAAGAAATATTGTTATAACAAATGAATTCAGCAAAGTTGCAGGAAACAAATTTAACATACAAAAATCAAAGGTATTCTATACACAATGAACTGAGAAAAATATTAAGAAAGCAATACAATATCAAAAAATAAAATGAATGTTTAAGAATACATTTATGAAATAATGTAAAACATCTGTACAAAGAAAACTACAAGATTTTGCTGAAAGAAATAAAAGTACAAAAAATGAAAAAACCTTTTGTGCTTGTGAAGTTGAAGAATTAATATTGTTAAAATTTGGATGATATCTCTAAGGATCTACAGATTCAATGCAATCCTCTTCAACATTCTTCATGACATTATTTACAGAAATAAAAGCTATCTCAAAATTTGAATGGAAACATAAAAGTTCTGTATATAACCAAAGTACTATGGAACAGAAGAGCAAAGCTGGAGGCATAACAGCTCCTTATTTGGGGTATATTACAAGATTAATCAAAACAGTATGGTGCTGGCATAAAAGTAGATATATAGATCTATGTAGCAGAATAGAGAGGCCAGAGATAAATCCACATATTTACCATTAAGTGATTTTCCACAAGAAATACATGATGGAGTAAGCATTGTGCCAAAGAAAGAAAATGGATACTTATCTCACTCTATATACAGAAGTCAACTCAAAATAGATTAAAGATTTAAACCTAAGTCCTAAATCCATACCATTATTAGAAGAAAACACAAAAAACTGCTTGATTTGGTCTGGAAAATGGATTTTGGGGTGACATGGAAGCACAGGTAACAAAAGCAAAAATAGTCAAATGGGATGACACCAAACTAGAAAGCTTCTTCAGAGCAAAAATATAAAGTGAAAAAGCAACCCACTGAATCTAATACAATCAATCATATGACTGATGTTAAATTCCAAAATGTGTAAGGAACTCACTAAACTCAATAGCAAAAAACAAATATTCATTAAAAAAAAAGAGCAAAGGCCCTGACTAGACATTTCTCAAGGATATGGCAGCAGCACGTGAAAACATGCTTGATATCACTAATCATCAGGGAAAGAAAATGAAAACCACAGTGAGAGATTTTACACCTATTAGGATGGATTATCATAAAAAAGGCAAAGACAACAAATATTGATGAGAAGGTGAAAAAATTTGAATTCATGTACACTGTTGGCGGGATGTAAAGCTTAGATTTCTGCCATTTTGGAAAAAAGTACGGAAGTTCTTCAACAAACTAAAATCATAATGATCACATGTTCTAACAACTCAACTTGTGGTATATACCTTGGGGATATCTGCATCCCACATTTATTATGAAATTATTCACAATAGTCAAGACTTTGAAACACCCTAAAAGTCTGCTGAAGGATGAATAGTTAAGAAAAAGTTATTGATAAAGAGACACACAGAGTGGAATACTATTCAATCTCAAGAAGATGGAAATCCTGCCATCTGTGACAGTATAGATGAACTGGGACAAACTTAGTCTAAGTGAAATGCAGACAGAAAAACAAACACTGCATGAACACACCTTTATGAGGGATGGAAAATAGTGAAATTCAGAGAAGTACAGACAGAAAGGCAGTTCATGGGCTGGGTTGAGGGAAATGAGAAGATATTGGTCAAAGTGTGAAGTGTGTTCATCTTACATATTCTCATCAAGCATAAAAATATTGTAGATATGTGAGGTGGTGCGTGTATAAATTAACTAGACTGTAGTCAATATTTCATAGTATTTACATCATCAAATGAAAACATCAAATTATACACTTTAAATAATTACAGTGTCTATTTATCAATTATACCTAATGAAGTCAAAAAGATATTTGCTGAAGCTTACTCTATTTTAGAAACAGATAAGTATCAAGATTCCATATAGTTTTTTTTTATAGCTCATAAAGTTCTAACAACACTATCCAAACTTTTCTCTTTGCATACTATCCTGCATGCTATTCAGCTGACTTTTTTAAAAAAATATTATTTTATTGTGTTAAAAACACATCATGAGATCTAATCTTTAATTTTTGAGGGTGTAATACAGAACACTTAACTGTAGTCATTGGGTTTTATGGCAGATTTTTTAGGTAGAAAATTTAATAAAAAGAATTTCTCTTTAACAAACACTATTAATGAAATAGTAGTTCAATTCAAAGATGGTTCATTCAACCAAGTCTTTGAATTGACTATTTCTTTACTTTTTCAACAGGAGCAGAAATTTCACATTTTCATAGATTTGATGCATTCAAATTTTGCATAATTATAGGATTTGTTTCGAACATCTCATACAATGTAAGAAGAAGACCTCATTCTAGACTTTTCTAGGAAAGTGCATCTGCTTGGTTGTTTAATTAGCTCCTGATCGAAAAGAAAGCAAAACTTTTGCACCAGCATCAGCTCTATTCTGTCACCCTGCATTTCATCTCCCTGTGGAATTCTTCCCTCTAATTACTACTGCCTTAACCACACTGGTGCCAGTGGTCTGATCATGCTTTGTTAAAAGAATTACCTCAGGGTGGATACTAATCTCCTATATTGATTCTGTTAAAGTACTGAGACTTATAAATGTAGTTTTCCATAAATTTAAATACTAAGGAAGAATAAGAAAAAAATGCAAGACATGTATATCATTTAGCTAAGTATCACTGCTGTCTTACTCCACTCTTTCATTTTCAACCTCTTAGTACGTATTGTTACTCCTACCCCGTGGCTTCATATGGTTGACAGCTTCTTTGCTTGGCCACTGTACTTTTTCATTTCCCTGACTTTCACAGAAGAGTCAACCTTCCTAGCTCTCTTCTGGGATTCACTTTTTAGGCATTTGGGGTCCCACTTCAAAGTCCCTAGTCTATTTCTACCAATGACCTAGGCAAAGGTTACCATTTTCCGATATGTACATTTCACATAGCATTCCTGCTTCCAGTGTCAGATCCCTTTCAAATTCACCCCATATTCTGCTGCCAGAGCTGTTTGATAGCTCCACCCTGGGGCCTTCACTACTCCTCTGTCTGGAAAGTCCTTTGCCTTTGGTCCTTTTTGCCAAATTCTACTCATGCATTCCCCAATATGAGTTTATTACTTCTCAACACCTTCATTTGAGGAAGAAGCACGTTCTACACCTTAGTTACTTGGGCAATGGGGAAGGAGATGTACAATAGCTTTTCTTCTTATAACTTTTATAGAAATGTGTAGCACTAAAATATCCAAAAGGTAGATCAAGAAGGCACTCAAGGGTGTGCGCTGATGTGAGAAAACTGGACCACCCCCCCATCCCGTTTCTAGTTTTTTGTGAGATCCTTTCAAAGCAAGGCCCATGTGAGGGTTATTCATTTTTCCATTCTTTATGTCAACAACATTCCTTGAACACAGATCTTTTATAAGTTACAGAAGTCATTAGCATTTTAGCTTTCATCAGCAATAAAATATGAATGGTAATAATATCTATCTTACTGGATTGTTTTAGAGTCACAAAATATTTTTACTTGTGAAACTATGTAGTATTAAATGCTAGATAGTAATTTAATTACTATAATTACTACTTTTATCTTACCTTTAAGGAAAAATCCATTAAAGCCAAGCATAAGCATACACACACCAACCAGACACACACAGGGATACATTAAGTAGTCCTAAATAAGGAAAAATTACATTGAATCTACCTCTGAAATTGAAAAAAAATTAAATTTTATATCAATTAAGTACAAGGATGTTGAAAAGAGATACTGATTCTTTTCTAGGATAAGTAAATTTGTGTATGTGTGTGTGTGTTTTGAAATAAAAATATTGTGATATGTTAAAGTTTCTCTCACTTTTTCTTTAAAAACTTTTTGGCTTTTTTTTTTTTTTAACCTTTTTTTTCCAAGTGTAAGGAAGGGAGAGGAGGAAGAAGTATCCTTATTTATTAATTTCTGGTTCTCCTTGGCCCAGGGTAACAAACCAGGTCTCTGGGCCCATGTGGTTCATGCCTCAGCAGATAGCTTGACATCTGTGCCACCAGAGCACACCTTTGGGTACCTTCTTGAGCTTCCTTTTGGCCATTTTAGTACTATACATTTCCATAAAAGTTACAGGGAAAAGAAAAGCTCTTAGCACCCCTTCTTCCCCATTGCTCAAGTAATTAAGGTCGGGAGTGTGCTTCTTACTCAAATAAAGATGTTGAGAAGTAGTAGAATACGCATATTTCATAAAAGATTGCCGTTCTTTAAAGCCCCCTTCCCTACCTTTCAAGAACAAATGTGTTAATGGGCAGCAGGGAGAGTAGAGAACAGGAGACAGAGGGGAAAGTGACCTACAGGAGACAGATACCAAGTCTCCACATGCACATGTGGACAGAAACAAAACAAGAACAAGGCCATATTTTTCCCTTTCACCCAGGGCTTTACTGGATCAATATTTCTCCAGCTTCTTCCTAAAGAAAATGAAGTTATGTGGCTCATGGCATCGCCCTGGGTGCTAAGAGTTTTTCATGTTGGACCTGGATGTTTCCGGCACCAGGAATTGGACTGGTGTCAACTAGGCCGGGGACATTTATTTGGGGGAATGTCAGAAATTAATTTTTTTGTCTTAGTTGGAAGGAGAAATTTGGCACGGCTGAAACTCAGATAACTGCTTACTTTTTCTTCCAACAGCTTTATTATACCATAATTGATATGCAAAAACTATATATATTGATTCAATTTGATGAATTTAAACAGAGGCCTGTATCTGCAAAGCTATCACCACAATCAAGGTAATAGATAGGCTTATCTATCACATCCAAACAATTTTGTTCTTTTGCATTTTGTTTCATTTTGTTGCAAGACACTATGAAATCCAACCTCTCAATAACACAGTTTTTTAAAGGAAAGCTGTAGTGTAGGCAGGAACAAAGGCAAGTAGACAGGCAGACAGGGAGAGGAGGAATAATCGCCTTATTTAATTTCCATTTAGTTGCTCACACTGATTGCATCCCTCCACACCCAGGACTTGAACCCAGAGGCATGTGACCTGCGCTCCTTCTGAAGCGACTGAGCTAACTGCTGCTCCACCAGGCCGCTCCGTTAGTTTTTTGTTAAGGAAGTAAGGGAGAGGGAAGAGGAAGTAGAAGCATTTTTATTTTGTTAGTTATTTTTTATTTTTTCGCCCACTCGCCCCCGGCCCTTGGGCTTTACATGGCTCACACACCAGACATCTCAGCTGCCTGAGCCACCAAGGTGTGCCCAGTAATGTGAACTATAAATACAATGTCTGCACTCCCATATTAATAAAAGCGTTATTTATTATTGTCATTAAGTAGCCTGGTAATTTAGGTCTACCTGTGGCTTCCAGGGCCAAGAGAGAGAGGAAATGCGAAGTTCTTGCTCAATGGATAGGTCGCTTCAGCTGGAAATGACAACTGTATACTCTTCATGTAGTCTGGAGGATATTCTGACATGAGTATGTTTCTGACACATTCACTCAAATTAATATGTGCAAGATCCCTGAGTTTTCGCAGCATAAAGATAAAATGGAGTGGATCCGTGTAACCCTGTTTATCTCAAGTTTTTAAATAGCACTTCATTTGACACAACACCAGAGAAGATTTTGGTTTTTATGGTATTCCTATCACCTTACTCAAGACTGGCAGTCATAATGCAGGTGCAATCTTTGGAAGGCACGTCTGCAGACCATTTCCTCAAGTCAGCTTTCACTCATTAATGAGTCTTGTATTTTCCTGAGCAGGTTCGACTATGGTAGGTACTCTGAAGTTCAGATCAGAACATGTCCACTTAGTGCCCAGTGACTGGGACACAAAAAGCAAGGCCTAATGTGCTGAACTTGCACAAGCCAGATGTAAGCTATTAGACACAATTAGTGAGTCAGATTCCAAGGGCTGCTTTCCATGCCGATGGCAAAAATGGAAGATATTAATTGCACTGGTTAGAGTTTCAGCCTCTTCAGCTGAATGATATGTGCTGTGATTTTCCCAGGAGCATGAAGCTTGAAGCTGAAGTATATTTCTTGACAGATTGACAAATAGGGCAGCTTTTAAAAGCATACTTGAGATTCTGGAATATAAAACAAGAACAAATAATAATGATATTTTTTTTCTTTTAACTCCCCAAGAGAAGTAAATTATTTTCAAAGGGTTATCTTCTAAACATTTCCACTTCTTTTTTTGCAAACATATATTGGTTTTGCCCCCATTTTACTAATCTATGGAAAGACATCAGTGATATGCTCTATGAATTTTTAATTAAGCTTTAATCAGCTACAATGAGTAATTAAAGGTGTTCAGGATGGAGGTAAGTATGCTAAATAGTCAAGTATTTTTGTTTATATGTTATTCATTGTGGTACTTGTTATTAATTGTGGATTCCTTACCCCTGCAAAGAAGTCCACACACTTTCCAGAGGAATTCTGAAAGATGCTATGTTTTATGGTGAAAGGGGACTTTGCAGGTGTAATAAAGTATATGGACCTGAAGAAAGATCATCTTGGATATTTGGATGGTCACCATCTAATTACATAAGCTCTACAACGCCAGGTAGTTTTCTGGTTAGAGAAAGAAGAGAGATGTGATAGAAGTCAAAGAGATTTTAAAAATGATGGGATTGGAAATATTTTTGCTGGTTTTAAGATATTGGATACCAGATGCAAGGAGAGCATGACTTTCGGTGTGTGAATGTGGCCCCCAGATTGCAGATGTTAAGGGAACTAGATTTGGATAATGTGTATTTGTTTGGAAGTAGATATTTCCCAGAACCTCTTGATAACAGCCCTGTCAGTGGACACCTTGATTTCGTGTATCCTGTGTAATCTACAGAGGGAAAAACAGCTCAGTCAACCTATAGAAATGTGAGACTTTGGTCCTATATAAATATGAGATAATAAATTGATATTGTTTAAGGTTCATAGTTATTTGTACTGATAGCAATAGGAAATGAATATGCTAATTTATGTCCTATCTTGTTTGATGTGAATTTTAATAGAAGCAGAAGACCTAATATTTTCTAATAAGTGTGCTTTATTGTACTATAATATATCATAATAAAATGCTTCAGTAATATAATTGATAATATGTTTAATATCTATAACAAGGTTTAGTTTATTTAATGTAAAGTCAGCAATAAAACTGGCTCATAGAAAATACACCAGTTTTTCAAAGGACATATACTTTTTCCTAATTTGAAATTCCGAAAGGTACTCTAAGATAAATTCTAAAAAAATATTTTTTAACTAATTAATTAGTTTTCACATAATTGTCAAAATACAGCAAAATAGATTTTTCCTATTTGTAGAAATACAGGAAATTCATGAAATGACTGCTGCTTATAGAGTTTCTCAATAAATTTCAAGAATGATAACCCAAAACTTAGAGAAAATATTTCTTTATTACATCTATATTAAATGAACATTATTTGCATATTTTACTGGAGTCCTAGAAAAGGATGAAATAACAATGGAGAAACTGACATTAAGTGCTTTTTTCCAGGATTCCTGAGATAAGTTGAGATAATTTAGTTATAAAAGTAACAAAACTAATGATAATTAAATAGGAGCAAATACAGTGTTGTCATTTTTAGTAAAAAAAAAAACAAAGAGGTAAACAATTTTAGTTATATTTTGGTCAGCAAAAGAGAAATGGTATCCTAATATAAAGATTAGTGGTTTGATTTATATAACTAAAAAATTTTAAATATACATTTTGATGAGATTTTCTTTGTTCCATTATGTATTATAAATATATGATCAAAAATTAACATGTCTTAAAACTGCATAATTAAAAAAATTTACTCTCACTCCTCTATCCACGCACCCTACTGCCTCTTTCTTCAACACCTTACCCTTTTAGTGGATTTTTACATAGATGGAGGCAATCACTTTGTGCTATACTTTGTTTTTTGTCTCTCCTGTTTCACAAAGCTTGAATACTCTATATTCTCTATACTTTGTCCATTTTTTCTTGTCATATTTTCATCCTATTTTATGTGAGTATGAAAGTAACTTTGTTAGATCATTTTTTTCATAGTTGCATAACATTCCAATCTGGATTTCCTTAGTGATGGGAATCAGGTATTTCTAATTTCTTGTAATTATTTTCAAAGAAGAAATAATGCTTTGCATATATATGCATTTTTAAATTTTATTTATTCATTTATTTTTTTACTCATACTGGCACATATGAAAGAGAAGGCCACAGAAGTGAAACTCTTGGGTCAAAAGAGAATTGAATTTGCAGTTTTGATAACAACTCTTCCAAATTCTTCCATAAGTCTTTACAAAGAAGTTGTGTACTCCTACCAGCAGTGTTTTAGAACACCTGCCACACTATGAATTTTTGTCAGAAGTTTATATTTTTGCCTCAGTTGTGTAAGAAATAGTATCTCCATTTAATTTTAATTTATACTTCCCTTAATTATGAGTGAAATTTCATATACCTGAGAGCCGTGTATTTATACTTTGTGCAATGGTTCATTTTTTATTGCTTGAAATTTTGAATTAAATTCTGATTACAAGACCTTTCATATATATATATTCCTATTCCTATATATACATATGCATTTTATCATACATACACAAAAACGTAGTATCTTCTACTTTGACCTGTTTGGTGTGTAATGGAATAACATTTTTTTTGCCAAGAGCTTGAAATTATTTTCCTAAATAACTAGGGCGCTCCAGACATTTACTTTCCCACCATTCATGTATGAGCGCTCCATAATCTTGCCAATGCTTGTCATACATAGTCTTTTATCATTTTGTTTATTTACTTTTTTCTAGCAACATATACTTGCATATCAGTGTGGTTCTAATTGGCCTTTTTGTCCTGATTTGTAAAGTTAAGCCCCCTTTTTTTATGCACTCACTATTTGGAAATCCTCTTATGAAGTACTCATTCAGATCTTTAATCCATTTCTTTAAGAGGTTGCTTGTCTTTTCGCACTGATTTCTAAGTCCTGTAAATGCAAGCCTTTGACAACTCTAAGTTCTACAGATAACCTTTTTCCACTTTGTAGCTTGACTTTTCAGTTTCTTAATGCTGCTTTTTGATCAACAGATGTTAATTTTAGAGCTCAAGTCATCATTTTTTGCTATATATAGGTAGCATATTTTCTGTGCATCATTTGTAGTATATGTGTATAGGTAACATATATATATATGTATATATATAAAGCATATAATTGAACTTGAAATGTTGGTTTTATATCCAAAGATGTTAATGAATTGTTTGGTTTTTAACATTTATCTTTATTCATTTTGTCTTGAACATACATGGGATATCAGAGAAAAATGTCTTAAATACCCACTATTAAAAAATAAATGTGTCCCTCCTCCTAAATGTGATGTGATGGGATGAGAACCATCTCAATTTTTCTAACCATGAAGATTATTTCATAATAACAGCAAGGATTATAATAATGATAATAATTAACAATTAAAAGCAAAAGTAAATTTTCTCTATAAAGGCAATTGTCCTATTCCCCTTGGAAAGAAGCCTTCTGAATTCAGCCATTCAGTATAGAAACAAAATTTCTCCAGAAATTTTCCACTTGTCTCAGCTTTCAAACTTCAGTTTGTCTACAAATTCTGACATCTATCTCTTGAGACTTAAAAATATTCAGGAAGGCAGGGTTGTCGTTAGGGTTTAACGTAAGACTTCCTGGCATGTGGCTGTTTAGCCCTCTTGGGAAACAAGGTAAGTTTTATTATACTTTGGATCAGAAAAATTAACAAGACAAGTGATTACAGTGTAATTATTATAACGTGAATAGATTTAGGTAACTAAAACTTTATTTTTGTTTTTTATTGCAATTAAGTATTTACAACAATTAATTATTGTAACTAATTTTATTTTTCACATTAAAATAGATTCATATGTGTAGGTTCCCATATGTGCAGTTTCCCTATTCCTCAGACACTTGTCAGCACACCCTGCCTCCACCACATCACCAAGCATCTTCACCACTGTCCAGTGGGCCCGCCACCACTTGCTCCTTCCCCACAGCCCCCGACCCATTCCCTATTGGTGACTAAAACTTTTGCCAGGAGTATCGATAAATCCAGGGAAAGTTTCTTCCCTTAGAAATTCAAATATAAATTCTAACATTTGCATGGGGAATCTTACGTTTTCTAGGAATTCAATTTAGATTTCTATGAGTAGTCTTACTATTCATTCTGTGACTAATTTCCAATTCTTAGAGCTTTAATTTTTCTTGTGCTATTGTTACTTGTATTAGAATTACAATCAGAGTAAAAGTGGTGACAGAGGCAAACTTTCCCTGCTCACAGATAGAAGGCTTTCTCAAGGTGTGTTAGAATTATTGTGCATCAGTTTGCGAAAGTCTCTTGATATTACTAGGTTGGCAGGACTTTTTTTTTTTTTTTTTTTTTTACCATTAATGGGTATTGAAACTTATACCCTGTTCACATCTATTCATCCTATTTTTCTTATTTTTTCTACTAAGGAGATAAATGCTAGCAATCGATTTTCAAATATTAAACCCACTCAGTATTCCTGGAACTGAATCCACTGGATGATGTCATAGTACACTTGGTGTATTTCCCAAATTTAATATAAAATACTTTTGGGGCAGTTATTACTGATAGGACAGGAGTCCCACCCACCACCCCCTCACCTCTGCCCAAGGCATTTTGTGCTGAGAAATCTGTGTGTTGCATTGTAGTATTTCAGCAGGAATCTCCATTGGTCTTTGTCTTAGCATTTCCTTGACGGTGCCGGAGGAGGCAGGTACTGGGCATTCCTCTCTTTCTCTTCTGACAACATCCTCATTGTTTTGACTGATGTCTGTATTAACATCTTAATGAATTTCTAAATAGACTCTTTGCCTTGGAACTCTTGAGTGCAAGGCAGCAGAGCCCTGCAGTGAATTCTGTCTCCTAGGGCAAATACCCGCCAACCCCTCCACCTACAAATAGTGGAGAATCTTTCCTCGCTGATGGTTTACTTCTTTACTGAGCCAGCCCACTTCGGAAGTTCCAAAATAATCTCTTTTGGATATTCAAAGCATTTCTCTGGATCACTCTTTTCCACGCTCCCGATCTGATCCCCCAAATCCCCCAAATCTTCGGGAGAACCTAACATTTACATCTATATCCATGACTGAGATTATTCTGTAATATTCTATCACTCTGCCAAGTTATGGTGATAAGATGTCAACCTTCAGTAACACCTTGTATTTGGTGCCTGTTTTCTACATTGTAGAATAATATGTGCATAACAAGTGTCATCCAATTCTTAAATATTTGTCAGAAAAAATTGTGCAAAGCCATCAAGAATTGTCTCTCTGGGAAAATAAAATATTTAGATTAATTTTTTTTATTTTAATTGTTAAGGAACGTTATAGGCAGGAATGAAGGCGAGTATGCAGGAAGAGTGAGGAGGAAGGAACAATTTTTATTTTAATTGTACTTAGTTGTTCATGGCTGGTTGTTTTTCCTCAGACCTGGGACTCAAACCCAGGGGTGTGTGGCCTCCTTTGGAGGCGATTAACCTAAAGGCTGCTCTGCCATAGTGCGGCATAGATTCAATTTTTTAAGTGTGTTTCAGATACTTCATGCTGGAAAACACTGATTCTCTAAAAATTTGCATAGTTCATGCAATTTTAAAGTAATTTGACATGAAATTGCTCATAATATTCTCTTACTATTTGGTATCTAAGAACAGCACTGATATGTTCATTTTCATTTTTTACAATAAATCTTATTTTCTTTGTTTTTTGCTCTAAAATCTTCCAGTATTAACTAAAAGCCAACTTTCAGCTTTGCTGTTTTTTCTTCTTCCTTTGTTTTCTATTTCAGTATTGTCTGCTCTTTATCATTCTTTTCCTTTCTAAACTTTTACCCCCATATTTTTAAAGTAGATACTTTTCAGTTTTTTAAATTCTTTTCTAATATGTATATTTGAAGTGAGTTACTGTCTTTTTTCCTAGTTTTAGCAACATCCAGAAAGCTCAAATTGTTTATTTTTTAAATTGTCAAACATCTCTGATGTTTCTTTTAGTCTCATTTCCTACCTTATTTTCCGTTAATCAGTGTATGATTATTCTACTTTTCTTTTCCATTAGCTTAATATTTGTGTCTCATATGTTCTTTTACAAACTTCCTAGTGGTTAGAACAAACATCTTTGACTCCTTACTGTTATATATAAACTATTGCTTTTGGCTCATTGTTTAGTATTTCCTAATAACACTAGAACTTAGAAGACCACTCAATTTTTATTCACTATTGGAAATTTAATTCTACTTTGTTCTTTGGATGTGGCTCTAATTAAAATAAATCTTATTAATTCATCACAGTTTAACTTCAAATTGTTTTATTTCATGTCGCGTCCAACTCTTACTGCAATAGTCTCAGGTTTTTCATCTCCTGTCTTTTGTTCTCGTTTTGTCATACATAAACATTCTCCACGTATTATTTTTGTTGCATTAATATTCTTCCTGTAAATAGTTACCTTTTGATGAATATGTAATAGGAAAAGATTTTTGTATTTACCCGGTGTTTACCATATCTGTCACCTATTCCTTTATACCGTCCATACTTCTCAATATTATTGTTTTGATGAGTTTGCACTAATAAATTCTTTTAGATTTTGGCGCCCCTTGGTGGAGTGGCAGCTAGGTCAATTGCCTCCAAAAGAGCAAGCCACATACTCCTGTTTTGGGGGTTATTAGCAAGAGTAAGCAACTAAATAAAAAATAAAGATGCTTCTTCCTCTTCTTGCCTGCCTACTGCCTTTATTCATGCAAGTATCTTTCCGTCAAAAAGAATTTTTTTTTTTTTAGATTTTGTTTATTTGAAAATGTCTTAATTTTATTTTTGATGGGTGTTTTTCCTGGATTGAATTCTAGTCTTCTTTTTTCTCCTCTCTTAATATTATAAAAGTATTGTCCTATTGTTTCCTGAATTTTTTTCCTCTGAAGAATAGTCTATGAGTTTTCTTTTTCCCCCTTGCATATGAAATGAGTCTTTGATCTTCTGGTTGCTATTAAGATATCGTATTTATCAATATTTTCCCTAATTTCCTTATTATGTACCTTGATATACTTTTGTATATTTGGTATACTCTTTTAGTTTATTTTGCTTAAGCATTCTTATCTTTCTTTCATCTATGAGATTATAGTTTTAATTAAACTTGGAGATGTTTGACCACTGTTGCATCCACATTTTCTTTTCCTTATTTTGGAATTCCAATTTTAATTATATCAGTTAACATTCTTCTAAAGGGAATTGGGTTCTCTGCTCCCCACCCTCCCAATATTCTTTCAGTTTACATATTTACTATGCTCTGTCTTCAAATTTACTAAATTTTTGTTAATGTCATTGACTGTTAGAACTATTCAGAGACATTTTCATTTTGTTAATGTATTTTTAAGCTGTAGACTTTCAATTTATCTTTTTTGTAAGGGATTCATCTCTCTCATCATTATGTTCATGTTTTTCATTATATTTTTAATGCTCTTTTAATAATTGTATTGAAGTACATCATTTCTGTGTCTTGTCTTTTGTGTTCACTGATAAACTACTCAGACATATTTTTTCTTCCTATCATACTTCATAATTTTTTTTATATTGGGCATTATGAAAGTTACATAATTGAGTATTTGGATTTTGCTATTGAGTAGAAAAATTCTTTTGTGTTTTTCCTTTACTCTCTTGATACAACTAACACTGATGCTTAACAAAATTATGTTTTCTTTAGACACCAAAAAATTCTCTAACACTGATTCAGTGGCTTACAATTTAACTAAATTGTGACATAATGTACCTGGAGATAGCATCAGACCTCACAGGGTAAGGGTTCGGTCCCAACCCTCATCTCCATGCCCGAGATGGCTTAGAAAGTCGTAGATTATCTCCCATATTTCTGATCAGTCATGAAGTAGAGTTTCCACAATGCCCTCTTTTCTGCCTGTGTTTAATAATTTGTTATAATGGCTCACAGATGTCAGAGAAACAACTACATTTACTTATTAAAGATACAGATTGACAGGTGAAGAGTTATATATGATGAAATCTAGGAGAGTTCTGAGCATCAGTATTTCTTTTCCCTTGCCATCGAGACATGCCACCCCCTGGCATGTAAATGTGTTCACCAACCTGGAGACTCTCCAAATGCTATTGTTTTGAGATATTTTCAGGAAGGTTTCATCATGTAGGCACCATCAATCATTCACTCTATCTTAGCCTCTTTCCCAGGGGATGCAGTGTGGGGCTGATTCCAAGATTCCAATCCTGGCTTAGTCCTTCTGGTTAATGGTGTCCTTCTTGAAGTCATCTAAGAGAGCGCCAATAGTTTTCTCATGAAAACAAAAGATTCTTTTATCATTCACAAAGTTCCAAGGTATTTAGGATCTGCATCAAGATCCAGGGTCAAAGGCCAGATATTAGAACAAGAAATTTCTTTTGGGTTCTATTCACTTAGGAAATCACAGGAGTTTTAGGAGCTCTATGTCAGAAACCAGGGGATAGAGGTTTATTTGTATATACATATATTTGTGTGTGTGTGTGTGTGTATGTGTGTGTCTGTGTGTATATGTGGGTGTACACACATATAATCTGCTTCCAGGATTTTTATTAGTTTTTTTTTTTAAACATCTCTTATGATGGGTCTAAAGTAGCCTTTGCTTCAGGGCCTTTACCATGCTGCTGTCAACAAAACAAACAGTAAGGAGAGACTAGATTCAGAAAGACTCATGCAGTAGGGAGGGCACTTTAGCCTCAGGATCTTCAGTCAACACAAAATAAAACAGGAAATGTATTTTTTTATATGGAGAACTGTATTAGTTTCCTAAAGCTACCATTAAAAATGACCAGAGTTGCTAAAACTACAGAAATGTCTTCTCATAGTGCTGGATGCCAGAAGTCATCTGAAATTGAGGTGTCAGCTGAGCTGTGCTCTGCCTGAAAACTCTAGGAGAGAATCCTTCCCTTAATCTTTCCTTGACTTGTGTCTGCGGCGCGCCTGTTGCTGTCTGTGTCTTCACGTGGCCTTCTCCTCTCTGTGACTCCTCTTCTTCTGTCTCCTATAAAGATACTTGTTTTTGTATTTAGGACCCATCTAAGTAATCCACGGTGGTCTCTAGATCCTTAGTTTAATTATATCTGCAAGGACTCTTCATCCAAATGGTGTAACACTAACAGGTTCCCAGGGGTAAGACATGGACATGTCATTCTGGAGGCACAACACAAGGGATTTGCAGGGCCCAGAGGACCTTTGTGGAAATGGGACAAGCAAATGGGGGTGAGCAGCATCATGGCTGGAACAGATCTGTAGGAAATGCTCGCTGTAGTCAGTCAATTTCCAGAATTATCAACTGATAAGGGGACATATTCTGCCTGGCAGTACTTGCTTAAGCTTGAGGGTAAACCACAGCTGAGGCCTGTGGGGAAGAAAGGAATCTAACTAAAGCTAGGTCAACTCCTAAACGAATTCATGCAAGTCACTGGTAAGCTGTGGATGATGGTGAGGTCTTTGTATCTGTTGAAATGAGATGCTTCTGGAGTCTACAGCTGAATGCTTTCGGCGTTCAATACAGTCTCTCCAACTTGGCTGGTAAACAATCATCATCTGATCTTGTGTGAGTTCGGGGAATTATTTTATTCTTCATATATCCCTGCTTGTTCCCTGATACTTTTTGCTACATATATGCATATATATATATTACATATATATATACACATTTATATACACACATATACACACACACACACACACACACACACACAGACCACAAATGTACACATACATATCTTATTTAGTAACATACTCCAGGGAAGTCATTTATTATAGGTTTCTGGGTCTCTTTTTCTGAGTAGTTCCTTTCTTTTTGGTAATCTTTCCCATCAATTATAGTCACTTTGGCCTTCTTGAAGTCTAAGATCTGACTCCTCAACTCAACCAGAATATCATGGCTGCTTGTTTTCCCTCTGTTTGTCTTTCAGGACAAAACGTTCTTCTGGGTAGAAATCTAATAATTATAAACCTCACCTCATTTATTTCCTTTGTATCAGGGATCGGAATTCTGCAGTGCCTCTCATCCAATGTCTTAAAACAGTTTTTCCGGTTGTCTTATTGTTTACAGCGGTGGGCAAGACCAGTAGTGGTTTCCGCATGAAGGCAGAAGGAGAACTCTCACCTACAGCAGATAGTTATTTTTTGTCTTTTTTTTTTCCTAGGAATTACCGTTAGCTTTCTTATTCCATTACCTTGGTCATGCCTCTGCTAAATATTATCAGAAGAAATCAGAAGAAAACTTTCTGCCCATTCTGTTGAAAAGGTGCAAAGGTGCAGGCAGGAAGAGAGAGGAAGAAGAACCATTTTATTCATTTGATTAAGTAGTTCATCTTGGTCCTTCTTGCCAGGCATGGACACGAACCCAGAACCTTGGGATGTATGTGAATTACATCCAACCACCACTCTACCAAGCACAGTGGTTTTTAACTGGGGTTCTCAATAGTCTCTTCTCTGAAATATTTTTATTTCCTTATTACCCTGACTCTGTTCATGCGATACAAGGATGGAAAATGACAAACAGACTCAAACTTTAATTTTATTTATACCTTTCTACAGACTCAACGAACATGACCCTTAACGTGCGGAGCAGAGTGATTCCATTTCCATTATGATGAGTCTTTCACACCTTGCCTGCTGAGTAGAGCAATCAGAGACATGGGCTGTATAGAACTGCAACAGTGAATGTCAGAAGATAAACATGAGGGAACCATGAAGTGTAACAGGAGAGGAAGCATTATATACTGACTATTGCTTTTGTGATATTTTGTACAAAAATGAGAACAGTGGTGCATTTTATGGGGTATCTGAAATAACAAGATTGAAGAAAAAAATGTTTACTTTTGAGGTAAGAGGACATGTATATGCTTTTTGACTGAGAGAATAAATCATTTGGAGGAACGACAAAGACTGGAAAGGAAAATGCTTGACAGAGAATAACTCAGTAGAGGTAGAAAAAAGAAAGAATTAAGAGAATCAGGTTGATAACAAAATTTACTTTGAAAGGAATAGGAATATAGTTTTATCTAACTCAAGAGAAACAGAGAAAAAGACGCACTTGTCATTGAGATTTTATTATATAGCAGACATTTTGTATAGAACTCATTTGATGCTCATTGGATATGTTAGGTAAGCACTATGCCTTCTTCACAAAATGAGAAATTGAGATTTGAAAATTTAAATAGTACATTTTCAACAACAGCAAAAATACATATCACAAATATATATTTTTAATCACAAATATATATTTAGGTCATTTTTCTAGTCACTACTTTGAAAAATATCCTGATCTACACAGTATCAAACCCAGTGTACTCTGGCCTCTTATTCCTTTTTGACAAATTAGTGTCAACCCATCCTACCCCTTTTCCATGACACATTCTTACTCAGCTACTTGAGTTTTTCTTCTCTCTCTTCTCCAAACTCCCATTGCAGAGTCTTTACACTTATTTCTTCTACTAGGAATTACCATTAGCTTTCTTACTTCATTACCTCAGTCATGCTTCTGCTAAATATTATCAGAAGAAATCAGAAGAAAACTTTCTGCCCATTCTGTTGAAAAGTCTGCTTCCATCATGCTCTATTATAATATTTCACTATCTGTATCACTCTATTAGGTTTTCCAGGTAATGGATTTCCTTAATTTCTGCCACAGCAGGTAGAACATATCTATCAAGAGGAGGTACAGTGTTTTGTTGGTTCACTGGTGCAGCCCTGAGATTCAATGGGTACTTGGCACACATAATAACAGATCAATAAAAACTTTTTGGATGAGCACACTCTGGTGGAGTAGTGGTTAAATCCACCACCTCCTGCTGAGTACAGTCCACATATACCCCAGGGACCTGAGTTCACCTTCTGGGGCCAGGGAGCACAACCAAGGGGAATAACTAACTAAAAAATAAATAGATAAAATGCTTCTTCCTCCTTTCTTTTCCTACCAGCTTGCTTACTAGCCTTTATTCCTGCCTGTACCTTTTATTAATTTAAAAAAAAAAAAAAGAGATGAACAACTGAGAACAGACATTCAGTTAACAAGTCACAAGAACCTCATTTCCAACATTATTCTCTTCCTTTTTAGTCTACCAAAATAAGAGAAAGTTGAGGATTTTCATATCATGTGATCTCAAAATTTTAAGTAGATTGCTAATTCAGGAATAGTATTTTCTTCTTGGGAGCATTATAGGGCAGATCTTGATATCTTGACTTTTCATTATTGTGAGAGTCAATAAAAATTAAGCTTAATTGGATGTTTCACATAGTATGCCCTTTAAAAGGGTAAGAAGTTAATACATAAGAAAAGATTGGCTTTGAGGGCTAGAAAAATGTCAAGAGAATAATCCTGCCTTTTGAAATAGAAGTTATATTCCAAATTTGTTTTATACAAACATAAAAAAAATCCTTAGAACTTAGTTTTCAAAGATTTTGTTTACATGAATCTATTTTTAAATTTAGTTAACTAGTGGCACTGTGAAGTATATTTAGATTGCTTCATTTTTTTTTCCAGATGTTTCTTTATACAGGAAGATACTGCTTTGAACAATAATGCATTTTCCTAGATAATGTTTATAACGTTATTTGGGGGTTTTACAGGGACAGTTCAAGGCTGACTAATAGGTGTTAAACTAGATTACAGAACTGAAGAGATCAATAAGGGCATAAACAAAATCAACTTTAGAAATGAAGCATATTGGTTGAACACTTTACTGATTAATTTACATTATAGCTTTTATATAATGAAGTTTGCCTATGGCACCTATGGTTTTAATAATCTTTCTACATTTGCAAAGAACAAACAATTTGTTGAGCATATGAAATAAATTGTTTTTACTTTTCATGTGCTTTGATTTTGTTTGAATTGGGGTTTTATTGATTATGCAAGATCAACACTGAGTCACAAAGCAGTTTATACTTGAGCACAGTAATTCTTCATCCTGTTTATTGAGGGCAGGTTTGAAATTGAAATGCCATATGCCATTATGAGGAACCAGAGTTTATGCATGAGGGCAGCCTAGAATAGTCTGCTGGAATTCGTGTCATGGAAACTCTTGGAAAAGAAAATGAAATTCTAAGGTTATTTGTAATTTTTATACATCATGTTATTCTGCATGCATTTAAAAATATTAATTTTTTAATTTTAACATAATAATAATAAGGTGGTCACAGTAAGTGAATAATAATTCTGATTATTACATTATTTTATGAATTGAGCAAGAGAGACTAAAATTAATGCTCTGTCTTTTTATTGACATATTGGGCTTATAAAAAGTCATCATCTGATAACCAAATCACCAGCATAAATCAAGAAAAGTTAAGCAAATCAGAAATGCACTGAAGTCAATATGATTTGATGTGAATTTTCTTTTGAAGTTTTAAAGAGTTCTTGAAAATACTCAACCAGGTTTACTGAAAAATTAACAGTGTGTGTATGAATGCATATACATACATCCTGGGATTAAGAGGGCTGGATTATAAACCCTTTAAAAAATCAGATTAACTTTTCAGCTTTCAGGAAAGTACAAAATATCCTTATATTTGTCACTTCATCTGAAAAATAGGTACAATAATATTTTTCCATTTCAATGAGATTTTGAAGAGTCAAATAAGATTTTTATGAACTTAGGAGTGAGTGAGTCTTGGGATGAGGGCATACGTGATAGCAGGCACACCTCTGGCAGTGTTAGCATACTCCATCAGACAGGCGTGTGGGAGAGGTTCTCAAAAGGATGGAGAATGTGATGGGGGGAGAGTTTCCAGAGCACTGATTGAGATGTGCTCCACTCTGCATCAGCAGACAATATAAACCTAAAAAGAGAAAACAAATGGGTCATGGTAGAAGAAAGGAAGACAAAAAGAATGGGGATCATTTTAAGCAACTTATAAAGTGAAGATGATTATTTTGTAGATTATTGACTGTGAAAGGAAAGGAAAATAGAGCAAAATTTAGCAATATTTGAGCACCCAAGAAACTGGGATCAATTTTCTGAAAACTGTGGTAGCCTTGTCATCTTAATACAGTGAAGCGAATTCAAGGGATATGTTTGTTTTCACAATAATCCCTTGATAGAAATGATTTATTCTATCTTGCAAACATACATGATCTGTTGTTAAACCGAGTTAGGAAAATATTTAAATCTCTTATAAAATACTATATATGTTGGATGACTTACCTACCTAAGCTAAAATGAAATGATGTATTTTAAAGTTTTCTACTACCATTAGAATCATTTAAATAGATTTATAAAACCCAAATCTATATTTACTTATATTGCATAGTTAAATCCATGTTTAGTTTCTTCAGATCTTCAGTGCTAGTAAAGTCTTCATTACATCCAACACAACAGGAATGAAAATATGTCATTAAAGTTTTGTGGACACTAAAGCAAATCAAAATGACAGTGTCGAAGAGTATCAAGAGAAGAAGGGTAAAACTGTAATAGTGTGGTGGAAGTTGTTCTAGGGCATAAGGAACAAGGGAAATAACCAGTGGTATTTGAACTTCTAGCTCTTGTACATGTTACCATCTGTTTGGGGTCCTCAGGCTTGCAACGTATAAAACGGGATGCAGTTTTATGTGCCTTTTACAAGCAAGCAAACAAACAAAAACAGATGATGTATATGAAAGTGATTTGTGGTCTATGAAGTGTTATACTTACAAGATAACAAAATTTTTCCTGAAGGTACTTTGTGTTTCTTCTATTAGAGGCTATAGTAAAATGTTCTGTTCATCTCTGTGACAAGAGGTAATCGTGTTAGATGATTTTCATATAGTACCCTAAAAAAAGGATATTCTGATATTCTAGAAATTCCAGAGGAGACATAGAATAATTTAGGATTGGAAATGAGGATTCTACATGGAAAGAAATTCTAGCAGATGAAGGACGGAGCTAACCACCTGTCAGGTACGATTCACTTAAATAGAGAAGGATTATAGCTCCATCGGGGACAGAGGCATGAGGTAAATGTGACTCAAGAAATCATTTGCGTGTAAATGTTCAGTCAGAGAAAGTATTCCAATGTGGAGGACAAGGACATAGCTGTGCTTTCAGTAAAAGAGACTTGTCTAACCTCTATCAGAGAAGATAAAGGTCATATATAAGCAAAATATTCAAAAACTTATTGTAATCACCCTTTCCCTAAATAGATCTTGTACAGTGAATTTCAATTCTTGAAGACTGTGTTTTAATTTATATTGGCTAATATTATCTGGTAAACTAAGGGGAACTTACATTAGGTTCCCTTTGACAAACCAGGTTCTAAATGCCAAAGACTCATTGTGTCTAGGCATCCATGCCCAATATCTGATACTTTAGACTGAAGAGGAGGTAGGCAAAAGAATAGTCTGGTGATTAAGGGGAGGCATATTTAATTTTTTCTATGTTCTATTTCATGGGATCGTAAGTGTTACCATGTTTAAATTTAATGGAATGCCTAGATATATCTGTTATTTGCATCTTCATATTGATTAAAGTTATGAAAGTTGACAATTTGGTTTATTTCAGCAGATGCCAAAGTTAATTTAGACCCACTTTGTAAAGTTGCAAAAGACAATAGCACATTTTTTTAAATCTTTCATACAATTTCTAGTAAATTTTGGATGTCCATTTGGGTGAAAGTGGATTATAGACCTCCAGGTTATTTTTTTTCCTCCCATTGTATACAGATTTACTTCTCCCTTTTCCTTTTCCTCTCTCTTCCCCTCACCCCACCTCTCTTTGTCTCTTTCCCCTCCTCCCTGCCTCTGGTTCATGATTAATAGATATACTTTGATGGAGGGCAATATTGTCTCTATTATGTCAATGCTTATATATTTCTTCTCTAAAGGTAAATCATAAAAGGGTTAGGGGCCTTATGACAATGGTATCATTAATCCCTTAGCCTGTGACATGTTATGAGGGTGACATAGGTATTTTCCCTGGGAATCAGGATCTTTATTTCAACAGAGACAAAGTAAATAACAACATCAACATGAATAGCATGAGCATTTTGTAGTGTCTTAATGAGCCATGTGAATCTAGAAGTGTGGTCTTCAGCAATTCAAGTCTTCAAATACTAATCATCATATGGCAAAAGTTCATTCTCCTGAGTCTCATGTTCCTCACAGTTTATGCTATAACCGAAATGAGTGATTTATTCTAAGACACACAAATAGATCTAGGCCAAGACGCATGACCCAGGGCTACTTTTGGGAGAATTTCAGTTCCATACTCCTGTCTCTAAATGTCAGTTATCAAAACTCATGACTTACGTTAATTAGATCTACAACAGAAGCTCAGTAGAAGTAAAGAAATGCAGCACAAAGGAGAAGAATTCAAACTCAATCCAGCCAGCAGTTCAGACTGCATGCTTGTCACCAGTCAGAATAATCTATTTGCAAACCAATCTAAGAAACAAAAGACCCTGGTGCAGCGCTGCACAGCACTGGTAACATAACAGTTGCATTAACTGCTATGACCCTGCTGAAGGATCAAGATGGCTTTCCACTCAAAAATATGGTTTCGATGTCAAGATTCATATCAAACACACCAAGAAAGTCTAAAAATGTTCATTACTTTCATGATAAGACTCCCTAGGAAAGGCAGGGGTGTCTCTCAAGCTGTTCCACAAATGACTTGAGAGGGCAAAGAATAAGATTGACTTGTGTCTTTATTTTGGTCAGATGGTGAGTTTGATGCGAGGGTCCTACATAGATAAATGCCTGTGTCATTGGAATCTCCCACTGGCGCCAAAGAAAGGAGAATGTATAATAAGACGTCAAGATGTAGGGCAGAAGGAGAAGAGGGACAATGTGGATAAAAAGTTGTCAGCAAACTTCAAAAATTAAGTGAGACTCTTTATTATACCTGAAATTGATTTAGAGATCTTATAAATTTACAATGATAATCTTATCAGGTTTTTTTTTTCCTCAATATCTAAAAACTATACCATACCATGTGGCTCCCAGTGAACAGGGGAGAAGAGGGGGCACCGCAGGAAAATAAGAAACACAGAGATAGAAAGGTGGGGTCAGGGGGCTAACAGCCTTGAGGACTGACAGCCTTGAATAGCCTGCCTCCCACCTACTTATTGAAGTCATACATGGAAAGAACTTGGGCAGCTTATGCCTTGAGCAGCTTGTGCAGGCAATTTTATTTTTACATTTGCTTTGCTTATTCAACTTTTTATTCTTTTGCTACATAACTGTACTTCTTTGTTCTGGGGAGTGAATAGTTACAGGAACCCTGTCTCAGTAGTATTCTACTGTGACTTTCGCCTGGTTTTCCAGACGAGGTGTGCCTGATGTTCTTCTAACTCCCACTTCATCCCTGCTCTACTTTCTGCCCCCAACAATATAAAAAGGTGAAATAATTAAAATAGACAACATTTCTTAAAAATGAAATTGGACAACTTTTGTTAACTGATTTTAAAATCCTAATAACACTCTATCAAGACAGTATGGCATTAGTACAAGTCTTGATATATAAAGACAGATTTCCTGAAAACAGATCTACGTTTGTATAATCAATTAATGCGTGATCTAGAGTCACATATCATGGAATTAAGAAAATGTAACTTTTCCAACAAAGTGTTAGAACAGCCTGCCACATATATGTACAAAATACACTTGAAGTTGATCTTCATAAAAGTTAAATGAATGTGATGCATATAGACCTAATTCAGATGAAATTTTTCATTTCTAAAAGAAAACTTTGGAGGAGTCTGTGATATTGAGATAGGTGAAATTTTCTTATATAGAAATTTTACAAGGTATGAACTATGAATAGAAAAAGTAGTAAGTAGATTTTATCAATGTTAAGACCTTTGTTCTTTAAAAGATACATTAAGAAATGAAAAGACAAGCCCTCCAAATGTTCTCAAAAAATGTATCAAAGCATTCTATCAAGTTTATGTAAATAAGTCTTACAAAGCAGTGATAGAAAAATACTTCAATTAAAAGTGGACAAAAGATTTGAAGAGACACTCCATAAAAGACACATATATAACCTACAAGCACATAAAAGATACTCAACATCACCAGTCATCAGAGAATTATAAGATAAACCATGACAAGATACCACTCTACAACTGCTAAAATTAAAAGATTGACAAATATAGAGTCTTTCAGGAATGTGGAGTACCTAGTCTTCATTTAATGCTAATGGAAATGCTGCCCCAGACATACTAGAAAATGGAATAGCAATATATTTATAAAGTAGAACATATGCTTCTACTACCAATGAGCAAAACTACTCTGATGTTTTCCACAGGAAGTCTGTGAAAATATTGGTCTACTGAAAGGTTTCTGTGTAAATATTCTCCATAGTCTTTTTATAATAAAAAAGAGAAACAATCCAAATGTCCATTAACTAGTGAAACTGAGTAAATTGCAACATGATGCTACTGTGAAATATTAGTCAACAAGAAAAGAGAAAACATTATTTTTCACAAGGGAATGACTAACTCAAAATATTATATGTGAAAATAATCACACAAAAGATTATTTGCTCTGCAGTTCATTGACATGCGTTACTAGAAAAAAAAAATAGAAAGTAGATTGGTGATTGCCTGGGACTGGAGATTGGAGAAAGTGATAATACATCATGACAAATTTTTTAGGATAACAGGACTAGTCATAGACAATTTGTTCAATTTGGTGATTGGCTAAATAAAAGTTAATCTAATTTCAGAAAAATATTATGCTGCTTCCTCATAAAGCGAGACGTGTTTATATACAGATACAAGAGGGGAGACAGTTTGGTAACAGTTAAGTAAAATAATATAATTACCAACATTTCTTAAACTACATATTATATTAAAATAAGTGAATACAATTTAAAAGTCTTAAAAAGGACAAGATGGTGTGCCTGGTGGAGTAATAGTGAGGTCCACTGCCTCTGAGAAAGCATGGTTCACATACATCCAAAAGACTTTGGGTTGCATCTAGGAATCAGGGGTTGAGGGAGGGCAATCAAGATGAAAAACTAAATAAAAATAATGTTTCTTTCTTCTCTCTCCTTCCTCTTCCTGTCTGCTTACCTACTTGCCTTCATTCCTGCCTGCACTTTCCTTTAAAAAGGATACAAGATAGTCTGTTCTTAATTTTATCTTTGCCAGTTTTTACTTTTTTAGCTTTAAGCAAGTTAAAGAAATTTCCTGATTTTTCTGTATAAAATAGATGATAACACCTAGTTTACTCGCTTGTTGGGATGATTAGTGTAATATATACAGAGTGCTTAGAACTGTGTAGGTCACATAGTTTATTATATAAGAGAAAATGAGAGTGATTATTTTTATTAGTTGCAGAAAGACATCTTGAGTCAGAGGAGGAAACATTAAGCTGTTTTGCCTATCAAATTATTTGGTCATAAAATCCAAAGAATTTCCATATTCATGAATTAAATATGAAGATTGTTTAAATGCTCTTTAAAGTGTAATTATTTTAAAAACCTTAAATTCTACTGGGAGGCTTTATTTTTTTTTAACCAAATGCATTTGATGATTACATACAAATTCATGGAGTAATTAAACTACCAGTGTTTTGTTGGCTTGTTTTACAAAGCTAAAACGGATTACCACACTTCAGAAAGGTTAATAAGACGAGGGCATAGAAACGGAGATAAAGTTTGTTTAGTCTCGTGTCCCTTGTAGGCACCATACTTTAGACAGTGATAGCAGAACTCTTCACTTTCTTTGTTGTTGCTGGGGGTTTGCTGAGGTACGGTGGTCACACTGCTTGTCAGGCTATTTTATTCAAGGTCTTATAATCCAGCTGAAGAACAAAGTACTAACTGTGTCATATGGAAATCATGCATATTGAGCTATGTGTATTTATCCATAAGCTATCAGTATTCTATAGAACAGCAGTCAAGGATATGGTGAAGGATAGAACTCGATTATTGGCAGTAAAGAATGCATTATGCGCAGGTGGTGTTTTATAATGGTATATACCCTAAAACAATATAAAGTTAGTAAATATTAATGTTTAAATTGTCCTGACAGAATAATTGTGACTAAGTGTGGGAAGGGAAGAGAGAAAAAAGAGATTGAGGATTATAAATTAAAATAAATCATAACATTATAAAAATTTGTAATAACATTTTAAAATGGCATGTAATATCACAATCATTTGCTCTGTTATTAATAATACCTATTTCAATGCTTTAAAAGTACATATAGTAGACTTAATAATATATAATTTCTTGTTATATCTGATTATTTTAAAGATTATCATTTGATACTTGTGAGTCACATCCATAATGTTTACTGAGAGTTAAGGAGAGACCTCCACAAAATCCCTTATGATCATATCTTATGGTGTGTCTTTCTCTGTCTCAGTAATAGATCAAAGTTACATTTCAATTCTTTTTTTTTTTTAAGGAAAGGTACAGACAGGAATGAAGGCAAGTAGGTAGGCAGGTAGGAAGAGACAGGAGGAAGCATTTTATTTATATTATTTAGCTGTTCATCTTGGTTGTTTTTCCAGGCCTTGAACTGAGAAAGCTGGGATGTGTGTGGACTACACCCAGTGAACTAAACTGCTAGGCAACCAGGGCACACCTATGTTTTATCTTAATACCATTACACTAAATTCACCTCAGTCAAACCTTGACTAGGAAAATAAAGCTACTTATTATACCTTCTTTTCTATATCACACTATGGAATGAAGAGAAAGAAATGGAGAATTTTATGGTTCAAGAAAATTTGCTTTTCATAAAAATCTGTCCAATTTTTTTTGTGTTTGGCTAAATAAAAGATAATCTAATTTCAGAAATATGTAATGCAACTTCCTAGGAAATAAAGTTGGCTTGGGTTAGAGTTTGTGTGAACAGTACACATTTTTTTCCTTTTCATCAGTCATGTAATGATTTGGAGAAACTCAGTATTCAACAAATTAATGTCGGTTAAGTCAAACGAATGACAATGAACCAAATCAAATAAAAAAAGACTTTTTGTCTATAGAATCAAATTAGTAGTTACCAGAAGGGAAGGGGAGGGAGTGGGTAAATTAGGTAGAAATGGTCATTATATAGTGAAAGAGACTATTTATAGTAAGCTTTATGTTTTATATTCAGATGATGATATACAATGACGCACATCTTAAAAATGCATAATATTAGGATGGATTATTCCTTCAATACAATTAAAAATATGAAATCCTGCTTCTCATCAAAGCAATGGGAAATTGTCAAATTCAATGCTTTCAAGGATAAAGTGAGATTTGCTCACTCATATGTAGTTATAAGAAACAAGACCTTCTAATCCCAATTGAGATACAAAATCTATGACTGTGTCCTTTTTTGTTGTTTCGCCTCCAAAACTATTCATAATTTTTGCCAACCTGAGAAGCACGAAATGTAACTCATTATTTTACTTTGCATCCTGCGATATTATATTTAAATACGTTTTTATTTCTTCTTATCAGATTTACTCTTCTATAAATTGCTTATTCACCTATCCTGTCAACTTTCTCATTTTTTTTTAAATCCTTTCTGTGAAGTAATAAGAGTTCTTCACTTACTATACTTTTCAGCTATTGTTGTGATCAATTTATTATCATTTTTCCCCAGACCTTCATTTACAGTGACCTAATTTATTATGTTATTTGTCTTCTGCCAAACTGGTGTCCCATGGAGCACAAAGAGCTGCACTTTCAATAATTTCCTGGGTGACTACTGTGTAAGACAGGTTAGCAGCTAGGTCTGAGTTTCAGTGAGGACAAAATGTAACATCACTACATATATAAGGAGGCCAGAAAGGAACAAGCAAAATGGTCACTATAACACAACAACAAAATCTGGCTCCTAGAGGACAAGTATATCAACATAAAAATAATTTAATGGAGTTAATGAATGTACATATAAGAAAACATATTTCTTATTTATATGCACACACATGCGTATATATACATACACACATATCTGTAGACTCACATGCGTATAACACTTCAGGATAATTGTATGTTGTATATACTTGAATTTCTAGAATAATAAATATTCTGCGATTTCCAAATGTTATACCTAAAAGTTGAAGCGGAAATATCTTTTCTTATTTATTTATTTTTATTACTTTTTTTTAGGGAAAGGTAAAGGCAGGAATGAAGGAAAGTAGGCAGGCAGGTGGGGTGAGAAAGGAGGAAGAAGGATTTCATTTTTTGCTTCCATTTTTTAGTTGTTCACACTGCTTGGTTTACCTCCAGATACAGGTCTCACCCTTGGATGTGTGGTTTGCGTCTATTGGGGGCAACTGAGCTAACTGCTACCCCACCAGGGTGCCCCAGAAATATCTTTATATACTGAGAAAAACTGACCAAATGGTGGCAATGTTTCAAGAGGCTTACACAAATAACCGAAAAGACTCAAATCTTGCTAACTTACATACTTCGTGAATTTCCTGTAAGCAATTTTCTGCCCTAAAATTATAGTCTCATTTTTTCCCTTGAAATTCTACAGTTTGAGAGCTCACATTTCACTTCTTGATACACGCTGAACTGTTTCTGTTATTAATATTATGTGTCAAATTTTCTCTCTCCCTCCTTCTCTCCTCTCCCCCATTCCTTCATTTAATTTTTTTTCTTTTTCTATATGGATTACCCAAACCTTATTTATTGACTGGCTTACTTTTCCTCTACTGATATATATTGTCAGCTTTCTGTTAAATCATCACAGGTATATGTTGATCCCTCAAAGTCCAATGAGTGGACAGATAGCACACAGCAATGTGATCAAAGTTTACTATAAAGAACTAATAACAGGGAGTTAGAGTGATGGGGAAGGAATGTCAATTCTTTATAAAGAGAACTTTAAAGATTGAACAAATTGCCTGTCTACTTAAGAACTATTACCCATTGGGCTGGGGTCCAGATTGTACTAGAGAGGGGTTCTGTGGCTTATGGGTGGCAGGGAGGTTCACTGCAGGGCCAGGGTGGAAATCTTCCCCCTGGACTGAACAGGCTTATTGTAGTTACTTCTTATATCATCTGAATTGAGAACCAAATTGTTCTCACAATGTTTGTAGTTTTCGTGATTCACAAACATGAACTCAGCAGAAAACACCATCTACAATGTACTCCCCAAATGATCTAAAAAATGAGTTTATTTAGATCTATGAAGTTTTAAACAGTCCCCATAAATATATGCATAAAAACAGATGTGTGAAGCAAATGGAGATGAGTTACAGGGCAGGAAATAGCTGGCGCACAGGGAAGCAGGGCCAAATGCAGATCAGTCGGGCAGATGCTTGCTCTTCATTGATTTCCCTTGCATTACACCAATTTTCTGTGTCTCGACACAAAATACTCATCGTGGAAACACTTTATAAATATCACCCTATTGAGTAATAGAGAGCTATGTATCCATGAAAATTGAACTTAGCAAAACACGAGAAGTTACATTGTGCACCCTCTATGTTATGGTGGCCAGGGTGTTAGTGGCAGATATTTGAGAGGTTGTCATATATGGTATCTATTTTGAAATTGGAGGAAAAAGATTTCCTAAATAAAGTGGCGATGCAATGCCAAAGAAGATGAATCTGTGATGACTCCAAGATTTTGGTATGAGCAATTGGAAAAATCAGGTTGTGAAGATGGAGTCTAGTTAACAGGGATGGAGAAGAAAGAGCAGAGGCTTGGAGTGGGAGCAGATGACTTCAGTTTTACTGCCTCTGCAATAGGCAATTGGGTATAAAATATGGGACATCAGGTTGAGGATATTGTCTGGAGAAATAAAGTTGGAAGTTCTCAGTGAATGGATATGAAAATAATAGTACTTGGATTGTGAACAAAGGTTTACAATGCCTGAATTATTTAGTGATTTCCTTCATGTATTAAATCATTTCCATATTTCTGGAATTTTTAGAAGTGCTAAATCAAGATTCTCTTCAGTTATAGAGAACATTTTAGGAGCCTCAAAGGACAAGATTTAACAAACATTTATAGATAAGAGCATAAAACATTCCTGATGATATCACTATGTTGAAAAAACAGGAAATTTGTACTGAAAGTTTACACAGACTATTTTACTATAGTTTTAATAATGGCTAACTATATTGGAATGCTCATTATAATGTGGAAAACCTATTTATTATTATTTATTATTTATTATTGACTGTCATAGTTCTTAGACTGTCCTGACTGTTAAGATTTTGTGATTAACAATCCACAAATTTAGATAAGTTTTGAAGATAATGTTACTTTTATTGAATTTCAACTTTCAACTGGGATAGTCAATGAAATTGAATTAGCACACTTTATTTGGAGGCATTAGACAGAGAAATTAATATTTCTCAGTTTACATGCTGAAAACAGAAGATGCTTAACTGAATAGGCTGTCAGAGCATTTTTGAAATGCATTTTGCAATATCTCGAGCACAGGGTCTTATTTGAGTACCTGTGAAATACTCTTAAAGGAATTTATAAATGAGTGGGACTGAGCTGAAGGAACTGAGGCAGCTTGAGTCCTGATACTTCGTCTCCTGCATGCTTGGGAATCCAAGGGGCTCTATGTGCCACTTCTCTATTTCAGAACTTTTGAAAGTAGGTTGTGACAGTTGTAATTATCTCCCACTAGAACAAATAATTGAAGATGTGTGTAAAAATACAATTGTTGGTTCCTGTCATCTTCGGAAGCATCTGCTTTTTTTGCTAGTCAACACAATGTGCTTTTGCAAGAAACATTAGAAAGAAATAAAACTGAGTTTTCACCTACTAATTGGGTGTGTAGAACTTGAAAAAGAAGATGATACATTTCTTAGTAAGAATTTTTTTTTGTCTTTTTGCTCTAGTGCATTATCTTTTATTGCCTGCTGGCCAAGGTTTTAAAACCAGAAGAAAAGGTGAAAGGGACCTTTCATTAAACCGACAGTGCTAGTTTGGACAAGTCTCCTAAAACATCCATTACTTCAATTTCTTCTTCTCAACTGAGGGACTAACATGGCTGTTATGAGGATTAATGAGATCATGTTTCCATAGTGTTAACAGATGTCATATAAATATTTTTAATAGTAATATTTATTATTTCTTCAGTTCGTAATGCTAAATTCATTATAGGATTCTGGTACTGCATCTTACTCTATATTTCACACCACACCCACCACCAGAGTTCCAGCGTGCCTTATCATCCCCTTTCACCCTCTCCCCTTGCCCCCCATAACCACACCTAGTCCTGCTATTTTTTGTTAGGATTTCTATGTTCATTTGTTTCATTTCATTATATTCCACATATGCATGAAGCCATCTTGTATTTATCTTTTTATTTCTGACTTATTTCATGCAACGTAATCCCCTCCAGTTCCATCCAGATTGTTGCAAAGAGCACAAGCTTGTTTTTTTAACAGCAATACAGAATTCCTTTCAGTATATATGTATCATAGCTTCTTTATCCTGTCATAGTCATCTGTTGATGGGCATTTAAGTTGTTTCCATGTCTTGACTATTGTGAATTGTGTTGCTATGGACATAGGGGTACAGATATTTTTTATGATTAGAGACTTTATATCTCAGGGTATATATTCAAGAGTGAGATTGCCGGATCAAGTTGTAGATTCATCTTTATTTATTTGAGGAAACTCTGTATTGTTTTCCAAAGAGGTTGTACCAATTTGCATTCCCCACGACAGTGTAGAAGGGTTGCTTTTTCTCCACAATCTCTTCAATACTTGTTATTTCCAGTCTTTTCAATATAGACTATTCACTGGTGTGAGACAGTATCTCATTGTAGTTTTTCTTTGCATTTCTCTGATGATGGGTATGTGAACATTTTTTCAGGTGTCTGTAACACATTTGTGTGTCTTCTATAGAAGGGTCTCTATTCAGTTCTTTAGCCCAGCTTTTGAGTGGGTCATTTACTCTTTTATTGTTGAGGTGTATGAACTCTTTATATAGTTTGGAGATTAAGCTCTTAGCTGATGTATGCTGTTTGAATATTTTCTCCAATCCCATGGGTTATCTTTTTGTTTTAGTGGTAGCTTCCTGTGCTGTGAGGTTTTTCAATTTGATGTGGCACCCATTGTTTAGTTTTACTTTGGTTCCTTTTGTTGTCACAGTTCATCCCACAAACACCTCTTTGAAGTTGAGATTCTGGAGTGTTTCCACATATTTTCTTCTAAGTATTTTATGGATTCAGGTCATATGTCCAAGTCTTTGATTCATTTTGAGTTAACTTTTGTGCTTGGCAATAATGAGCAATCTAATTTCTTTGTATTACAGATGTCCTTCCAGTTTTCCCACCACCACTATGTTGAATAGACTCTCCTTTCTCCATTGTATGCTCTTGGCTCCTTTGTCATAGAGTAACTGTCCATACATGTTTGACTTTATTCCTGGATTCTCAACTTGACTCCACTGACCAGTATGGCTGTTTTTGTTCCAGTACCATACAGCTTTGATAACAGTTGCTCTGTAGTATATTTAGAAGTCAGGAAGTGTGATTCTTCTGCTGTTCTGTTCTGTTTTGTTTTTTTCTCTTAGGATGCCTTTGGTTATTACAGGCCTTTTGTGGTTACTTGTAAACTTCAGCATCATTTGTTGCATTTCCTTTAAAAATGTCTCTGGGATTTTGATGAGAATTGCATTGAAACTATATATTGCTTTAGGAAAAATGGCCTTTTTTGCTATGTTGATCCTTCCAATTCATAAACATGAAATGCTTTTCCATCTTTTTTTTTGTCTTGAATTTCTTTTGTTAAGGTGTTATAGTTTTGATTGTAGAGGTCTTTCACCTCTTTTGCTTATCCCCAGGTATTTGATCTTTCTTGGTGCTATTGTAAATAGAATTTCTTTCTCCTCTACTTCATTGCTTGCATATAAGAATGCTACTGCTGTTTGTGTGCTGATTTTATATCCTGCCACTTTGATGTATTCATTTATTGTTTCTAGCAGTTTTTTCATGGATGTTTTAGCATTGTCTAGGTATAATATATCATGCCACTTGTTAGCATATGAGTGTTGGCAAATAATGATAATTTTATTTCTTTTCAATTTGGATTCCTTTAATTCCTTTTCTTACCTTATTGCTCTGGTCAAGACTTCCAGAACTGTGTTGAATAGTAGTGGTGACAGTGGGCACCCTTGTCTTGTTCCAGATCTTACTGGAAAGTCTCTCAGTTTTTTTCCATTGATTATGATGTTGGCTGTGGGTTTATCAATATATTGCTTTTATTATGCTGAGGTATGTGCCTTCTATTTCTATTTTGGCAAGGTTTTTCAAAATTTATTTATTTATTTATTTTTATCATGCATGGGTGTTGAATCTTGTCAAATGCTTTTTTCTGCATCTATTGAGATGAATATGTGGTTTTTGATTGATGTGATATATTATACTGAATGATAGTCATATATTGAACCACTCTTGCATCCCTGAAATAAATCCCACTTGATCATGACATATAATTTTTTTGATGTTTTGGTGAATTCTGTTTGTCAGGACTTGGTTGAAGATTTCTGCATCTATATTAATAGGAGACATTGATCTGCAGTTTTCTTTTTTGGTGCTGTCTTTGTCTAATTTTTGAATCAGGGTAATATTGGTCTTAGAGATATATTTGGGTGTTTTCTCTCCTCTTCAAACATTGCAGAAGAGTTTTGTCTGTGTGTTTCTTCATTTCCTGATTGTTCAGGCTTGCTTTTCTTTGGATGGTATTCAGTGTTTGTTCTGAAGTTTCATCTACTTGGCTATGTATCTTTTTATTTTGAGTTTTGTAGCTGTCCCGTGGATTGTCTAATATTGTACTGCTCTAATTTTCTTTTATGAACTGATGGCATATCACATTTATGTAGGAATCCTGTTTTTCTCCCCTCCCCATTTAGTTTTTTGTTGATGTTGTTCTCTTCCTGTTTGTCTCATTTTTGTTCCTGCTTTTGCTTTCCTGTTTATCACCATTCTCAGGGCTTCATGAATCTTTTTTGTTTTCCCTATGATAGGCCCTTCAATATTTCTTGAATGTCAGGCATGGTGATGGAAACATCTGTCAACTTTTCTTTGTCATTGTGTATCTTTATTTCTCCATCATATTTAAATGATAATTTTGCAGGTTACAGTATTCTTGGCTGGCAGTTTTTGTGTTTTAGTGTTTTGAAGACATTGTTCCAGTCTCTCCTGACCTGTAGAGTTTCTGTTGAGAAGTCTGATGATATCCCGATGGGTTGTCTTTGTAGGCTGTCTTTCTTTTCTCTAGCAGCCTTGAGTAGTTTTCATTTTTGTCATTGACTTTTACTAATTTTACTAATTTTACTATGCTGTGTGTGTAAGTACATTTAAAAATTTCAGTGTTATCTCAACTTCTTGAATCTCTGTGATAATTCTTTACAACAGACGTGGAAAATTCTCTGCCGTTGTTTTTTTAAATAGATTTTCTGCCCCTTTCTCTCTCTTCTCTCCTTCCAGAATAACTTTGATGTTTTTTTTTTTTTTGTTCTTCTCATAGTTTCTGATATTTCTTATAGGGTTTTTAAATTTTTCCTCAATCTTGTTTCTCCTCTTCTGTGATGGTTGCCTCTGTGATGTTGTCTTCCATTTCTGATATTTGTTCCTCTGCAAGGTTGAGACAATGGAGCTTTCTGTGTTTGCTTTTAATTCCTTGAGTGTGTCTTTCATTTCTAGAATTTCTGCTAGGACTTTCTTAATGCCCTCAGTCTCTTGGTGATGTGTTGTCTTTGATCTGTCACTTATTTCTTGTGGTTTTTCAACTGCCTTTGAGTAGTTGTGTGTGCCTGCTGCATCTCAATAAACTTTTCTATAACCATTTTTTGAATTTTTTATCTGTTAGGTTGTTTCAACACATATTCATGGAGTTCTGGCTGTGAGTGTCCTTTCTCCTCAAGAGAAAGAAAGATATACCCTCATCTGGGGTGTCTGGGCAAGCTATGAGGTATGTTCTCAGGCTTGGTTCTGTGGGTCATGGTCATAGGGAGAGGGCATTTTCTCCTCAGGTCGGGGAAGGGGCACATACCCATCTGTGGTTTTGATTCAGTAGTGTTTACCTCTCTGAGAGTCAGGGTGGTGGTATACTTAGTTTCCTCTCCTTAGATCAGAGGCAGGAGGATGGAGTCTGCAGGGTTTCCACTCTGCCTATCCACTGCTTCACCAAGTCTGGGCTGCTGGCACACAGCTCCTTCCCTGAGCTGCCTCTTCTTTATTTTGGCATTTTCCCAATCAGTCAGATGTGCAGGGTCTGCAGGTTCTGTTCAGTTGGAGTTCCATATATAGTTTGTTTCTTAGAGAGGGTAAGACAACTGCTGTCTTGAATGAGAAACCCCTTAGTGAGAATTTTAAAACACATTGGCTAGTTAGACATGATAAAAGAACAGCTAATCATTGCCACCGGTGTTGAGATTTACAATTTCTCTACTCAGAATTCAAATCCTTAGGAACACATATTCATGGACTTCTAAACATAGGTAAATATGCTAAATGTTCTGACAAATAAAGAAGTTGACTTAATGTCTCCTAACCTCAAAGGGTTTGTGCTCTTTATGAACCAGTAGTAAGAAATGATGAATGTGGCCACAAGAAGATATTGAGTGTAAGGAGGGTCATTAGATGGTTAAAGAGGAAGAAATGACTACTAAAATTTGAAAAAAGATTTGTGTAATATTTGCAATTGCTCAAGTAGAAGAGATAACAGCTTAATGGATGGGATAAAAAGTGCTGAGAATATTCCACGTGGGGGAAAAGCATGCATAAAATATATGTATTACATTGGCTGTGGAACAAGCAATAAACTGATTTGTCTGAAGTGCTGTGCCCTATGGGAAGGTGGCAGTAAGTAAGGGTAAAGGGAGGACTTGGATAGTGACAGAACTTGACTGTCAGTGTATTTGATGTGTTGGGAAACTACTGAAGGATTTTGGAACCAGCATGTAATACCTATAAGGGAGAGTTTGAGAAAGTTTAATCTAGTGCAAATTATTGCATCAGGGAGCTCACAGTTAGAAGTGAAGGATTTCAACCAGAAAACCTCCTGGGGAAATGTCAGCAGGGTTCAAGATGAATGGTAATGAAAATGCAGAGGGAGGGACAAATCCAAGAGGCAAAATGAAGACAAATTTAAAGTTAATAAAGGAGTGAATGAATTCAGAAGTAGGTTTATCAAAGAGGAAGCCTAGATTATTAGTTGGGGTGAAATATCAGTCTCACCACAAAAATAGACATACCTAAACTTTATAAAATCACTTTGGTAAAGAAGTTTCTTGCAGGCAGACATGGGAATGTGGTAAATGATACTCTTGTCATGCATCTATGAGATGCTTGGTTTATGATATACTGTAAAGAGCATGGCAAACCCAAATTATTATACCTCATTTGGGGGGATATAACATAAAGTATATAACTTTCAGTCATGTTTAACATGAAACTAGCTAGAAAGGTTCACTTTCCATGACTTGGAATTATGTTTTCTTTTGATGAGTCCTGGATCTAATTATTTTTCAAAAAAGATCTGCAGAAAGGTTTAACAATCTAGGTATAAAATATGCTCCTACTACTCAATAGGTACTAAAGAAAAAGATGGCAATGCACCCTGGTGGAGCAGCGATTGGGTCACATACCCCTGGTTTTGAATCTGGTCTAGAGGGAAACAACAAATGTGAACAACTAAATGAAAAATTTAAAAAGATTTCCTCCTCTCTTTTCCTACCTGCCTGCCTTCTCGCCGTCATTGCTGCCTGCACCTTTCCTTTATAGGAAGAAGAAAAAGATAGCACTCCAATTATAAAAAAAGCAAATTTCATAAACAAATAAATAAAAACATCATATAAGCCCTTGAAATTATGTTAACAGTAAGCAAAGAATAGTTAACCAAATAAGTATTCTTCTTATTTTCTGCATTAAAAAATTAAACATTTCCTAACATTCTGGGTAGGTTGAGATATAGCAAGCAACTACTCCCACATGTTTTTCATACTCAGAGACATGTTAATGGGTACAGACAATTTTGATCTCAGTTTGAAAGAATGTAGTACAGTCTTTAAAAATGTACATGCATTGTTATACAGTAATCCTAATTCCAGAAATATCTGCTAAGACATTAAAGTATGTATTCACAAAGGTGCTAATTAAAGTGATGACTTTTTGTTTATCCTTGCACCTATTTTTGAATTTAGGTACTTAACAGTCTTTGTATTAATAAAGATCCTCACAGAGTTACATCAGTTTCAGACCTCACAAAACCTGGATATAGGAATTTGTGGTGCAAATAAGAGTTCTATCTCACATACAAAGGTGACTCAGGTGTGTGTGTGTATGTGTGTGTATTATATATATGTGTGTATGTATACATATACATACATACATATATATGTTATTTATCTTAGGCTACACCATCTAGGTTTTTGTAAAGTATGATATTCACACAGTGACTAAATCACCTACAGACCCATTTCTCACAAATATCCCTACTATTAAGCATTACATGACTATACAACAGAGAAAAACACTATAAGAACATGAGAAAGAACATAGGATTCATTTCCTATCTGCTGCTCTGAGCTTCGATTTATAACCTTATCTAAGTGATTAATCATTCAAGCATAGTCTTATCTGAAAGACTCATCCTGATAAAGCAAGAGCACCAAGTCACCATAGGGAATCAGAAAAAAATTCTTTTGAATTTTGCTTATATTTTTCATTCAATATTTTCACTTGAAGTATGAACCCTTAATTCTAGAATTACTGTGGGCTTCATTATTCCATAAGGGTTTATCAAGACAGGTTAAGGGATCTCTGCTATTTCTAATATGAAGTCTCAGAAGGGAGCTGTATTCCCTTCTATTAATAAAATAATCCATCCATCTGTTCTGATGAACCCGTATCCTTTCTTCCCCAGAATAATATTATTAGTATTTTTGCTCTCTCCTATGTATTCAACTTTTCCTCTCAAGTGGTTTCTTAAGAATCATCTAAGGAACCCAGCATATTTTACTACCTATCTAAAAACACCCGTTACTTGTTTTACTGGCTATTCCCTTTTATCTCTCCTTCTCCACTGAAGTCTTCCCTGATTTTTGCTTCAGAGACCCCAAAGAAAGAGCCAACTATTGCTGCCTTAGTTTTAACACTGCCTCTTCTGTACCCCCATCAAGTGCTTTCAGATTTGCATCACCAGCACTCCTTGGGACCACATTGCCTAGTGACATTGATGACAGACCAACATACCACGTGCCAGCTCCATTGGATTCTTCCCAGAGCTCATTTTCTTTTTCTATGTGTACATTTGAAAATGTTGACCCTGTTGTTTTTTTTTACTTAAATACTTCTTACTCCTTTGGATTTTATAGACTGATGTCATGTGGTTCCTTTTCTAATCTTCTGATTTTTTTTCCTTACAGAAGTTTTATAGGCCAACCCATCTCTGTCTACTTTTAGAAGTTGTGGTATTCAAAATTCTCTTTAAATTTAATTTTTTTCTTGGTCTCCAGATCCTGGATGTTTATATTCAATATTATGGCAGATGTTCAATTATTGCAATCTAAAAGATTATCCTTATCGCCCATTAGACTTTGCATTGATTTCATATGTGATTGGTGTCTTCCAGGTTTCATTCAACAAGTACATCCCATTGATCACTAAGTTTATTGATTACTTCCAAAATATTTTGCCAATGTTTTATTATCATGTCTCACACTCTGTCTTCATTCTCTCCACTGTAAAATATCTCCCTGTCAGTCATTTTTTAAATCTACCAACTATATTTCTTTGTTTAAAAAATATAAATACAATCCCCTGGGCTTAAAAAACATTTATATGCATCCGCATCTGTTACAGAGCATGTTTTTGGTATGATACAATATCTATCTATCTGTTTATTTAATTTATAAAGGAAAGGTATTGACAGGAATGAAGGCAAGTTAGCAGGTAGGCAGGAAGAGAAAGGAGGAAAAAAAAAGCACTTTATTTTATTTTAGTTTTTCATCTTTATTGTTCTCCCCGGCCCTGTATCAAAAACTCAAGTTCTTGGGATATATGTGAACTCTGCTCAACTGGAGGACTATGGTCAACCAGGGTGGATCCAAATACTAGTCTGCCAAGGTGCACCTGATCCAATATTCAATAGTGTTCACAATTTGGTCCTAATCCTAAAATTCTAGGCTATCTTTGTATGTGTTTGTATAAACATAAATATAATATCCTCTATATACTTGATTATTGATGCAATTTATTGGTTTTAAGAACTCGGGGTAGACTCACAGAATCATAGATGTATATGATTATAAATTGGCCAAATATAATCCAGAAAAAGACATGAATGCTCAGAGATCTGAGCTGAGTTTTCTTGTAGGGAATTTTCTGTTAACAGAACAGGAATAGAAATCTTAGTTAAGCCAGTAGGAACCTTTGGAATCTTAGCTTGACAATGCAAATATATCATGCTAGTCTCCAGGATGATCGCATCATTAGAAAGTAGAGATTTTCTAGACAACAGAAGCATAAACTGATTTTATCAATCCACTTGCTGCTGCCTGACACTGTGAACTCCATGTTTTGTACATGTGGTTTCCATCTAGTTCCCATTTGTGAGTATCTTTAGTTAAAAATAGTCATAGATGTCATCTTTGACATTTAATGGAAAATGAGATGTCTATATGATTGCAATTTCATACTGAGGCACTAGATACTGATCAAGATTAATATTTTCAGTAAGGACCAATAATATATAAATTCATGGTAATTAAAAAATTAATGTTAAAATGGAATTACAGTGAAGGGAAAAATGAGAACTATTCTTTCTTCCTTATCACTATTCTCTTCTAGCAAAGGACATTATATCTTCAAGATGAAATCAACATAAATGTCCATATATTTTCAAAGTGCTTTTTATTCTTTTGTATACTAGCAGGATTATTTAGTAGTGCTCACTTGAAAAAAGAAAATGTGTGTTAAGTGTGCTGGACATAGGAAACAGATAGTCAATTCCATCATCTTTTGGTGGTAATGATGGGGCAAAAGAATAGCATGAAGATTTTATGATTGTGAATTCTTTCTGTTTGAATCAGCTTTGGGTAGGGCCATCTTCTTCTTCCCTTGGCATGGTGAATGACAGATGGTCAATCCAGTAACTTAGTCTTATTTAAAACTATGTAATCCTTTTGTAAAAGTTATCAAGGTCTAATAGGTTGGGAAGAGACATAGCTTGTTAACCAAAATAAACTACTAATTTGAAAGACTTTTTAAAGTTAGTGAACTCATATATCTTTCTAAGCATCTCACAAAAATAACTCACCAACCTTCTCCCAGCCCCCAGCCCCAGTGTTTATTATGGAGTTGACAGCTATTAGAATCATCGTGTTTTGGATACTGAAATGTACCATGAATTTGCTTGTCAAAGCCTTGGGACTTAACTTATTCTTTTGAATCAGTTAATAATTGGTGAATAGAGTCCTCGCTGTGCTATTTTCCTTGCATGGGTTCTGCATTTTGGAACTCATCACTCTTCAATTTAGCATTCTAAATTAACTCACATCATAGTCATTACTGAGGGAGATGACCACCTGCCACCCCCATATGTTGGCTTTAATTATAAATATTTCCATTTGAAAGTTACAAGACTCTATGCAACCCCTATTATATATAAGTTCAAACTAGAAGGGGAAAAAATTTAACCAGTATTATACTATGAGTGTCTTCAGTTTCAAAAAACAAAAAAAAGAAAAGAAAAAAAGAAGAAAAGACAACCTGTGAAAGAAATACCAGAAACCTAGCAGATGGCTTGTGATAAAAGATTTGTTAATCTAGTTACTGAAACTTCCAAAAATCTTTGACAACTAATAATGTATGATTTTTTTTGGTTCCTTTTCATTGCAGTAGATTTAGTATAACACTTTATTTTTGTTTGCTTGACTTTGGGTAATTATTTTTCTCCATACTTGCTCCTCTTCTTTCCCCTTCTCTTCTCTTCCTTCTTTTTTCTTATCTCAAGCAATAAATACCACTAAATAAAATTTAACTTTAGACAAAATTTCTAAGTAAAAATTTATATTTTTTAATGAGATTCTGGTTCCCTCGCTATTCCCTTTCAGATTATTCTACAACGAGCATTTACTATGCTCTTTTAATGCCCCTGATACTTTATCGTTGTTACAGATACAAAGGATGGTCCTTTCATTCAGTGACCTCATACAGTAGGGTCGGGACATACATGTGAACATATGATGTATCCACAGAGGTGCAAAGAAGCTATATGGTTATTAGTAGTGTGAAGAGGGGAAAGCACTCCCCTGCCTGGAGGAAATGTCATGAAAAAACTTTGGAGATTAATGTATGAGCAAGAAATTGAATTATGCTTAAAAATGTACTAGAATTAATATGATGGACATTGGGGGATGAATGGTGGCTGTCGATGCTGACACTGTTCCCTGCAGTAACTTACTTCTGCCCCATTTTGTAGGAAAGCATTATCTTTTTGTTCAACCTAAATCTTAGCTGAGAAGTCCTTCCTTAATCTATATCAAAGGTATTTTATAATAAAATGTGTCTCTTTGAAAATAAAGTCTTTAAAAAAAAAAAGGCTGAGTCTTATAAAAGAACACTAGTTTCAGCCATTGCGTAGGATGCCTGAATGCAATTCCAGTGAATTTATGGGGAGGCTGACCAACAGCCACACCAGCTGGGTTTCTGAGAATTCAACTCAATACGGACACTATCTACCTGGAGAGTAAATCAGACTCAGCAGGTTAAGGACTTTGTCTCCATGGCCTTCTACCACTTCAAATTCTAACCGCAAGCCCATGCAGTTATTTGTGCTTCTGACAAACCAGCTTCAGATAAAAGGTTCTATGACACCTGTCTCAGGTTCAGTTACTTTGCTAGAAATGCCCACAGACTTCTGGAAGCTTCCTAGATCACCAATATTTTACAAAGGACGTTGAATATTGATATCAACATCCAGATGAAGAGAAACATAAGATGAGATCCTGGAACTAAGGAGCTTCTCTCATCCTGGAGCCTAGGGTCCAACAAGGTCATAAAGTTGAGGTGCTGTGATTCTCCAAGCTGGAAGTTCTTTGAAGCCCCTTCCTCTTGGGTTTTCATGGAGTCTACATTATGTAGGCATGATTAATTAATTTACTGGACATTGGCAAATGAACACAATATCAAACCCTTCTCTCTTTAGAGAGGTCAGGGGGTGAGAATGGAAGTTGTGCCCTCAATTCATGTTGATTTCCTTAGCAATCAGCCCCCAACCTCAGATGCTTCCTAAAAGTCACCACATTCACATAACGAGAGATACCTTTATTACTCTCAGTTCTTAGGGATTTCCAAAGCTTTTTGGTAACTGTGAGCCGGGAACTGAGAATGAAGACCAGATAAATATGAGGAACAGATTTTTGGTTTTCTGAATGGCAAAACATACTTTTCTTATAAATTACTATATTTCAGGGTTGCAAAAAACAATTTAAAAACTTTTTAAAGACTTGGCATTTTATTTTTGCTATTTTATGTTAGCATTTATACGGTATTATCTTTTTTTTTTACATGTCAGTGAATTGAGGGGTAGTTCAAGTAAATTATAAAAGGAATGAGAGATATCAGAACTTGAAATTAAATCACTCTGTTCTGCTTTTCAAAATGAAAGAAAATAGTATGAAACCTTTGACTTTTTGCTTGTTTTTAATTATTAAAATTTATCTGAGCCTCTTAATTCCCATTTTTAAGAAGCTATTCTCCTGTCTCATCTCAGTCACACACATTGTTCCCAATAGTTCAATTCTCAGATCAAATGCATTTTCTCTGTTAATATATTTCTGATTACTTATTATAAAATGCTATTTTCCTTCTCTGAGTTTTTAAGTGATTTCATTCCTTTGCCTGATAACACTTACCAAGCCACTGATTAAATGAATACTTGCACGAATTCTAGTCCCATGCATTAAAAATAAAAAAAATTAAAAAAAATTGCTATTTAACTTCCATTTGTGTCTTCTATACAGTAGCAACTGTGGTGTTCTCTCTTTCACAGAACTAAAGATGTACAACATACAAAGATGTGACTTTTTTATCACCATGAAGTTGAATGAATATTGCTTCTTTAAGACAAACCCTACTAGCATTTTTCGGTCTTAGGAATAGTATTGATGACTCTTTCTCATGTACGTAGTCTATTCTACTTTCTCTTATTTCAGTTTAACAATCAGGTCTTCATCCTACTCTCTGAACTTCAGCAACATTGTCCTACTTATACTAAGGAATATGTTGTGCTGTATTTGAACTTCCACTTGACTGATTATATCTCCATATTCCAACTCCAAATGGAATTAATTGAGAATTGTAAAATTTCCATTACTGATCATCTTACCAGAATATCTTCTTGACTAACACATCCTTAACCATTTCCCTATTGTCATTGTTACATTATTTAAGTATTACTCAACCCCAGTTCAGTGCTAGATACAGAAACTTCGCCGAAGAAGTTGATATTAGAGACTGCCTCTGAAATGTTTGCCGTATTGTAATGCAGGATCCACTACTGCTCCTACACAGACTTAATTGTACATTGATTCCAGTTTCAACATTTTCACATGCCATGTTGGTTTGTAATTCTCACAGAAGCAATGTTTTTGATTTACTATTTTGCTAGGGAGAAAGATTCAGAGATTCTTTTCTGTTTAGACTTTTCCACTAAATAACCCCATAGATTAGGGAGTCAATATTAGTAATAATATTCCAAATAGGTATTCTATAATTAAACACTCAAGAACTAGGGAGAGATGCATTAAATAATTTTGTGGATATACTAGAGCAACTTTAAGATGGTTTTCATTTATTAGTTTTGCAATATACCACATCAGAGACACAAGACTCTTATCCTGGGATATCATGTGTTCTTTTATTTTTGTTTTGTTAAAGGAAAGGTGCAGGCAGGAATGAAGATTAGTAGACAGGCAGGAAGAGAGGAGGAAGAGACATTTTATTTATTTTATTTAGTTGTACATCTTGGTTGCTTCCCTGGACCAAGATCTAAACCCAGGTCCTTGGGATGTATATGGAGGATGCATAGTGACTTTATCTGCTGGACCACCAGGGCATGCCATCATATTAACCCTTTTATACCCATACAAAGCTGAGGACTCCTTTTACTATTCTTTATTTTTCAACGTATAGACATATTTTATTGTAAAGAATTGAATATTTTCAAGCATCATAGTAGGGCATATTAGGATAAAATTGGTAGATAAAATGGAATAAAAATATGACTTCAGTGAAAAAAAGCAATGACGTAAAATTTCTGACAAAATTTGCTCAGGTATGTAGTTTTTGAGTGAATGACAGAATAAGATTATGGTATTTATACTACATGATTAGATTTAAGCGTGATGCAGTAGTTTAATCTGATTTCATTTAAGTAACTATTCATTATAACATTATATAGATTTAAGGTGTGTCTGCTCGCAAATCAATATCTGTATATATATTGTATTATTAGTCCACTAAAAGTCCAATTCCTCTTCACCATAGAATTTACTCCTTTTACTTGATATACTTTCTTTTTTTGTTGTGATGTAACTTTAAAAAATGAGATAAAATTGACAGATAACATTCATAGTAGTTTCAGATACCATGTAATGTTTGAGTATATGCATATATTCCAGAATGTTCACTAAAGTTAATCTAGTTAACACCCATCAAAACACAGCTATTTTTTTCTTGTGATGAGAACTTTGAAGATGTCCTTTAGCAACTTTCAAGTGTCCATGATAGCATTATTAATTATAGTCACCATATTCTACATTGCATCTCCAGGACTTATTTTATGACTTAAAGTTTTTACATTTTGACCAGCACCTAACTTCCTTTCCACCCATCTTTGTCTCTGATAAGCACAAATCTGATCTCTTCCTATGAATTTGGTGCTTTGTTTTATTTTCCAATTATAAGTGAGAATGTACATGATTTGTCTTATTCTGTCTGATTTATTTCACTTAATATAATGCTGTCAGGTTTTATGTTATCCCAAATGTCAGGATTGCCTTCTTTATAATGATCGAATAATATTCCATGAGTGTCTATGTATTATGTATGTGTGTGTATGTGTGTAAGAGGATTTTATATATATGTAGGATGACTATATATGTATGTATATATACACACATGTGTGTATATATACATACATGTATATATATATAAGCATACTATGGTAGTCATAATTTTTTTTTTTTTTGAGAAATTTCTGGTTTTCCATAGTGGTTAAACATTCTCCCCAATAGTACACAGAGTTTTGATTCATTTTTGTTTTTGTTTTTTTTCTTCATATCCTTGCTAACATTTAATGTTTATCTTTTGTTGTTGTTTTATAATAGTAATTCTCACAGGTTAGAGGTGATACTTCATTGTGGTTTTGTAGCATTTCCCTGATGACTAGTCATGTTGAGAACCTTTTCTGTACCTGTTGGCCATTTGTATGTCTTCGGAAAAATATCTATTCAGGCCCTCAACCCATTTAAAAGATTAGATTGTTTTGTTTTCGCTATTGAGTTGTATGTGTTCTTTATATATTTTGGATATTAACCCCTTGTCAGATAGATGGTTTTCAATTTTTTTTGCATTTATAGGTTTCCTTTTCACTTTTTCGATCATTTCTTTTTGATGTCATATCTGGAAATTGTCACTAAGATCCATGTCAAAGAAATTTTATCCTATGTATTTTCTTCTAGAAATTTTATGGTTTCCTATTTTACATTCAATTTTTATTTATTCAGTTTTTTTCTTGCCCGGTCTCAAACCCAGGTCAATGACTTTTATAGTCTCAATCTTAGTCATCTGAAACAGGGGGGCACAAAGTCTTTAATCCACTTTGAGTTAAATTTTGTTAGTGGAATAGGCTAAAGAGTCTAGTTTCACTCTTTTACATGTGAATATCCAAGATTTTCACCACCACTTTTTGAAGAGACTGTCTTTTGTCCATTGAGTATACTTGGCTTCCTTGTTGAATTTCAGTGAACAATTTGCACATCTTTTTTTTTTTTTCCTGAACACATTCTATTTTATTGGTCTTTGTTTCTGTAATAAAGTAAGTTATGCTGTTTTAATTACTGCAATTTTATAATATAACTAGAAATCAGGATGCATGATACCTCCTACTTTGTTCTTTCTCACAATTGTGTTGGCTATTGAGGTCGTCTTGTGGTTCCATATAAATTTTATAATTGTAATAATTGTCATTGAAATTCTGGTAATGATTTAATTTATCGATGATTTGGGTAGCTGGATTTTGTTTGTTTGCTTGTTTTTTTTTTTTTTTTTTTTTTTGGTAAGGAGGCCAGTAGTGCTTACTTCCTATCTCCTACATATACTTAACCCCCAGGGGATACTATGGACACCAACAAGTGATTCCCATCCACTGAGTTCAGAAGCATGAATGGTTCCGTCCCCCAAGGCCAAAGGAAGATGGAAACTGAAGCAGTCTCAGTGACCTGCCTGGGTTATTAGTTTCAAGAATTGACAAATTAATTCTTCCTATTCGCAAACATGTTTAATATTTCTATTTTGTGTGTCTCTTCTATCTATTTAATCTACGTCTTGTAGTTTGCAATGTAGAAATCTTTCATATCCTTGGCTAAATTTATTCATAAGTATTTTATTGTTGTGGATGTTATTATAGACAGGATCATTTTCTTTATTTTTTTCAGATAATTCCTTATTAGTGTGTAGAAACATTATTTATTTTTTGTATTTTAATTTTTCAACCTTGACTTTAATGAATTTATTGATTAGTTCTAACAATTTTTTTGGCGAAGTCCTCAGGATATTATTTATGTAAAAGCATGTAATATGTAAATAGAGACAATTTTATTTCTTCCATTCCAATACAATGCTTTTTCTTTATCTAACATTTTCTCTACATTCACTTTGAGTTTTTACCATAAATTAACATTGACATTTGTTAGATTCTTTTTCTGCCTCTTAAATGATCATGATTTTTTTCATTTCTATCAATGTAATGTATTATATTTATTGATTTGTTTATGGTAAACCATCCTTGCATTCTAGGGTTGTCTGACTTGAGCTTCATAAATGATCCTTCTATGTGCTGCAGAATTTCATTTGCTATTATTTACTGAAAAATTTTGTCTCTGTACTTATCAGGGATATTAGTCTGCAGTTTAATTAATGTAGTTATTCAACGACATATAATGCTGGCTCTATAAAATGAATTTGAAAACTATTTCCTCCTTTTGAATTTTTCAGACAAGTTGAAGAAAGGTTGGCATTAATTTTCTTCAATGTTTGGTAGAATTAACTCATGAAGCCACCTGGTACTGGGTTTTTCTTTGCTGAGGATTTGTGGTTACTGAATTAATCTCCTTGTTAGTAATTGGTCTGTATATATTTTCTATTTTTCTTGATTCAACTTAATGGATTACATGCTTTTAAGACTGTTAAATTGTTTTCAATTTTTTCCAGTTTGTTTATATTAAAGTTGCTGCTAGTAGTCTGTTACCATGGTTTGTATTCCTGTGGTTATCAGTTGTTAATACCTCCTTTTCCATTTTCATTTGGATTCTTTTTATTTCCTCGCTCAGGCTAGCTAAAATTTTGCCAGTTGTGTATATTTCTCAACCAACCAACACTTAGTTTTGCTAATCATTTTTATTGATTTCCTGTTATTTAATTATTTCTTCTATAATCTTGATTACATTTTCTTTCTGCTAACTTTGGGCTCAGTTTATTCATTTTTCTAGTTATAGGTTCTCTATAATGTTTCTATTTATTTTTTTCCTAATTCTGTTTAGTTGTGTGTGTATTCTTATGGCTTATTTAACCTAATTGAATAAGATTTCTGGGTTAGTTGCCTCCACAAGCAATGCAGTCGGATTGACTTAGAAATTTTCTGGGTTCTCCAGTCAGTCTTAATACTGGGTCTATATGCATTAATAGTTGGTACTGTGTCTGTATGCATTAGTAGGTGAGGCAGTGAATTAGTTCCTCTCCCTGGGAAGGCAGTAGAATGGGCTTTAGAGCCTGCACAAACTCTTTGTTTATGGATCTGAATCAAGACTATGTGCTGAATTCTTTGTAAACTGGGATATCCATGGACTGTGCTTGCCTCTCAATCACCATTGTAAGTAAGGTCATTGGTTGGACTTGCAGTTTCCCATGTGTTTCCTAGTCAGATAGAGTGAAGGCTATGTACAGCAGTGGGAAGGACTGCAAATTAGCTTATGGTCTTAACTTTATAGCTCTCATACCTCAAGTTCCCTGGCTGAATAAGGTCACTGGTTTTGGTCTTTGGACTATCATTTCTGCCTGTCCAACTATACGCTCAAGCCTTGCTGGGCTATGCAGCTATTCAGGTAGTCTAACCATGCTTTCTGTTTGGATGGGTCCAGGAACTACACTCAACAGTGGGTGGGACTGACTCAGCTCCCTTGCCTTATCAGGGGAATATAAGACTCCTGATCTAGAAAGGCTCTGCCTTTCAGGATCTGAAAAAAAGCACAATTGCATCCTTTTTCATATCCTGATTAGACCATGCCACCATCTTGACTCTGTTAATGACGGAATCACTGACATGGACTTCTACAGGTTGGAACTTGGTCTGCCAACATTCTGGTGTTGGTTTTTACAAGATATTCTCTTCTATGTCAAGTCTTATAGAATCTTCTTGGGATAATTCCTCTGGTCTAGAATATTGTGGGTGCTACCAAGAAGCATCCCACAATTCTGGGGGAACTGAATATTCATCCTTAGTTCTCTTTACCCATCAAAGAATTGTAAGCTCAGAGGATACCTCTTGGTATGAGAGGCAACTTGAATGAGAGGCAATGTAGTCATTATGTAGCCATGCCTGTTTCTATTCTAACGTGGTCTCTCAGTTTCTGTGGTGCAGAGGTATGCTTCAGCCTGACCCCTACATTCTATGAATTTCTCAGTATTGTCTCGTCCGTGAATAATTGTTTTGCTTTTTGTGAAAAGGCGTGAAATTAGGAACACTATATGTCACCATCTTGGAGATATCACCTTCAGTTTCTGTTTTTATTGTCCAACATTAAAACCTTTGTCACTTCGGTTAAGTCTTTGGTTTTTCTCTATTTCTAATGTTCATATATAAAGTAATGTGAGTGATCTGCATGATCTCTGAGGTTCCTTCTAACTGTATGATGCCTTTGTCTTTATTTTTACATCTCAATGAAAGCTCAAATGCAGCTAATCCACTTGACCCACTATTTCCTACACCAGTCTACTAATTTTCAACAATAGACTCCATGAAGATAGAGAAAATCGGTATTTATTTATTGATAAATAATCATAATGCTTTTGTAAATATTGTGTAAAATCATTATACTTGATTATCTATACTTTGATATTTCTCTTCATTTATCCATCTATCCTTTCATCATAATCTATTCATTTACCATTTATTGATTACCTAGTCACATGCTTCTTTTTGATTCTCTAAGTCCACATGCCTTCAATGACAACTGAGCTTTCAGCTTTTCTGGTCTGTGAACATTATAGTTATAACCACTCTCTACTGTATTTGAACTCCTACCACATAAATAGTAGTTATATTGTAATGGACTAAAAGTATAGTTTTTAGGACCTTATTAATATACAATCTATTCATCCTTATGCTATGTATTAATATACTGGCCTTTAATTATTCCTATCTTTCTCAAAGAGTCTATACATTTTTCCAAGGCAAAGATTTTATTTTGAAGTGTTTTCTAAAATGTATCCAAGGCATGAAATGCCAACGACACATAGAATATCAAAAGTATAATTTAATGCATTCTCTTTTTCTGTTTCTCTCTCCCACTAATTTGCGTATGAGCACATACACATACATTCCTGACTGGTATTTCCATATCCATGAACTTATTCTGGTAGGAGTTAAAACAGGAAAGCAGGGAAAGTAATACACACTTCAGAAAATGGCCACTGGATTTTTATCTAACTTAAAAGGATAATGGTCAATCCATAGTTACCTGAAATATCATCCAACTCCTTAGTTTCACACACCCATGATACATAACTGAGCTTTTCTTGCCTCATCTTTGCCACCATTTCTTTTATTTTTTGAGAGAAGCCAAGTAGTCTGAAGTTATGCTGGTGAACAAAGCATTTTAAAATAGCCTTCATTTATGAGCAATCATCTATGAAGGACTAACATTTAAGGAACCTTGCTGTGTCCTTTTTTGAGATTACAGCTTCTATACAAACGACAAATATATTTAGATGGAGCATGAAGTGTTCTTTATACAGTTTTCAATTTGTATAGTTAGCATTCGTATCTTGGAGGATAAAATGTCCAATGGGGAAATGTTTAGGAATACTAATAACTACTAATAAATAACTAAAATAGATGCTATCCCAGAAGGGCAGTGGCAGGCTACACTGTGAGGGAATAAATTTCGGTAAATGATTTATGATTTCTCTCTGAGGAAATATTGTAAATAGTTTTTCTGACTGTACACTTACTTTATTTGTTCAAAAACTTCATTGAGTGATGAGAAAGAAAAGGCCTTAATGAGATGGATAGATGTATATGTATAGAAGGCAATGGACAGATAGATGGATAGGTGGAGAGAAGGACATGGGAGCGAGGGAAATTTCTAACAGTCTATCTGATTCTGCTTGTAGGTTAATACTGTGTGTGAGAAATCACAAAAGAAAAATGTTAGGCATCAATAATTTCCTATTTTATATATTTCTTGGGGCAAATGTCTACTTATCCTGTAAACTATTGATAAAAAAGAATATAAATAACTCCTGATTAAAAGGATGCCAAATATAGATATGATTGAGGATCAAACACTCTCTCTCTATTATTTTCATTATAGAAAGAACATAAGAAGATCTCACTGTATTTGGGCTTTCCAGTGCTGCAAAGAGATGAACAGCATTGATAGACGTGTAAAATAAAAATAGGGACTTTTAGGAGTAGAACAAATTATCTCAATTCAAAGTGTGATATATGGCATTTGTTAAAAGCTTAAACCAATACTGAAATCAGAAATAATAATAATTGCCTGAAGCACAACACAGGGTTTTCTGAATATTGAGGTTGGAGCATGAGAAAAGATGAAAGTTCAGTGGTAAATAGAGACTGAGAAATCACCTAGTGACCCATTTTACAGGTGTTATTGAAACCCAGAAATGGGCCATACTTATATAAAGGCCTGGAAATACAGAATTTCATATTTCCTTAATCCGAGGAATACAGTTTCTTTTTCTTGCCATATTTGAGTTGAAAAACATGAAGTTATTATTGAGTAATTACTCTCCTGGGTAAAAACTCACCTCCCAAATAAAGGCACATATCCATCAAAAAGCATGTGTAAGAATGGCTATAGAAGATTTATTATTAATAACAAGCTAATAGAAGTCATTTAAATGTACAGCTACAGGATAAATAAAATTGTTCAATATTCATATAATGGAATTATATGTAGAAATTAAAATAAATATATTTCTGATACCTATAATAAATAGATGCATCTTGTAACACAAAATACTGCATGAAGAAGTCACATTCAAAGAGTAATTATTTTATCATTTTATTATAATGCATTAAAGCCAAACAAAATAAACTTATGGTGATAAAAATAGTATTTAATGCAGTGTTGACTACATGGTGAGAAGGAAGAGCGGGTCTGCTATACATTTTATATATTTTGATATGTGCATAGTAATTGCACATGTATGTTTATGAGTGTGCATCTACACATACATAGTGTGCATATATTGTGTGTTGACAATGTGTATATACAATAGTATGCATATAAATATTCAAACTTCAGTTAAGATTTATACAGTTTTTCATAAGTAAGTTACTCCTTAAATATTTGGAGGAGCAAGAAGAGAGGAGAATAAAGAAGAGAAACAGCAAAATAGAGGAGAAAATGAAGCTATGTTAGTGAATAAGGGCTGGAGTATGACCTACAGATGGTAAAATTCATTGATCATATTTTCAGCATGCTGATCAAGATAAGAGGTGAGGTGTAGAATGAAAACACACTGGAGAGAATTATGACTTACATTTTAAAGGGCAGAGAGCTATTCAATGGAGAGCAGAATTAGGCCCTACGTCTAGAGGTAAGGAAAGATTTATGAAAAATAAAGCTAGAATTTATTTTTGTGCAGTTGGGGAAATATAGATGCATGTTGACAAAATTCCATCCAGTAAAAATTAGTTCTCATACCAATATTTGAGCTTAAACTAAAAATATTGTTCTTATGAGCAACAATGGAATCAATAGGTAAAAGATGAGTATCTCCAAAGACTAGGAAGATAATGAAAGTCAACCTAAATGTTGTATGGAATAAAATTGCCACGAATTAGGGGAAAAAGACATTTTCAGATTAAAAAGTCATTGCCTTTTATCATTAATTGCTCATTAGAAATAGGAAGAACACGCTATGCAAGAAATATGATCCTGAATGGAAAAATTAGAGCTATAAGAAGACATGATGGGCAAAGGAATGAAAAGCATGTGGAAAATATGAAGAAATATTGATCAATTTTGGTTTACATAAAATAATGATATGAATCATAGTATTGATAAAAAGACATAAAAAGTATGGAAGTAGGGCAAATGTTAAAACTTTCTTGTAAAATATTAACTTTTCATTTCATCATATGTAATGCACATATTAAACTGTTAACTAAGGTAATGACATAATAATAGGATTCTAATGAGGGTGTGGAAGTGAATCAAGAAAAGAACAAAATAATCTTATCCTAAAGACCAGGTAAAATTGAAGTGAAATTAAAAATAAAAGAAATATAAACATATAGGAGAACTTTCTCTGAATATGTATCAGTGATAATAAATGTAAATAGATAAAAGTCTTCCATTAGACAAACATAATCAGATGAGATTTTAAAAGCACAAAATCCTAAACTACTCAAAAGTCAAAGAAGAAACATCATTGTTAGCAGAAAATATTTAGAAAATAATAGATATATAAGCTATTCTGCATTAAATCTTAGGGATGAACTAGTAGAGAGGGAAATATTTAGCATTCGATATTCTTAATATAACTCACAATCTTTAGAGTTTTCATATTTAAATATTAGTGAACAGATAGGAAAAACTTGAATAAAACAGAAGACATAAAAATAACAGCAATAAGGAATAAAATCTAAAATAAACATTATTAGAGAAGACTATTCAAGTTTTATGTTAGTATCTTGAAAAGATTAATAAAATAGATGAAAACATTAATAAATTAGAAGAGAGGAAAATGGCTTTTGGCATTTCTTTTATAAAAGGACAAATGTTGAAGAGTTAAGAGAGCCAAAAAACATAAAATTTATGCCAAATATGTTAGAACACTATGAGAGAATTTGTTTTAAAAAGTATAATAAAATAAAACTTGTCAAAACTAAATTTAGATGAAATAGAAAATAAACAATCTGTTACCATCAATGAAATTAATTTATTATTTGAAATGTTACCACCAGGAAATCATAAGTCTCAGAAAGGTTACTTCTGTTAGTCATTCTTGAGAGTTAGAATTAACACTAAATAAATTCTTCCAGACAGTCGTACAAGGAAAACATTCTCTAATTCATTTTAAAAAGCTAACATAACCTCAATGCAAAATCCAAATAAGGACACTACAATACAAGAACAAGACACATTCATTTAACTCTCGGTGAGATTACGAAACTTCAAACCCAAAATAAACAGGCCTAATTAAGTGACAGAAAAAGCAAACACATCATGACCATTTTGGATTAACTTTCGTTTAACACGATCAACTAATATAATAAACCACATTAAATACTTAGGAGAAATGGTCACAACATCAACAAACTCAAAATGAATTTAAAGGTTGAAAAGTTAGTAATTTGAGAATTCAAAGGAAGTTTCTTAATTTGATAGTGAATTTATTAAAAAAAATTAGAGCAAACAGGATAAATAATGGAAAAAAACTGAGAAAAATCACCTGTTGATGAGGAAGAAGATAAATATCCACTCATTCAACTTCTACAATAATGGCTTACAGAGGAAGACTGCAATAATGACATAAATACAACCTGACACAGTAGATTATGATTTGATAAAGAATTATCAAACTAATTACGTGAAATGATATAAATGTTTATGGAGAGGTACAGAGAAATATTGTTTCTTTTTTAGAATTAATAAAGGCTTATCAAGATTGTTGAATAAGAAATCAATTTACCAAAAAGTTGCATATCTACACAGGAGGGAACAAATTTAAAACTGATGTTAGGAAGAGACCATTCACATAAGCAGAATTTTATGAATGCCAAGGGAAATCCCACACAAGTTATTGTTAACTTTATGAAGAATATGAAACTCTACCTTTTGACATAAATATAACTTGATTAATTAAGAAACATGGAACTGTATATATTAGAATATTCAATATGATAAGGATATGAATTCTTCCCAAGGTCTTCTATAGATTTAATGCATTTTTATATCCCATCAGTTTTATTATAGATTATATATACATATATATTTGTTTCCAATATTTATACATAGTTTTATATACACACATATAATGGCAAATATATAATTGACCCTTGAACTATAACACATTTCAATTTTAGGCAGATTAAAATATGAAAGGCAAATGTAAAATGCTGTTACGACACACATTGGTATATTACCTAATTTAATCTGCAATGACTATGTTATTATAATGTTTGCCACTCATAATTTACAGATGAGCCACTTGCAAGTGAAATAAGTTGTATCTAGCTCAAAGTCACAGAGCCTGTGTTGGTTTAGGTATTCATTTCACATTAAGTTATAACATGAAATAAATGTGCTCAACTTAATATATGGTTTATGGGAAACAGAATATTAAAGTATTGACATAAAATCCCTCTACACACCTTTTAAATCCTCACAAAATCTTAGGATATGGCCAGACATTCTTTGTGTCTGGAGCGGGAAGAAATTATAGGCAGTGATTAAATGTCTCTGACAATTCATTATAAAAATAAGAGAAATCAAAGTATCAAATTATATACACTTTATTGATCCTGTTCATTAACTACACAGGTGGAATGACACCCTGGTAAGCTAAAATAACGCATCTGAGCAAGAAAATTAAACGTGCTCATCATTAAAGGAATTGAATCCAACATACTTCTTGGAATCTTCATACTGTCCAGTCCATAGAGTGGTTTTCAACTGAAGATAATTTGACTATGAAATTCTCCTCCTCTACTTATCATTGAAAGAGAAACAGTATAATGTAGACCAGTATCTAGAGAATATCTTCCAGGACAATTTGAATCCTGCTCTATATTCTACTGGCATGGGACAGGGGCAAGTCACTTCATCTCTCTCCTCTTTGGTCCCTCATCTATGAAATTATAGTGACAAGAGTACCTTCTACAGAGGGCAATTGTGAGGACAAAAAGATGGCTGAATAGAGTCCGTGCAGGGTGTGTGTTCTGTCCATTTCTTGATCCCTATGATTTGGTGTATAGGAGTATTACGCTAACACTGTGAAGAGTTCTTCAAGTCAGAATTGAAATCTTGTAGTTCCTATAAGGTCTACCATTCATCAAGTCACTTCAGCTGAAGTTATTAATCTATTTCAATTGATTGACAGTTGTGCAGCAGTCAGTTCTCTGATTTATAATTTGGACCCAGTTATTGAATTTATAATTTGGACAGAGCTCTAAATGCATTTTTGATTTATGTGTGTCCCCCGCGCAGTCACAACAAATCATGGGTGGTTGAGCAACATTTACTGTAAGACACACATATTGAGCAGTGGGATTTTCAAGGGCAAAGAAATTTTTATTTCTGCATGTAAATGTAGGAAATCCATGCTACAAATAAATGCCACAGGAGCTATGTGATCAAGCAAGGAAAGCCCTGCCACTCAATAACCAGAAAATCCCAAATTCTTTGTAGAAATTGGTTCCTTCTGGGGTTGCATCATGAACTCTGAGTTGTGCCAGACTGTGGTTCACATCTAGGTCAGCATTTTCACTTTACACGCAAGAGGGCTGAAATTCTCAAGGCTTCAAAGAAATTAGTGGCTAAATTGGAAATGGACCAAACTCCCCAATTCTTTTTTTTTTTTTTTTGTCATCCTTCCACTATAGTACACAGTTATCTGTGACTCAGTTTCTGTCTCTGAGAAATATAAGACTCATCATAGAAGTCCTGCTTCTCAATGAAATTTTTTAAAATCTTCAGGCAATATATTTGAAAGAACTTTATCAAAATACAAATCCTTGAGGTAAGGAAAGATGGTGATGGGGCAGGGGTTAAGTGGTTAAGTGTGCCCATTTATCAAGGAGTTAGTGTTAGCAGAGGGCTCCATCATCCATGTATTTTCAGTTTTAATTCTCACAAAAGCCCATGACATTTTCTTATTTTCAGAGGATAAAATGGAGGCTCAGCTTGGTTAAGGAAATTTGTCTGGTAGAATTTCAAGCATCTGTGTCACTACTGTGCAGTTACTGAACACATTCAAGTTGGGTCTGTCAGGACCATTACTCGGAGACTGAAAATTAATATTTTCTGGCAAAGCAAAAAAAAAAAAATCCTGCCTCCTTAAGATTTGACCCTAATTGTAAAACAGTTTTCTTCTTGCTGCAGTATTAGGTGTCACATTAATCTTTCTTTCTGACCTCATTCTGGCAAATCAGCTTGGAAAGAGGAATAAATAATGCTCCTATAAATTGATTTATATGAACTCTAGAGATAGAGTACTAGCAAAAAATACCAGATCACATCTGGGCCACTCAGTCAGTAGATCAAAGGTGTCTGTGTCTTATTATTTGTCTTCACATCAAATTCAGAACGATTCCTGAAATGCCTACTTTCCTAATGTCATACATTTAATCAAGCATCCTGCACTTTGGCCCTCTATGATGCAGTCTCAAATATCGTGCAATAACTTCTCCAATGGCCAGGTGACAACCAGTTGTAGCTACCTGAACTTGAAGGGGAGGATCCCACTAGAGCTACAAAAACGACTAAGGCTGTCATTACACATACAGATACTTAAATGAACTCTGTAATAAATAAGCTATTTTACGGCATACTTGTCTCTTCTAGTCTGCACTCTATGATGAAAGCCTGATCATTGGTTTTCACTTTTCTTAAAATAAGTATTTTTACTTAATTTTTTATTTTAGTTGTACATCTTGGTTGTTATCCTGCAGTCTCTGGGATGTGAATGAACCCCAGTCCTTGGGATGTATATGAACTATGCTTGACCCGATGTGGGGACATACCTGCTCTCACTTTTAAACTCTGATTGTTACTGAATGTAACTTTCCTCCAGTGCAGCACACAGTGTAGACAGCATGCTCGTTCCCATGTTTCCTCACACTATTCCAGCCATAGTCTTCTTGCTGGAGGTCATTAGCATCTTCTTTTCATTCCAAATGTGTTTATTGCAGGTCTGAGTTTTGGTTAGTACTCAACAAAGGACATATCCACCAACCTCTATAATCATAGTATTTTCTTGAGGGGGCAGGACAAATAAGTGCTTAAAAAAGGAAAGGCAGTGTATGATCATGAGTTAAAGTCATTGTTATAGATTCCTTCACTACAAAGGTAATTGCAAAGAGGATTAAAAGCATAGGGATGCATTCAAGAGATGAAATCTATACAACAGCTTGAGAGGGTCATCAGAGGAGAAGGGACATGAAGGAAAAGAGGAACAAAAATACAATGCAGATTTTTTTTGGGGGGTAGAGCTCAGTGAGAATTTTCTAGTGGATTGCCATATTTAGTGAATAAAAATATAGGCAGTTCAGTTATTTGAATTCAAAACAAATGGTTCATATATATTTTAATACAGATGACTCATATGAATAATTACACTAATAATTACACATTATTCATTTGACACTCATATTTAACTGAGTATCTAGTTATTTTACTTGAGAAGCCGAGACCAAGATCAGGATTTCTGTACACCACTACTTACATTACAGAATTTTTCAAAGAAGAATGAGGCTAGTGGTACAGAAAAATAAGAATTTATAATATTTTCCAATATCAGAAGTGTAGAACATGTTTAAGCAGAAAATAATGTATACAAATAATAAATACTGCATATTGAGTCTAAACTTAAAGTTGTAGGCATAACTAATTAGAACTTTAATTAAAACATGCATTTACATTGCTGTTCTGAGAGCAAAGCATAGAAATTATAGCATTTCAGGGGAGAGTATGCATTCACCTAGAACTTGTAGTTTCAAAATTGCAGTGAAATCTGCTCATGTTTTGGAAGAGAATAATAGTATGAGCAGCACACATGGGTGACTTTTTATACCATAATGATGCCAATTCAACAAGCTCCAGGGCCAAGAAAGAAAGGAAAAATAATGTGTCATCATTTTTGGGAAAATGAATTATGATTAAATGTAAGTATTTAGTAAACGAGTACTTAAAACTGTCTTAAAGATTCAGATTACACTAAAATGTCGAAGCAGCTCAGGAACTTATGTCAAGAGTGAAGAAGTGACCATGGCAACAAACAAAAGTGGTAAACAACGTTTGATCAAAGAACTATGGAGGGGAAAAAATTATTTAAAGTACACAGAAGATATTTTGCACATTTTGTATATCACAGAAAACTGAGAGGCAGAAGAAACCTAATAAAACACAATGCACGGGTGCACCCTGGCAGAGTGGTGGTTGGGTGCAGTCCGCGTACATCCCAAGGTCCCAGTTTTGTGTTCCAGAGGCAGCAGGAACAAGCTAATTGTTGTTTACCAAGGTTACAAGTAAATAAAAATAAAATAAAGTGCTAGTTCTTTTTCTCTTCCTACCTGCCTCCCTCTGCTTTCTTTCATTCCTGCCTGCTCTTTAAAAAAAAAAAAAAAGAATAAAGTGTGTGGAATATGCAGGATGAAGATGAGTGGTTGTTGGTTAGGTAATAATAGGTACTTGATAACAATATATGCAACAGAATGATATAAAAGAAAGCATCATAAAACTTTGAGCAGGAAGCAAGCTTTGATGGAGGGACTAAATATAAACCTCATTTATCTGTTGACTTGAAACATGGAGGCTAGATTTGTGGGCATATTGTTAGTGTAGTTTTTCTGTAGCATGAAGAGAAGTGCCTCACTGAGTGGAGAGCAATGGAAACAGACCACTTCCAGTATTACTCCTTCTCGCCTATCTGTCAAGACATTTTTTAAAAATTCAGAAAGGCTGCCATATATGACTTTCAAATGAGGCAAATTTCCATTTTGATTGTTGTCAATTATTTAATATTCATCTCTTTTGTAAAAGGAAATGGTAGACCAGTTGTAGCAGTCAGCGCTTTTCATAAAATAAAGTGTGTTACCTGGAAGAGCCCAGTCATTCTTTCATATTACTGCACTTCAGAGTTGTCTCGGAACAGATAAAAACTAAAAATTTCTAGGATCTGCTCATCACAGTTTTTTTTTTTTTTACTAAAGTTGCAACTTTTCTAATCTCATTATTTATATGCCTAATTTTTCCCACTTAATTCCATTTTTATTAGATTAAAAATTACGAAAGTGTGTTTTTCTGTAGCAGCAAACCAGTTGTTCCTTCATTGTTTCCACTTTGTGGGGTAATTGTTGGTCCAGGGAAGTTTTCAGATATGGTTATCAAATTCATTAGATCTGCAGCAGAGGTTAGAAATATTGGGAAATGAAAAAAAGAATTCTCAAGGTGATTTTGTTCACTACTTGTATTTGGGAATCACAAGTCTATTCTATGGCCATGATTTACTATTTAAAGAAACCAAGACTGCAGAAAGTTAAAAGTGTTTTCTCAGTGCCACTGAGTCTTTTCTTGCTGAAAAAGAGTAAGAGCTCAAATCTGCAATTTCAGTGTTCTGGAACTTTTGCATCTACAATTCTGCTGCAGTCATTTCCTCAGTCAGTTTGACAACCAAGTTCTCTTTTACATAAACTTAATCTGAGAAAAAACATGGCAATCTGCCCCCTGGAAGCATTATTTTTGAAGACAGAGAAATTCAAAGGATTGCTGGAAATCAGGGATCAAAGGGAGTCATTTAAGGGTGAGATGAATATCAATTTCTTTCAACCATTGTATATGAAAGAAATGAGCAATGTCTTCTTGTCACAGTGTGAGATCAAATCCTATAGACCTCATTAGCATTCAACTTTTTAATGATGAATTGTTTATAATTAATTTTAATGTATATTTTAAAGTACTTGATTAATTCCCAAATGTAATAGCTACTTACAATTAAAAAATATTCCCTAATGCCCCAGAGTGTATCATTCTGATTTCATAGACTTTATAGATAAGGAAACCTATGTTTGGGGGTGCATAGCGCAGTTAGTGAGTGGTAGATCCAAGGGTAAAATTGGTTTCTGTGTCTTACTTTCTAACATTGCATTTATGCTGTCTAAATCTATCCTCCTCTTTGAAAAACATGAGAAAATACTTTTTTTTAAACTTTAAAAGATCTAAAGAATATACATGCAATTTTTAAAAATCCACTTTGAGTGTAAAATATTTAACTACAAAATGCATTAAGTGATTGTCTGGGCTAGAACAGATACTCAGAATGCAGCATTAGAAAACATAGTTAAAACAAGCTTCAGTTCCTCTCTATAATCTGTATCAGATCAAACAAAGCAATCACATAAAAATCAAACAAAAAATAACAACAGCAAGAGGAAAAGAAAAAGCACCTTGAACACTCATGTAGGAATATGCAAATATGTTTCACTGTATCATATTTATGACTCAGAAATGTCAAGACAAAGAACTTTATTGCATCCAAAAGAGGGTTTCAAACCTGTAGACAAATAACTGAAGAACTTGAGGTAAGGAATACCTCATGGGAATCTTTTCAAGGAAGGGCCATTCTTTCCCTTAGACACACACATCTCCACAAAGAAGGAAGCAGCTCTGCATCATAGGCAACTCTGGAGAAAATGATGCTTTGGAGTATTGCATTAATTCTCCCTGAAAATACCTCACACCTATCACCACATCCACATGCCCTGTCCCAGAAATGAGAGAGGTGTACAGTGAAAAAAAAAAAAAAAAAAGAAAATCTTTTTCTGACTTTTACCTCCTCTAAAAGAGGTTGGTAGGAAAAAGGAATTTTTCTTGACATTAGAGAATAGAGAACATATAATCAAGAAGGTAAACTGATGAACTTGATGAACTTGTCAGGGAAGGGTCATTCACTTACCCAATGAAGGTCTGAGCTGAGACAAATGTCACCTAGAGGAAGGAGATACTAGTGAGGAAGAGAGTTAATTGACTGCTTCCTTAAAGTTCAATATAATTATATATGGTGCCCATACCCACGCTTGCACCTCTGCCAAGAAATAAGATGAGAAGGCCAAATGTCAGATGAAATTTAATGATGCAACAGGTACGGAGATTGAGGGTAGAGTTTCCAGATGAAAAAGACAGAACACACTGTTAAATTTGAATGTTCCATAAACATTTTCTTTTAAAGTTGAAGGCTGTTCCAAGCAATATATGAGACATTTTAATATTAAATTGTTATCTCTTGATTCCATAAAGATAAAATTAAAATAGTTGTAGTGTACTTTTTTTGGGATCATCTGGTAAGCCAGATAATCTTGTCTAGGGGACAAGAGTCAAGCTTGACTAGGGATGAGTTATTAATGGACCCCTCCAAGATAGAAAGTGTAAGAATCTTTTGAGAATAAACACACACACAGGCAAGTGAATTAGGAGAACTCTATGATACCAAGTCAAGTTATAAAGTAGTAAGTACAAAGGGTATCAAATTAAAATAATCATCCTTGTTTTGATGGCTTCTGTTCTTAATTATCAATGACAAACATCTCGTTTGTGAAGAACAACCCTCCTTCATTCCCAGACACACCACGGTCTGACCAGTACTTTCAGTTTTCTTCTCACCCATTGACTTGATGCTCATCTTCATGTGCTCTTCAATGCCACTGATGTTCACACCTGCGCATTCCCCTCCAGGCTCTACCTCACTGTCACTGCTGCTGTGCTCAGTTTTGTATGTCATCTAAGATAAATCTTTCAAGATATCAGAGAGATAGTCCCCTAGAGGCTCCATTGACCCAAACAAAAAGACACATACATGGAGAAATTCTCATTCAGATTCACACCCCACGCTATTGTGACTGAAATCAGTGAATTCATTCCCTTGGTAGGCATCAGTCAAAAGACACAGTTTTTTTTTCATTAAAAAATAGTTTATGATTTACACCAAGAAAAGACAGAGAGCTCATTCTCAAAGCACCACCTCTTGGAGCATTCTATTTGTGGTGACTTTATAGGGACTGAACTGAGGCAGTGTGAGTGGTAATTGATCTGATTGGTCTCAGGTCATAGGGTGGGTCATGAGGAAGTGAGTGGTGATTGGTTCTAACCCTCAAGTTCAGTCATGGTCATCTTTTAGGTCACATTTGTTCTGTTCATGTTTAGGCTATTGGTCAGGTCACCCTTAGCTTTTAGGTGTTAACACCACCCAAAGGGAGGTGTTAGTGCTTTTCAATGAGAGCTGAATTGCTAACACTATGGGCATCACATCAGCCCTATTTTTGCCTCATGAATTACAAAGCAATTCACAAAGACTTTGTCTGCTTCTAGTGCTCAACTATCTAAGATTGCAAGAAGGGACCTGTTCTGGCAGTCAGTTAGGTCTCTCATCTATACATTTTCTTTAGCTTTTGTACATGTATACCTAGCTCTCTGTGTGCCCTCATGAAGTCACCTCACTAAAACTGCTCTGCTAATTTTGAGAGCAACTCGTTTTGAAGCTGGGAACATTTTTGTAAACAGAAATAAATCTCAAGTACTTTCTAACCAGTTGCTATACTTTTGAATATTCCACAATAAAAGATTAAACATTCTTTAACATGCTGAATTTATATGAGTTCCAGCTGAAGCATTAGTCTCTCAAGGGTCACAGCTGCCTAATACTATTTTCTGAAATTCTGATCACCTCAGATTTATGTACAGACACAATTCATTCCAGGTCACTTGTTCACTCACCAAATGTTTCATGATGATATTTATATAAAGACACTAACATAAAGTAAATATATACACAATAAGATAATGTGTTTGGAATTTCTTAAACCTCTTACCTCTCTCCAATTTGCTTACCCCTATCTTACCTTGATCTAGAAAGTCATTAATTGCTTATTGCCTCAGAGGAGCAATATAATTATATAATAGCAGAAAAATCAGGGAGACTCAAAGATCTAAATTCTTTTCATGCTAGGGTGCTGAAAGGAACCCACATATTTTTTAAGACTGCTGGAAGATGGTAAAACAAGGAAGCCCATTCCTTCCTTTTCTATTTCCCATCTCATAAATATATTCTGTTAGGGGTAAAAGTTAAGGAAAAAAAAAAAAAAGGAATATATTGTTGACATTGATGGGTCTCAATAGACAAAATCTGGGTAAAAGAAAACAATATATTTTCTGCTAAAATTCATCCTGCTACTTATAATCATGATACTCAACTAAATTTTGGCTAATTTTAGTAGCAGGGCTTTAACAAATTAGTGATATAGGACAACAGAATTAAATCCTTTTCAATGTACATAAGAACCTATGCTAAGCCTAATTATAATCCTCTTTTATCCTAAAATGCTTACCTCTGATATGACTAGATCAGAAAAATTTAACAGAGGAAAACTCCCTTTTAAAGATAATTTCAGTTTTTGATATTGTCTTGCATGTCTTGGTCGCTTCTTTTTTAAACGTAATTTAATTTTCCAGTGAAGCAGTTTGATAGGACAAAGGATTCAAATTAGCTTATCGAAGGAAGAGTGGTGAATTCGGGAAATTTAGAAAACATTGCTACTTGAGGAGTGGTGAATTGAGGATGTCTCAGTAGGGAGAATAAAGCAGAAAATGTTAGGTTGAACAATCTTTCAAATCTAAAAGGCTATTATTTTTTGTGGCAAATATCAAGACAACAGTGTTCATCAAATATGTCAGCCACGAAAATGAAAACTGGGGTTATAACAAAACTGCTCATCAACTATGAATGGTAAGTCTAGCTTAAGAATATAGTTATTTTCATGATTAATTTATTCATTATTAGACTCCTAAATAGGATGGTATAAGTGGGCTTCTATTATTTGTGATTCTTCACACTATTTTTTTTCTTGTCTAGAATCTGTCTGAGTCAAGAGAGTTTCATATTCGTAAGAATGTTTCTTTGTACTTTGGTATCATTAGAAATTACCAGACGTTCCCGCTAGAGATATTAAGGCATTTATATGAAACTATTCAAGTAATAAATGGCATGCCATTGTTAACACAGAAGAGGTTTTGAAATCCATCTTCCCTGTGAGTGCTAAGTTAATCAAATCACTTATCCTCATATGAACCTAAGATCAATCCTCTAGACACTCTCTTTCTTCAGTGAGAGAAGGCTAACTCTGAGTCCATGACCCTAGGGATGAATTTGCCTGGCAATAAAGAGTTGAAGAGACGAATAAGGGAAAGAATAAAGGACATGGTTGCCACGACCAGTGACAGTTACCTCACCTTGGGAAAGTCACTCTTCACATGTGAGTGGCTGATGTGTCTTTGGTATACCAAAGTGAAGATTTGACCTCATTACTTGCCTTCTTAAAACACTTCTAAGGCTCTGGGATAATGTCAAATGAATAACAGATAAAATTAAACTCCTTAGTGAAATTTTCCTCTCTAGCTAAATTTTATAACAATTTTTTTCCTTCTCATTTCCTTTATGGTCTACCTCTTTAGAATTTAATCTTTATTTCACGCTACTCTCTTACATGCATTCTCCATTTATGCTTAGTCTTGGCCATACTTACATTTTTGTCGGCTCAAGATCACTTAGACAAAAAGTCATGTTTCATAGGATAAAGAATTGCTAATGAATGAGGTAGAGTTAAAGAAGGGAAACAATTATTTCTTTACCATTTAGCTTCAGAACCAATACTGGCAGATTGTATCTGCTAATAAAGTCTCTAAACCATCTGCAGAGAAATCTGTTCCTCCTGATGACAATGTAGCAACTCTTAAAGTAATTTGTTTTATTAGTGATGATCTTTAAAAGCTCAAATACCAAGCATAATCAGTGCCTAGATGATTAATAAATGTTTCGAATGTCACATTGTTTAAGAATCCATATACACATCCTAGTCGGAACTTCACAAGAAAGAGATATTACTAATGGCGCATACTCATACAGGACAAAGAATTAAACATTGTATCCTGCCAGTCGATTATAACCACTTATAACCTGTCATTCAAATGTTATGTTAATAGTAACTACTTTTAATACTCTGAAAATCATGACAATGGATACACTTAGCACACGTGAATTCAATACAGGACAGAAGAAAGCATTTCAAGATGACTGAATTTATAAACAGAGTTACAGAAAGAATTCAGTGCAATTTGAATTCTGGATATATTCATCTTGGAATATTGCAGTGAAAATTTGGATTTCTATGTATTATTCATTTTGGAATCTTGCAGTAAAAATTCTGTGAAATGAGGAAATGATTTGTTTTTGCATTTTCTTATTCCGAGTTGATTCCCTTTTCATTGATATTTATGGCAAAAAAATCTGAATGTGTTTCAGAGTTGTTAGTTATACAATTAAATACAAACCACTGGAAACAGCTATTTTGTAATTCTTTTGTAAACATGTGTATGGAAATTAAATTGAAATTTTCTCCAAATATCTAAGAAGTCTGAAGAAAGGGAAGATATATGTCAATAAGTAACCTCTAACACTCTTTAACAAAACTCATATTTTATATGAAAGGACAATGGAAAAATTGAGATGTAATGAGTATAGAAAGGATTTTATAGCATCCTTAAGAGAATAGTCATGCACAAGAGAAGTCAAATTTTCAATTCTGTTCTCTAAGCACAAATTTATAGCCAGTGTGCAATAGAGTCCAAGAAAATCATGTGGTCTGACTGAGTGGAGAAGGCAAACATCAGAGTTTGGAACAGGTGACATAGCTTCACTCTAAAAAGTAGAGCAATATGAAAGAGACGAATCCAAAGAAGTTATGACAAAGTGTCTCCAAAGTATGTGGCTAAGGATTGATCTGTCCATACACAGAATGATGCTTTGCAGCTTTACAAAAGCTGGCAACTAGAGAGTGAAGCATAAATAATAGAGGCTGAGAAGTGTTGGGGATATTGACATTCTGATACCCCCCACCCCCCAGGAACCTGAGCGTCTGAGGGAGACTCCATATGGCCATGCTTTAGAAATTACATCCCCACTCTAGAATAAGACTTTTATAGACTCAGCCTAACACCAGGCCTCATCTAACTGAAACCAGGTCTTGATAATAAGCAGTAAGAGAATAGGATACTAACCTATATAGGATATAGAGTATGGAGATCGAAAGATCGATTCCTTTTCACTTAGAGATGTGAGAAACACATTGGACAATCCACAAGTCATTAAAGGCATAAAATGAGGTCTATCAAAATTTAGGGTGACTAGCTAGGAACTGACTTGCCCATTATAATAAAAAAGTCAATGCTTTTAGATGACGTCCAAAGAACCTAGAAGTCACAGAAGATATAATCTACAATGGCCACTTTATAATATAAAAAATGCTACATTCTCAAAGAAACATGGAAATGTGTTCTCTTCTAGAAAAATTAGTAATAGTCAACCCAGTGATGGTGCTAATGTTGGATTGATAAAATTTCATACATCATGAAAATGTTCAATGATAAAAACATATGAAAAGAAAATAGGGTCTTAATATATTTATGGACAATCTGACAATAAAATTATTATCTATGAATGAGAATCAAATGGAAATTTTTGATCTTAAAATGTGAATAACTGAAATAAAAATCAACTGGATTATAGTGCTATGCGATAATCCAAAGTATAAACTAAATAACCATGGGATCACACTGAAATAAATAATTGAATAAGTGAATGGAATAAATGAGATACACCTGTGTAGAATAATTCTAAATAATTTATATTGATATTCCACCTTCTCAGAATATAACTGTCCTTAACTTTGAGTGTCATATACTGACTTCTTTCTGCAGAATATGAGAAGGGGGAAAAAGGTAGCAACTTTATGAAGGGGAAACTTTTTTTTAGAATAGATATTTAGCAATACTTTTAAAACAAATGCAATTCTCTACTCAATTTTCTCTTTAAAATTGTTAGGCTGCATTTAAAACACAAATGCTGTCATCATAAGAGGAATGTATTCAGTGAGTGTATGGGCAAGAAACTTTCATGGTCTCTTATGTTTTGTTATATCACTCAGATTCCATTCTAAAATGACTAATTTTGTTTAGTTCCCCCAGAGTTACAACTAGAAAGATATGTTTGTAACTTAGAGGAAAACTGCAACACTGTTTCAGTCTCATAGTCATGATGCATATCAACAGTCATTCATCATGTCTTGGTATGATGAGATGAAAACGGCCCTCATCCACAAAATACAGAACTAATATAATCATGAGAAAAATATCAGGCAAACATCAATTCAGGTAAGTTGTATAAAATGTCTGCACAATACCACTCAAACTGTCAAGGTCACCAGAAACAGGGAAAATTGGAAAACCTGTCACAACGAAGAACAAAAGGAGACCTGATAGCAAATGCAGTGTCATACTCTGTACAACAACATAGAAAAATTAGATAAAAGTAGGGATATATGAAGTAAGGATATTAGTTAATAATTTATTGATATTGATTCCTTAATTGTAACAAATACTCTTTAAGATATAATGATAGGGAAAACCAGCCACAGATCTATGGGGATTTTATGTATTATGCTAGTCATTTTTCTATAAATCTAAACTGTTATAAAAATAAAGTGGACAGATTGTAGTTGAAAAAGAGTCAATGACTTGAAGACATATCAATATGAGTTATTCAACATGAATAACATAAATGAAAACGACTTAAGAAAAATGTGGCTGAATGTAGCTGTAATCAGAATTTTCAGAAAGAGAAGAACGATCGGCATGCATTTTTTGAGAAAATAACCCAAAATTTATTTGCAAATGTTTGCATATTATATAACAGGGAATATAAGGCTTTGATTCCTTTTCAACCAGAGAGGATTCTGAATTTCATACGGTATGGTGGGGATGATGATGGTGCACATTATACGGTCATTCTGACACTGGATTAATTATGGGGTATGGTATGTCACAAACATTGTATTTTAAAGCTGTTACTATGTATTTTATAGCTGTATATGCTTATGGAACAAAGTGAGAAAATATTTTATAAGTATGTATGGAAAAACATTAGGTTGTGGACTACTATGATAAATTATCAAGGTAGACCAAAATTATTTCATAATTTTATGTGAGTTAAGAAATAAGAAGACCTGGTTTTTCCATAGCATTGAGATCATCTCCAGAGAAGCAATCCAAACCCGTTTTCCTATATTACACATAAAGACACTTCACAAAAATGATCTGACCTTTCTTTGTCATCCTCTCTTTTCTATTATACTCATCTATTTACCACATACAGTTGTCAAAGAAACTTAAGGACTCAATGGTTCCAAATGATATCACCTGGATATTATAATTCCCAGTATCCAAAGAAAGCTCATATCTTTCAGTGCTTTACTGAGGTAGCAATGCCCTCTTACAGGTATGAGTTGTTCATTACTTTGATGGATTTTCAAGGAAGGGCAAAGAACATTCAGAAAACTTTTCAATGGCATAGATCCCCTTTCCCCCACCTACTGTGCAAACCTGAGTTGAATTTCTTTTAGGATGTTTTTCTCTTGCCATATAACTGGAAATTGTAGCAGGTTCTTCTGTCTGTGTTAATCTGGATATTTAAGAAAATGTTAATTTTCCATAAGGTTTTCATTACTCTCTTTTCCAGCTGATGAGTGGCTATGGGTATACCTCCTGGCACTCATCCTGAAAGCTGATACATTCACATTATATAAAAAAAAAAAAATACAGTCTCTTGTTAATCATCTTATTTAATACTGCTTCACTCAGAAAGGATTCAATCATTTCTGGGAAGCAGACTGAAATCTAATTTTTTCTTCCCAATTACAATAAGCAAATTCAAATCACCACCTCTCTGTTTTAAAGGTAATTTAATTGTCAATGAAACTGATAAGCTTGTAGTTTGGCAGTTGTATATCTTTTTCAGTGAACTAAAGATGATGAATCAATATTGATTTCCATTGACCTGAGCATCATGTAAATATTTCATCAAGAATCAGATTTATTTTCAGATCATTTAATAGAAACATATGAAGATATGGTTTCAATTTGATAACTCATATTTATCAACATTAATAAATTAAGCTAAATTATATAATCTCTACCACTAGGAGATAGATTCTTTATATTTTTTTACTTAGAAAATATTAATTAAGCAGGTAATAGTAAAAGCATACATATTTTTCCTGTTTAGCTGCCAGTAAGCTAAATAAAGTTTCCATTTTTAACTTTGTTCCAAAATCAAAAGGTGATTTAAGAGTTAAATTTAGTATAGTAGGATTAGTTTTGTTAATTTTATTACTATTTTGACTGTAAGATTCATTAATAAAGGCTTAGCTCACTTGTTACAGCTTATGGATAAATGTTTTAAATTTTAGCCTTGGCATGAGAATCAGGTATGGAATATATTATTATTTCTATTCCTTACCACCTTAGTCACACTAGTCAAATCACTTAATCTCTTTGAAACTCAGTTTTCTTCATTTGGAAAATGGAAAAGTCTTAATTTTTAAATGAAAATATATGAACACATCTATGGAGAATGTGTTTATGTGCATAAATTTTCTTGCTTGTTCAATTATATCATAAATATTTCCTCTGAAATAGTCTCTTCCCATTTTTACTAACATAACATTGGTTTATAATACTATATATACATTCTGTGACTAGATTCACACCTCATTCAATGTGTATAATTGTACCCATCACCAGAGTTCCAGTGTCCTTCACCGCCAGTTTGATCCCGTCTACCAGATGTTTCTCCTCTTCTCCCCCACCCCCTCAATGGACTTAATTTAGAGTTTTCAGTTCACAGCGTATCTGTTAAACATTCTAATCTTTAATGTTCCCAATAACTCTGGAATAGTCACATGATTGTGCTAAAAAGCTTATGTCACATACTTACAACAACTGGACATTTAGAGAATAAATTCATTTGACCAACTTAGAAAAGAGTGAGTGATGTATCTGAATATAGAGACTACCTTTTTAACATAACTTAGAAGTTCTTGGAGAGGGATTAGGTAAATAAATGATGGCTGACATTACTGATTGTGAAACTATCAATTCTCTCCTTCCTTTTAAGAGTAACCTCCCTGGTACATAGACACTCAGGGACTTTATCTTTCAGCCCTCATTATAATATTAGACATCCATAACACTAAGTCCAGCGAAATAAAAAATAATCAGAATTGATGAGAATAACTTCAAAATCATGCTGCTAACAGAAATGTGGGTAAACTATCCCTTTCTTTGTTATTTACTCTCTTTTTAATATTTGTTATACTTGTTTATGATTAAAAACTCAAGAGCATATATCTAAATGTTGAATGTTTTTCAAAGGGAGAGTAGAAAGTACCATCAGAAAAGTGTATAGTGTGGTGGTGGCCTTACCTGGTGCAAAGGCTTTGCCTTCATGTATTAAAACAAACCTTTGCATATCTCATTCTCAGATCAACCAACTCTTATCCACACTGGAAAGGAATTGACTTTATGGTAAGATTTTGTTGGAGAGTACATGAAACTTCTAATAAAATCCAGATGTGGAGATGAAAATTTAACTTAAGTACCAAAATATGAAGGAACACATTTGTGTAATTGCCAATTAGCCTTTCTACTCTGCATGAAGTAAACTATAGACAAAGTTAAAACTTTCCCCAGGAGCAAATTTGAATCTGCTCAAGTGACAAAATCCATTGTGCTGTCATTATACTCCTTTTTGTGTTGGAGCCTTGACCCCTCTTGAAATAGAAAGAGGAAAAATGTCTTTGAGTACTAGGTAGATTTCAGTTAAATTCTGCTTCCTATCTTTATAACTGTGAAAACACTGACAAATGGCTTAGCCAGTTCAGGCTCGCCAAGCTAGAATATAAAATAAATACAAAATGTTACCTAATTAGGCACCTGCAAGTTTTCTATAAAATGAAAATCACCGGGAATATTACATGATTGTCACTCTTTGGAGCAAGATATAAGTGTTTGGATATTTGTATCTAAACTGTCCCAACTCTAATATTGTAAGTCACATGTGTAACTTAAAAGCTTTCTATTAGCCACATTAAAAACTAAAGCAAAAATAATATAATAATACTCTCATTAACCCAATATACATAAACATTCAATAATATAAAAATTATTAATAAGATGTTTTACATATTTTGTTTTCCCATATCTTTGCAATCAGATGTCTTTATTACACTCACAGCATATTTCAATCTGGACTGGCCACATAGTGAGTGTTCAATAGTCCTCTCTGACTAATGGCTACTAGATTGGGCAGTGCAAGTGGATACTGTTTAATGTTTAGTAGTTATTCTGGAAATATTTTAAAGAATAATGACCCAGGTTACACATAAACTAGAGGATAGTGATATCTAAGATATCTCTGCTCGTCAGACCTTGATTATACACAATTGATGCATAATTAAAGAAGAATAAAATAATCTTCAGCCTATAATTAATACTAATATGTAAGTGTATGTTTATTTTGAATATGATCCTAATTAAAGTGGATTTCAACACATACATCATTAACTCTCTGTAAGCAGGCTAAAATGCCATGATTTTAGTGCATAAATGGGAGGACCAGATTTTGAGTGAGTTCATCAAAGTTTTTTTTCCCCCCTCAATCTTAGAGGCAATTGTAAAATGGAGTCTTTTCAATAAATTCTAAGGTTCTTTCTTTTATTATGTTAATTTGCATGCTTTCTTTTGTCTATTTTTATTTACTTGCTAGTAGGGGAATATTAATAACAAAAAAGTTATGGCTTTAGTACAGATTTTTTAATTCTCTTTAATATATTCAGAATATTTGAGCATAATGAGCAACTTTTAAACATGCTACAAGAACGATTTTTTTCCATCAGCTACCTACCAGATTGTTATGCTAGGCGCTAAACAACCCCAGATCACAGAAAAATGAATATTAAAACATTTTCACAGGAAACATCTATTTTCCTTGATGGGTACAAATGGATTAAAATTGCTTCAGGTTTTTGGAAAATATTTGCCATATTCTGGAGCCTTAATTAAGACATAGGACATAAATGAAATATGCTATTATTACTTGTGGGATATTGTACAAGGGAATCAAAATTCAATATTAAGAAACTAAAAAAAAAAAAAAGTAAAGCCAATTAGAGAAGCCTCGTAAATTAGCCAGTGTGAAATAAAAATATAAATATATTTATTATATCTAAAACAACTTAGAATATATGATACAACATTTAATTAACATAAATTAAAAGTAAAATATAAATAAGACTTTATAATAGCTTGATGAATAAAAGCCAAGAACCCCTCCCCGCAAAAAACCCATGAAAGATACACTATATGTATGTAGATTTATGTATATATAAGTGGATAGGTTTAAACATTCTGTTCTCAGAGCACTAATAGGATGAAGGTTTTAATTATTCTTGAATTTTTAAAATGTTTACTTAATGTCTTTCAAAATGTTTGCAAAATAATGGAGGGTTTTGAAGTTCCCTGTGAAAAGAACCAAGAATATATGACACAAATTAATCTACCACATGTTGGAAAATTGCCAAGCTATAATTGTTAAATCATGTCATATTTGTACCTGAATACCAAGAGATATATGTGACTTGCATAGTCCAGAGAATACACAACATATTTTAAATAAAGATGGTATTGCTTCTCCTTATGGAAAGGAAGCAATATTCCATAGCATTCTGGAATAGATGAACAACATTTTAAAAATTATTTTAAACTTCTGAGCTTATTCTTTAAAGACCTAAGGTCAAAGTATATAAACATGAAGGTAGTAATAAAAGCTAGGAGACTTGCTAATTGTCTTTTATTTCTTTACTTTTCTCTCTATCCATCATGAAGCTACTTTGAAGAACACCTAGGTTTTGGAAAAGCCAGTAAATAATTTCTGGGTAAGCTATTTGGGACATTTTTGCTCAATAAATTGCTAACAGCCATGGAACAAGTAGAGGCTTGAATTGTGTTTGCCCGTGTATGCTTCTACATGGCACCAGGTGAAAAGCATGTCTCAGAGAACTAAAATTACAACTGTACATTTATTTGTTATACTACAGAATATATATATGTACTCAAATATTTGAGGTACATTTTTCTGTAACTTACAGCGAACAATTTTCTCCTTTTACATCTGTTAATCAGATCAGAAACGTTTATTCTATTTATCTTGTAATAAACCTCACTGGATTCTACTTGCTAACTTTGTCTTTTAATGAGTTTTGCATCTATATCTGTGAGAGAGATTGGTCTGTCATTTTCTAATTCCTTTGTCCTATCTTAGTCTAAAGATAATTTCTTCTTGTTAAAATGACTTGGAAGGAGCTAATTCTTTTATTTATTTTTTCCTTATGCACACTTGGTTGAATATTTCTATTATTTCTTCCTTAAATGTCTGGAAAAAATTTCTGATGAAATTTGTGGATCTTAAGGTTTTTTGTGGGATATCTTCTAATACACATTTTCAGTAACTTCAATATCACAGTATTCACATTTTCTGTTTTTGCTTCTATTAAATTCAGGAAGCTGTTGGATATATTGAAGGATATTTTTCCATCATATTTCCATTTTCTGTATAAAGTTATTCATAATTATATTGTTATTGTTACTTGAGTGTTTGTGAAACTGTAGTGATATCCTCTTTTGTATTTTGGAGGCTGATAATTTTTGTTTCCTCTTTGTTCTTATCAATCTTGCTGGGAATTTATTAATTTTTCAGATCTTTTCAAGGACGTTTTATTTAGTTTTTATGTACTTACCTGAAATTGTTATTCTACATATATTTTATTCATCCTTTTGCTTTCTTTAAATATTGTGTCTTTTTTTCTAGCTTCTTTAGATGGAACTTTAAATTGCCGACTTTTGGGGGGTGAATTTTCTTGTCTAATATAAGCATAGGTTATACATTTTTTTCTAAACCTTAACTCTTAGATATCATAACCTGTAATAGTCATGATTTGTCATAATTATAATTCAGCCTTAATTTAGCAGAATTTAAAAATTCTAATTTTCAAGTTGACTTGTTATGTAGAATTCGTATTCAAAATCCAAAATGTACTTTTTCTAGTTATTTAAAGTTATTAAAGAATAGTAGTTAAGTCCCTTTGTAGTCAGACTTTCAGTGATTTCACTTATTTGCGTTTCATTTCACCTTTATTAGAGCTCACATATTGACATCAGTAAATTAAAAGAATCATATAATAGAGACAGCTTTATCCTGTGGATTCTGACTAAAGCGCCCCATTTTGGGGAATGAGAGTGGTGAGATTTGTCACCCTTGCTGTGTATTTTAAGAGGAGGGAGAGTATTTAATCTTAGATCAGAAAGTATGATGGTAGCCATGGTTTTTTCATAGATAGGCTTTTTGGGGTATAACGGGTTTTCTTCTATTTCTAGGTTGTCATTTTTTGTCAAATCCTTAAAATAGATGAGGCTGTATCTATGACCATTTCTATCTTGATTCTACAGATATCATGTACAGTATTGATTTTCAGATGTTAAACCAATCTTTCCTTGCTGAAATAAACCCATTGCTAATGGCGTATAACCCTTGTTCTGTGTGGCTGAATTTAGTTTTGAGCTAGTAAATCTCTCAGATCCTGCTGAGGGTCTATGTGCCTGTTGTTGGGACATGTTTTCATTACCCTGCAGTTGACAACTCTGCCTTAGTCTTCACTTTTAGCTCCTACAGAGCCTCACAATAAGCCAGAAAGGAGCTATTAGAACCTTCTGAAGTCTTTGCTGGGCAGGTTCACAGCCCTGCAATGCACATGTCCTTCTAGAGAATAAAAATAAGTAAAACATTTTCAAAGCTTTGATGAACATCCCATTCCCCAGATTTTCCTTTTCCATGTTCCAGTAAATTTGCTGTATGTCCCTAGATGGTATTGATACCTTACCCATGTTCAGTATGGAGTAGTTGTTTCTGACTATTTTTGATGAATACTCTGGGGATAGTGCTTTTGCCCTCAGTGAACCCCATATCAGGTTTAATAAAGATAAACTCAGAGAACAGGATTTTTCCATACAGGTTCCACAGTAACACGTACCTGGGAATGGGGCTTTGAGGGAGCTCTAATTATCCATGTGTTAGACAACAGAACAATGCTCTGCTCTCTCTTGTCCTTTTTTTAAAATTTCCATGCCTATCTTTGACATGTCTTCCATTTCACCAATAATATGCCATGTTCTAGTCTGCTATTAAATCCATCCATTGAGTAGCTGATTTCAGACATTTCATTTTTAAGTTCTAGAATATCTACTTGATGATGATGACAAAATCATTAGATGATGAAAAATTTTATTCTTTCACGGTAGACCTTACTTTTGTTTATTTTAACATATTAATCATAATTAGCGCAAGATCATCTACTAACATTAGTCTTTGAAGATATTTTAATCTATTTCTATTGTCTATTCCCTAGGTTATTTTTTCAGGTGATAATAATCTGTCCTATGTTAATTTTTAAAAATATTTTTGATATAGATTTGAGAACCATAAAATTCACTCAATTTGGCAAATACTATATATAAAAGAAGGATAAAGAAGCAAATGGTAATATTTTCATGACTAGAGAAGATTCTTCTTTTCCTTAGTTAGATCTGGTAACCTACATCCCATCTAGGATTAAGCAGTTTAGATCAAGGTGGGAGTTTCAGCAAATTCAGCTATCTTTCGTTAACTACCATTGCACCACAATGCTAGCCTTTCTAAATTCCATGTCACGTGGTCTGTCTATACTGAAAGATTGAGGGTTTAGTTCTTAGGAAAAAATATTGACTATTCTCTCTTTAGATTCTTCCCAATAATGCTTCAAAATTTGGCATGTATCCAGAAAGGGACTTCCTCCATGGTGCTGAGAGCTCTGTCCTTCAACTTTGTTGAACCAGCATAGTTAAAGCTTTTGCTGTTGTCTAGGCCCCCTAACAGCTGCCTTCTTGGACAGGTCTTGCCATCTCCACCTGAGCCCTGAGTTGAGCTCTTGTAGACTATTGGCTGTAGATTCTCAATGTGAAATCCATGCTTATTCCAACACCATCATTTCTGGCCTGTTTTCTTCTGCTTAGATCCAATCTATCTTTGACAGGAGTAGTTCTTAAACTTCTAGGTAGTGAAAGTCAATGGTAGAGTCACTTTCCTTTTCAAAACTTCTCTCCTAATTCAGACTAGTCATCAGTCCAATAGGCTGTGCATGAGAAACAAGGATTATCTATCAGTCCTCAAATATCTTCACATTTGCTACTATAATCTTTACACCAATTAAAAGCTTTACTGGTGTCCTTTGTCTAGCAACAGTTCACTGTCTGATCCTTAGTGTCTCAAATCAGCAAATTTCTTCATTCTAAAAAGCACCTGGTTACCTAAAATTCACTTCTGAATGATTTGCTCTTCTATGTAATCTTTGTTCATCTAGTTTCCTTAACTTTTTCAGATTTTTTAATATCTTTAAATGAATAATTTATAATTTGTATGTTTCTCTTTGTATTAAAAAAGAAAAGTTTTAAAAGTCCATAGATGCCACAGAAGAAATGCAAATAACCCTAGTCAAATCAGAAAATTATTAATCTTAGTATAAAATAAGAAATGAGAATACAATCAATAATCTTTCATCTTTTATCTCAAACTATCTGAATAAAATAAGGGAAGAATGTTTCCTTCCATTATAGGTGGAAATCTGTAGTCCTTTTCAGTAAAACTAGAGCAGTATTTTTTAAGCATCTAAATATTAGGACAGTTTTCCTCAAATCAATTATTCTCACTCTCAAATTACTGGGAAGTAACCTGATGACTACAAGAACATTTCTTTACAAGTATTTTATAGTTATTAAAACAGAGAAAAGGTGACAAAAACCTAAATGTGCTAAAATAGGACAGGTGTTTTAATAAATTACAAATATTTATAAAATGATTATTCTACTAAAAGGATGTTTTTAAGAAATCTGTAATATTGTGAAAAATATTCGATGAATAATGTTTATTTTGAGACAGATTACCTAATTAAAATAATACAATAGAATGCAATACCATCTTAAATGGTATTTCATTTCTAGCTGCCTATAGAAGATAAAGAGCTTTAAATAAAGTAATGTGTTAAGTGTTTGCTTCTTCATTGAGATTATAGACTATTTTTTGTACATTTTCTTAAACGTGCAAGTTTTCCACATTAAATATTTATTGTTCTTGAAATAAAATTTACATTAAAATAAACTGGAGGATTTGTGTATAAAAACTCAAGTTTTTGGTTGTACATGAAAGGTCGACTACATTTACTTATGTCTAATACTTTTGTAGGGAACTTAAGGCTGACAAAGAAATGCAACTGACAGGCAGGGAAATAAGCAAACAGGATTTTTTAATATTATATACTACTTTTTATTTTTATAACAGCTATTAGCTTGATTTTAATCAAACTTTACTATGAAATAATTCTTTCAAAAAAGACATATACTCTAGCATGTATGTGTGGGTGTGCATGTGTGCATTTTTTTAATTGATGCACTTTATCAACCTTGAATTCTACTCACTGAGTTCTCCTTTACTTGCTTCAGGCAGTTTCTGAGGACCCTCTAAGGCAAGAGAAGAATCTGTGAGGATAGAATAACTACACTAGTTTTAAGCTACATTCTTATAGAGGGAAATTTAGTGAACATTTTGTTTATTTATGACGTAACTCTACCAATTCAAAATAGTCTATCAAAAAATATTGCATGAAGGTAACAGAAAAGCTAAAAATAATAGAAAATATTTAGTTTATAAATAAACTTCCCAGGTATTTCTAATATAATGACTCAGAGAATGTTCTATTTTATAACAGAGTTATAGTTTAAAATTTCTTCTAAATACACACAACTACTAGATTTTTACAGTGCTTAAATTTGTTATGGCAATAAAAAAGTAGTGTAAGCCCTAAAATAGCAACTTGTTTGCACTGTTATCAGATACAGATAATAAAAGTAGGGGCTACCTTTCATTGAAAGATTACCCAGTGCAAGGTTGCAAGGTGCTGTGCTTTTACATTTCACAGATATCACACACACACACACACGTTTATATATATTCATATACACATATATTTAAATTCCTCTTTTCAGTGTAAGATCCATTTGAGCATTCCCCAAAAACCCATTGCATGTGATAAGTGATAAGTTTGAATTTTAATTTATAAATAAATGACCAAAGCAGAATTTGATTATCATCTGAGACTGCTGTTCCCTTTTTCCTTAAAATTTACAAGTACAATGTTTCTCCTTTTTCAGTAACATTTGTTTTTCTAATGTAAAAAGTCTATCATTTGCCTTACTTTTTAACTACCTGTTTTCATTGGCAATTTTAGACTGTAACAGATTAGAAAAGGAGTTTAGATAGGAGACTATTTCTAAAGTGATGACAGAACGTAGGGAAAACTCAGGAGATGGAGCAACCTCACAGAGCTAACAGCAGCTGTTGTCACCATCCTAAGACCACAAACCTTGTGGGAAGAGAGTCACTGGTTCACCTAATCCAGGACACAGTGATGGAAGTTGGGTCAGCTTGAGAGGAGCTGTAATCATCCATCGAGAGACACAGCCATTTTGAAGCAGTATTACCAAGGAGGAGCTTGGGATTGATTAGTTGTGCTCGCTTCTCCTCAGGCCTCTTATTGGCTGAACACAGAGTGAGGCTGAGGGCCAAAGAAGGCCATTGGTGGAATCCAATAAAGTTGAGAAAGGCATAGAGCAACACAGGGACAAACAGGAAGTGTGAGCCACACACTCATTCAATGCAAATGAAAAGAATTCTAACATAGTGCCTTTAAATTTTTTCAATATTACGAATTTTAAACACATCAAATAAAATCACACATTATACCTTTTCAACTAGTACTCATCAAGTAAAGTGTTAATATTTCTCACTTTTAATTGTTGATTTTTAATTGGTGTGCCATCATTTTATGGTTTTATATAAGCTTGAAAAGAATAGATTTACAGTGTGTCGATCATAATGCACAGAGTTTAAGAGCCATTCGCTACAATCAGTTTGAACCCCCTTTCATACTTCTCTGTCCCCTTCTCCTTTGCCCTCACTAGTAACCACTATTTTGATTTCAGAGAATGAGTAATTTTATGATATTTGTTAGTTTCTCTTCCTGTAGAGATAGTCCACCTGTAAGTGAAACCATCAAGTACTTTCTTCCCATTTCTGAATTATTTTGCTTAGTATAATCACCCCGAGTTCCATCCATGTTGTTGCAAAAGGCATGAGTCATCTTTCATTATAACTGAAGAGTATTTCTTTGAGCATAGATAGCACATCGTCATTCAGTCATTCACTGATGGGCATTTAGGTGGATTCCATGTCTTAGCTTTTGTGAATTATGCTGCTATAAACAAAGGGCTTCATATATCTTTCAAATTAGTATTTTTATATTCTTCAGACTGTGTTGGGAAAACTGGACAGGCACATACAAAACAAATGAAACTAGATCACTATTTAATCCTATACACAAATATTAATTCAAAATGGATTAGATACTCAGATGTAATACCTGAAACAATAAAAATACACAGAAAAAAGCATTGGTAATATGATCTAAGACATCACCTCAGAGATGTTTTTGAGGACTCACCCCCAACAGGAAGGGAAACAATAGCAAAAGTAAACAAATGAGACTATCTCCAATGAAAGGTTTTTGTAGAGTGAAAGAAACTATCACAAAAATGAAAAAGTAACCTACTACTTCAGAGAAGATATTTGCATATTATACAGTCATATTAACAAGGAATTAATAACCCAAATATATAAAGAATTCCTTTACCTCAATATCAAATCAACAATATCAACAACAAAAAACATTCCGATAAATGAGATCTGAATAGACACTTCTAGAATGAGGATTGCAGGTGATCAAAGGACACATAAAAAATGCTCAACATCGCTTACTATGGAAATGTACATCACAACCACAATGAGATATCATCTAGTGTGAGAACGGCCTATATCAAAAAGACTGGAAAAAACAAGTGTTGATGAGGGTGTGGTGAAAAGGGAGCTCTTGTATATTGCTAATGGGGTAGAAGTTAATATAATCTATAGAAATCAGTATGGAGAGTCCTCAAAAATTAAAAGTAGAACTACTAAATGATTTTTTACTCTAAACAAAATTTTAGATTAATAAAGCTAACCTTATAGAAATCATTATTGAGAACATAACTTAGTGAATATTTAATTGATCTTAAGCAAATTTTCTTATTTATTTAATCTTTAGCAAAAATGGCAATGAAATTTTTAGCACCAAAGTTTTACTATGCCAGCAATTTTTGTGATATATCAAAACGTATTTTAATTATTTACAATTTGAGTGCTATAACACAGAGGTCAACAGTAATGGCTAAGCAAGGTATATATTCAATTCTAATGTTAGAATATTGGACGTATAACAAAAATATGAAAAATTTATTTAGTTATTACTGTATGGCAATTTAAGTTCTATGCTAAAGTTTTTTCCATTCATCATTTCAATGTTTCTACCATATCCGATGAGATACATTGTGCTATTATCTTGCTTTAAAATAAGAAAATGGAAACTTAGAAATTAGATCACATGTAACATTTATTCATTCATTTCTTCAGTATAAAAATATATTTGTTGTGATAAGAAACTATATACTTAAGGATGAATATGATCTTCCATCCATGCATTGCCTTCTATCCACACTCCTTGATACATTGAAATGAATGACCTTTTCCATCATGGAATGGACCATACTTTTCAGAGGCAAAGAAATAGATTTCTCTAAAAGTGTAGGCTCTGTAAACTTGATGGCTCATGGAGCTTTGGAAATTTCCTACTTTTGTCCATTTTTGCTGCTTCTCTGTTTTCTGTAATATTTATCAGGAGAAAAGAGAAGGATTTGTGTCCTATTTTGATAGCAACTGCAAAGGAGGCAGATGGAGATAATGCATTTTCTTCCACCGCAAGTCTTTCCATGATATGTCAATGTGGAAGACTTGAAGATGTAGCATAAAAAAAGTTCCTGGTAGTTGAAATTAATAAACTGAAGGTCATAAGGTTCTTACCTGGATATTGACTCTAATGGGCTTTGCCTCAGTGAAAAACTGGGCACAGACTTAATTCTGTTAATGAAAGAGGAAAGCTATCGGACTGGACTAGACTTTTCTTTTTCCTTTAAGAGAATATCTCCAGGAGTTTCCTTGTGACTTCTGGCTTTGGAAGGAGTACATTTTACTCCAGAAATATCAGTTTGATTCATATGATTTACTTTGGTCAATGTGAGCAGAAGGGAGAATGCAGCCATTCAAAAATAAAGCCTGATGGGTCATCATATAGCTCTGTAGCTTCTTTCTTCTTATAAGAGATGAGCATATCTCAAATGAAGATTTGCTTCTTTGACTTGGGTTCCAGAATGAAAGAGATGTACATGACCAAGGCTGCTAGACCAGAGCCATGACCAATCCTCAGTTGTCATAGTCCCTAGAGAGAGCCTCTGGTGTGAGCGTGTTTCATCTGCCAATACAATGCTGGAATTGTTTGTTATAATTAAAGTGGGACTAAGAGAGGATGACAAATCTCATCCACTTTTCAATGTAAATGGTTGAGAAGAACATTGACTTTGTGAAAGATTTTTAAAAAATGAAATACATATGGGATCTGAGGAATGGGGAGAAGAAAGGTGGAAACCCACGTTGGTCAAGGAATTTTTTAGAATAAACTTTATACTTTTGAAGGGTATGAACTAGGCAAAGGGAAAAATGGGGGTCACATCCCCATACAAAGATGAGATTAGAAAAGGTAGAGAACTGTGTTGCTAAGAACATAGGGCTGTAGATAGTTTTTCTGACTAGAGATTTTGTATCCTTGGTTATATGCCTGGGAGTGGGATTCCTGAATCTTCATTTTTTCAAAGAAGGAGGAAGCCCTTTATCTTCATTTAGTAGTACATCTTGGTTGTTCTCCCCAGCTTGTGACACTAACCAGGCATATATGTGGCCGGTACTGTGGCTGGAGGCAGTGGACCAAATCATTACTATACCAGGGTGTGCCCTCATTGTCATTCTAATTTACATTTCTCTGATGATGAATGTTGCAGAAGTTTTCTTTTTTCTTTTTTCTTTTTTTCAGGTATCTGTAGGCCATCTGTGTAAGACACTGCTAGGTATCTACCCCGTTCTTTTGACTATTTTTTAAAAGGGTCACTTACTTTTTTCATTGCTGAGGCATATGAGTTCTTTATTCTGGAGATTAAGCTTCTTATCTGATGCACTGTGTGACCATCTCCTCTAATTCTGTGGGTTGTCTTTTTGTTTTAGTGGTGTTTACTTTTGCTGTGTAGATGCTTTTCAGTTTGATATAGTCCCATTTGTCTAGTTTTGCTTTGGTTTCTTTTGCTGTAGTTGTTCCTTCCCCAAAGACACCTTTGAGGATGTCATTTTTTCACCATTGATTGTGATGTTGGTTGTGGGTTTGTCATATATTGTTTTATTATGTTGGGGTATATGCCCGCTATTCTTATTTTGGTGATGTTTTTATTATGCATTCATGTTGAATAATGCCAAGTGCTTTTTCTGCATCTACTGAGATGATCATATGGTTTTGGTTTGTACTTTGTTGCTGTATGGTGTATTACATTCATTGTTTTGTGTGTGTTTAACCCTCCTTGCACCCATGAAATAAATCCCACTTGATTATGATGCATAATTTTTTGATGTGCAGTTGCATTCTCTTTGTCAGGGTTTTGATGAGGATTTTTACATCTATATTAATAGATGAAATTGATGTGCAAGTTTTTTGTTTGTTTTGTTTTTGGTGCTATCATTGTCTATTTTTGGAATCAGGGGAATATTGATCTGATAGGCAAGACATGAAAACAATCTAAATGCCTATCGATGGATGACTTGATATAGAAAATGGGTATATACTCAGTGGAATTCTATGGAGCTACTGAAAAAAGATGAAATTGCGCCCTTTACAAAATCTGGGTGGAATTAGAAGGAGTCAAGTTAAGCAAAATGACTGAGAAAGAAAAAGAGAAATACAAGATGGCTTCACTCATATGTGGAATATAATGAAATAAAACAAATGACCAACAAATCCCAGCACAATTAATAGGACACAGGTCCAGTTATTAGGGGGATGGGGAGGAGGAAAGGAAAGAAGGAACAGATGGTGGTAAAGGACACTGAACTCTGGTGTGAAATATAGAATGAGAAGAAATTTCAATATCCAAAATGAATTATGAACCAAAACGATATTGCTATTAGAAGCAAAACAAAAAGAAGTGGAAGAGAAGTGGAGGTGGAATGAAGTCCATGTAAACTGAGAATCAAGGGCTTTAGGCAGAAATAATAAAGTCCAATTTATAATTTAAAAGTGTCAATGCCACGGGCACAATTATTGCTCAAAATATTTGTTGAATGGCTGACAAGATAGAGTGAGGCTCTATTATGTGTCTCTCTTCTCTGTGTTGTTGCTCCACAAGAGGGTCCTAGGGCAATGTATAAAACTGTGAAGGCCTAAAATTTTACCCTGTTTATGGGTCTAGGCAGAAGACTGGAGACTACAGAGTGAGCGAGAAAGGCCTCCCAGCAGAATCTCAGTCTAGGGTTCATTTTGTGCTTCATCTTCATACCCCCAAGTTCTGCGTGCAGCAGATGGTGCGGGGGGACACAGATGGATTCCTGTAGAAAATGGACTGAGTTACAGGAGAGGAACAGAGGAGGAGACTTGACGTTTATAATCAACAGAATCAAACCTGATCTTTGTCCAGTGGGAAATGTTATTGCACTCCTTAAGGTCCCTCACTGCAAACACAATTCTGACAAATGACTGGCAGTTTTCAGAGTCTTAATTCTTAGCATATAGGGAACATACAGGGATTCTCAGGATTTGGCAGCTTTTCTCTCCCAACAAGTAATTGCATTGTTAAGAGACAGAAATCATGTGTTTCAATTTTCATTTTTCATTAAAAATGTCTAAAGATAATGCATATTTGAACATGTTTGTCCTTTGAAAGGTAACACCACAAGAACTTCTCACAGTTCTATCATTTGGCAGAGATCATGTGGCATGCCATTAGTTTCCATGGAGGCTTTGATATTTATAAAGTTTAAGTTATTTTTTCTAATCAATTAATGTTTGATACCATCTATAATGCACCACTGGTGAAAGGCAGAAAGTGTAAGGTGCATAAATATTAACATGTAGCAAATTACTTAGGAGTCTAAACTGACTGAATTCACTTTCAGATTTTCATCACAACCACAAAGTGTGTTCTGTTCATCAAAAGTTTGATATAACACATAGAAAGACTTTCATGTTAAAAAACAAGATTGAAAAGAGAACACATTTGATATCATTTCATTAATTGAGAATAAGTACTATTTTCACATTAAATGTATTCTTTTCACAGATGTAATACCAAATACTTGAGTCCTTCGTTCATTTTGCCAATTAGAAGTGACAGAAGTCAAAATTAAGCCAATTTATTTTTATTGGAGAGCCTAATATATAGTTTAAACATGTATATTTTATTATAAACTCATAGTCAAATATACATGGAAATGTAATTTTAATTGTAGTTGTCAGCAAAAATGGTTTTGCTATATGGACTGTTACATAAATTAAACCTTATAAATGAAACATCACCCTTATAAATGAAACAAATGATCTTTATTATGTGTATGTCTAGCACAGAATATGGCCTATATATGCATAATTAAAGATTATCTTCAAATTGGAAAGATATATTCAAGGAACTGCTTGCACCATGAATGATAGTGGGGGCTACACTCATGAACCAAACAAATCTCTTTTCTGTCCTCTTAATGCACATCATGTTTTAGAGAATCAAGAACTATACAAATATAGAATAAATGATTACATAGTCAAACACCGCCAGAAACTATGTGAATGACAATAACAGGATACTGTGAAGGGGCATAACAGAATTTAATTAAACTATGAGATACTAGAGAGCATTAAAAAGAAGGTGGCATTTACTGTATGTCTGAGGAAAGAGTAGACATTTGCCAGCAAAAAAAATCTTAGAAAAAATAACCCACAGAAATTAAATATATCAATAAGGTCACTGGGGTCAGAGAAAAATAAGCATTTTCAAAGATATTGAAAGATACCCAGGTTGGTTACAACAATGAAGGTGGCATCAAATTAGGCTTGAGGTGGAGGCAGAAACTGGGTATAGTGGGCTGAAACGTTGATCCCAAAGATATCAGGCCTTAATCCCTAGAACTCGTGATAGTTACTGTATTTGGTGATGTCTTTTCAGGTATGATTAAATTAAGGATCTTGAGATGAGTAGCATAAATTTAGTTATCTGGATTATCAAAGATGTCCTCCTAAGAGAGAGGGAGAGGGAAAACACACACACAGAAAGGCAGCCTGAAGAGGGAGCACAGAGAGTTCTGATAGAATGATCTGGATGCTTGAGGTGATGGGGCCACAAGCCAGGATGTGCAGGCAACTACAAGATTCAGAGGATGCAAGGAACAGCTTCCCTCTAGATACTTCGGAAGTAGCATGTCCCTGCCAACACCTTGATTTTGGACCTCTGGACTCTGGAACTATGAGAGAATAAGTTTCTGTTGTATATCACACTGTGCTAATTTGTCATGTTTTAACAACTTATTCCTATATCAGGCAAAAATTGTCTTCTTTAAAGTTATCTATTATCCTCAGTGCAATAGGAGGGCATGAGGGCTCCTTTGAAGGGGTTTGATGGCACTCAACTTAAATGATAAGAAAAATATCACTGTAACTCCCCTGTGGACAATAGTCTGTGGAAATCACTAGCAGAATCTGAGAGACCAGTTAAGGGAGGTCATTTAACTAATGCAGTCAAGAAATGATTTAAATTAGGTTAATGGTAAGCCTGGAATTCAAATCTCATAAACTCAAAGCAGTAAAGCAACTATATACATACTAATGAATAACAGGTCACTTTGCCAAAATATTCTCTTAAGAATATAATAGAAGGGGGTTTAGATTCAATGGTTTCCACTTCTTTCCTCTTTCTTGGCAACTTTAAGGACAGAGATAGAGAAGCTCACTGATTTCCAGACACCACATCACATTTGATATTTGTTTTACTCACATGTCTGATATGTAGGAAGCTGTAGAGTGCAGGCTCTATTCTATTACATAATACCTGGTTTCTTCATTTTTATTGTTTACACAAATATTAATCAGATGTGTTTATTGAGATGACAGAACCTACTGCCATAGTAAGTTAATATAATTCCTGAAACAAAGCAAACTGAGCTAACTGGTATGTTTCATTGCCAATCAACCTCTTAGTCCATTTCCAAAGTTGTCTAAGGAGATACCAGGTAGTTTGATTTATGTGGGAGTCTCCTAGTCTAGGGAGGCATCACATAGATGCTCCCTGATCAATATCCTGTTGAATAAATGACTAGCTAGATGAGTGAAAAAACAAAACATTTAAATAGATGAGAAATATTTATTTCCATTTAAGATTAAGAAATTTATCAGCACAACCTGGAGCACACACCACATACAGCCCAAGGACACGGGTTCGAAGCCTGGGGACAGAGGGAACAGCTAAAATGAACAACTAGCTAAATAAATACATGTTCTTCCTCCCCTCTTCCTACCTGCCTGCCTTCATTTCTGCCTGTCATCCCTCTTCTTAAAAGAATGCTTATTAATATACATTCATGTATATGCATAAACACATATACCTGCATCTATATAATCTAGATGATTAAGTGATCTAACAATAATTAGACACTAGTAGTACATCATATGAAAAAAGTGATTGATGAGTAGGTAATTATTTATAAAATTATGTACCAAATCAAATATTTATCAAATTCTTACTATATGACAGGCAATCTTTTAGGTACTTAACAGGAATTAACTTATTTTATCCTCCAAGTAATTCTGTGAAGCAGGTGTTATCAGTCTCTTCTGAAGATAAGGTCACTAAGGGGGAAATATTAAATTTCTTGACTGAGGTCACCTAACTGGAAAGTGGAAAACTGAAATTTGAACTTTATCAGCCTCTGAAATAGTAAACTCTAATATGATCATGATTTTGAGTATTTTAAAATTATTTATGTTAGCACAGTCAGTAAATAAAAAGCTTAGTATCTTCTAAGTGTTAGCATCTTTGAAACAATATCAGTTCTTTAAAAGAAAGAACCGACTTCTATTCATATCTACAATTCCATTACCTCTGGCATTCTGCTGCCTGATCAATATCCTGTTGAATAAATGACTAGCTAGATGAGTGAAAAAAACAAAACATTTAAAGCTGACAAACCTGAGGGATTCCAACCTGTGGTCCAAGTATAAGATTCGTAAGAAGAAAATAAAATGTAGAAAGAAACTTCAGTGATCAAGCTTCAGGGAAATTATTAGGGTGCTGTTTGACTATTTTAGGGATCTTTGGAAGTATTTTGATTTAGATTTCCTTATATGTATGGAAATATTAGCACCTTACTGATCTTATAGCATTAAACCTGTACAGACATGTCCAGATATATCACAAATATTATTTAGTCTGAAAATGCATTCTTCTAAATTAATAAAAATTCAACATTAAACCCCAGAAAAATTGCTTTCTGGACTTATTTATGGGATAGATATCATACACTTGTTAATAAGCATACAAAGATTTGGATAGATGGCAGGTGATAGCTTGTTAGCTGGGTGACACAGAATAAATAGTAAGCAAGTTAGAGTGGTAGAAAGGACAGCAACAATAGAAATTATAAGAGATATCCCAATAATTTACCTAATGTTTTGATTATATACTGTTATTGTCCCTTTTCTTTATTATTCAACCTCAAGCTACTTAAGATACTACCTCACTCAGTAATAACATTCAAATGTAAGATTTCTAGAACAATCCTATTGTTATTTCTTATTTAAAATTCATTCTTGTCCAAACTTTCATTGCGTGGTGTCTTTCCTGGATCTTTTTTGATAGATCAGAGTCACTATCTTACAATCATTGTGAAAACCCTATCCAAGACTGTGCACTGGTACTCCATCGTCCTCATTTTTTCTTAAAATAGAGAAGTCACTCTAATGAGCCTGTACTTGGGTGCTCAGAAGATTTGGGTCAACTCAAACATTTTTCTATGTGTTATTGTTTCAGGTATTTTTGGAAAAGATGAAACACACTATGTGCGTCTCTCTTTATCCAAATGTTATTTATTCTATTATGTTTATTTTAATTTAGACATTTGTTCCTAAAATAGGACAACTTTTCTTCTGCTCTTAATCATGATAAATTATCATGCAATGTACTCAACTTTGTAGAATCCTCTGAAGTCTTCTAAAAGTCAAATACATTTTTATAGCATTTTCTTTATCCATATCATTACTTATTCCCTCATATAACTCCAATAGCTTAAAAAGCATGATTTCCCCACATAGAAATGTGTTTAAAATGTGAGGTAAAAAATCTAGCAAGTTTTTGCATTTGCTTTTGTGTGAAGCAATGTAAAAAAGGATCTTTATGAAAGAGATCATTTTGATTTAAAAATTGCTAAATCAAAAGTTCTGATTTTTTACTATGTTCATTAAGAAGAAAAAAGTTATTTTACAGCTATTTTGTATAATAAGGAGGCTTACGTTTGGAGAACAGAAAAGTGAAAATTTGTAAGCTCAAATGTAAATTGGAAAACTGTATTAAATATTAAATGATAATTTTCTTCTTTTGTAGAATGAAAAAATGCATCAGGATTTATTGTAGTCATTAAATAATGCATCAAAGTGACATTATGAATCCTAGTTTTCCTTCATCCAAAGTCTTAAATACTCTAAACTTCAAATATCAAAAATTTCTCTCAAGGCCTGTTTAAACTAAACATTCATATCTTAAATTCAGCAACGACTTTTAAAAATTATTTTACTCAAATAAGGATAAGCACAATAGCAGAAAAATTAATAAATGCAGAAAATAAGAATGAATTGAAGGCAAATAAAAGCAACAAGAATTTATCAAGTGAATAGCAACTTTTTAAAAACAAAATTTAGCAACTCAGAACATGTGTGTAAGATTATAAAAAGGAATTAAATAGTAGGTCAATTACCTTAGAATTACATATGCAAAAGACTATTTATACTCAGAATTTTCTTAAAAAATTTATGAAAATACTTTTCTGATAAATCAAATTATAAAGTTGCCTTGGTCTGCATCATGCTTTTATTGGTATAGTCTCACCAAAAAGTCTTTTGGGTTCAAAATGAAATAAAACATTCAAGAAGAGTGAACTTTTTATAAAGGTATATATTTGAAATACACTGAAAATGTTTTCCATTTCTTTACAAGCATCCTGATAATGTTTCTATAACACGAATAAACATATTCAAATTAAATAGTGCTCTGGAAGGCCTGTGCAGATCTTCCTGTCCTATGCTGACCTAGTAGGCAGTTCTGAATCACCCTCATGTTGGCCTTGGCCATCAACAGCCCTAACACTGACCCTGGTGAAGCTTAGCACATCAGACTGTAGACTTAGCTCCCAGCTGGACAAATCCAAAGAGAAATTGTAGAAGCAATAGCTCCCTTCCTGTTGACTGTCTACTAACTCATACTCGAATGCCTGGTTACTTTCAATGATAAAAAAAAAAAAGAAAACAAACATTAAAATAGTGAACAGTAAAATAGTGAAAAGTAAGCATCAAGATGATATGTGTGGTACTCTAGGCTTAACTTCTTCCGATCTTAAGAAAATTCAGAGATTTCGGAAGACAGGAAATGAATGACTGAGTATGAGGTCTCACTCCACTGAGACCATGTTCTATGGCCTGGTATAGACCTATTCTGCAAGAATTTCTGTCTCCACATGTTTTCTCAGCACCAGGAGGCTTAGAGGTGGATGGGGGTAGGGGTAGGGGATAGTGGCAGGATTCAACAACAAAAAAAGATAAAGCTTGCTTATGAAATGAGATTAAAAACAAAACAACTGCTATGTCTTAGAACAGCAGGTTTCAGGACGATTCTTGTAATATTTGCAAATAAAACATATTTAGTTCTTCATTGATTCTAGCATTTGGAGCACTTTATCTCCACTAGCCATAAATTTGAAAAAAAAAAAAATCTTAAAAAATAGCCACAAAACCTCTAGTAACACAAAAATATATTTTCTTCCTTTTCCATACTCTGTTCTTCCACAGAAGTTTATGCCCGTCCTTCTACTTTCTCTACACATTCATTGGTTCAGACAGAGGATGTAATGTGTATTTGCACATAATAATAGAACTACTTTCAATAAAATTATGTCTGTGATTTCTAGTTAGCCATACATTTCTGTTCATAGAGTTATTTCATACTTAATGGATTTTCATGTTGTTCAAAATATATTTCCCATAATTTATTAATCATTATTCTACTGATATTTAGTTCCCAACTCCTTTCTATTACAAACAGTGGTGCAATAACATTCTTATAGATATACATTTGTCTGTATTTGTGAATATTTTTATGAGACATGTATTTTAGAATGTTTACAATGAAAAAGCTAGCTAAATCAAGCACTGAAAATCACAGAGCATTTGAAAATTTCATTCATTACTGAAAAGAATGTAAAATTGTAAACGTATTTTGAAAAACAGTGTGACTGTGTCTTAAGTTAAATATACACATATCATATGATGAGCCATTTCATTTTAAACCTATGTCCATGCAAAGACTTGCACACCAGGACAAATAGAAGGTATATGTAGGGTAGTTTGCGTCAAAGTCAAAGGAAATAACCCTAAGTTGGTGAAGACTTTACATATCAACTCCACCTCAACAGGAGGAAAGAAACAACATTTTCTGTTTTGACAGATTACTGTCAGTTTGTCAACATTAAAAGCTGTACCAGACACAAAAAACTCTGCAATTTATATTTCCATCAGCTGTGTAGGGATATACCATTTTTGACTGTGTTACCATTCTAATTTATCATATTTTAATTTCTAGTTCCATAGTATAATTAATGAAATGGAAATCTTACTATCATGTTTATTTGCATTACTGATTACTAAGAAGAATAATTTATGTTTATTGGTCATTAGCATTTTTTCTGAGAATTCTTGCTTTTGTCCTGTATCATTCTTTCAAGTATCTTTTTGCCTTGATTTATAGTGACTCTTGTAGTCAAGGTATATAAACTTAGGTATTCAAGTTTATCTATTTCTTTACACCTTTTTTTCTGTCTCATTTAGGAAGGACAGAAGGTACTAGATTTGTCTTGTCCTTTGCACTATTATCTATTCCCTATTTGTCAATTACTGACATCTCTTATTTTTGTGAAGGAAATGGCCCTGACATTGTGGTTCAGTGAGGTAGACTCACTCTGACTCTCAGAATTGACACCAGTAGCAGACTTTGCCAGTGATTGAACTGTATTCCAGGACTCACAGGATGGAACACATGCCCCAGGCCATGTAAGAAGTAGTTAAGGTCAACCCTGGGACTTCGTTACATTGGATAAAGAGAAGACATTATTCATTCACTAGAGCCCTCAACTAGCTAGATACAAGTCCTGAGTGTTTATGGCCATCTTGTCAACCTTCAGTAGCACTTCATTGAAAATAAATCCATCACAAAGAGAAGCAGTGCAGAGGGATTTAGAGAAATACATTCCTGATGACACAAGTTGTGTGCTAGTATCAACCATGCTCTGACCTAGGACTATCAATGGACTCTTTAGTTATGCAAGTAAGTTCTTTGTTAGATTTTTGAAGTGTCAGTGTGTGTACCTTGGATTTAAAACAGACTAACAAAAAGCAGAAAATAGAACTCCCTAACATATTTTCTACACAATGTAATTCTTTTCATTTCCTAGAATTTCATATATCTAACATTTTCCACAATATTTTCAATGCCATTTTAAAAAATTGTCACACAAAAATATGAGGACCTAAAAATGTCCTCAGTTTCTTGCAAGAAGCACCACTAATAGTTCTACAATGTCCTTCTAGACAGACTTAGTCCCCCACTAACCAAATATTTTCATAAGTTTTATCCTAGGACTGTGACTTTTTATTTAAAAATTGGCATTACTATTTTTATAGCATCTTGATATTTATATTTACTTTCCTCTCACCCTTCGCCTTTCAACTTCGCCATGTAACGAAAGTTTACAACCCAGTGTATGCTTTTTCCCATGTTCATAATAATATTACTGATACGCATAAGAGCACATAAACATGGATTGTCAGTTTTGTGTAAAAAGTATGGGACATTCATATACTCTTCTGCTTCTTGCTCTTCTCCCATATATTCAAGAAATCTCTCCATCTAGTGATCTAAATTATTCTTGTTTTCATGTGTTATCCTTTAATAACTTCTAAACGTAAGATACTTATAAATATTTTATCTATACAAGACCCTGAAATAACATCCTTTTATCTGATGTATACATGTTTAAGCTGTACTGAATACTTTTGAGATTGCTTTGCTGAAAGAATGGGAAGTAAAAAGCCTGTTTCATGATTACTAAAGAGCAAATCGCTTTCCATGCCTATGCTATACATGTAGGTATTACGACTTTTAGTAACTTGTAGTATAAACATGATTCAGCTCATCTAATGGTCATGCTCATATTTTCTTAATACTTAAATTGAACACATTTACATATACTTTGGTATATTTGAACTAAAAAATTAATAAATAAAGTGATGTCCTTTACCAATTTTCTTTTAGAAGTACTGGCTTTCTTAAAAGCTCTAAAAATGTATTATTAATATATATTTGAGATATCATTGTCATATATATATATGTCTGTGATTATCCTTCAACCAATTATAACTTATTTCACTTATATGATTTAAATTTTTACATTTTAAAAATATTTTCTCTTATTCAGGCTTTAGAAAGCCTAGTTGTTTCTTTCCTCCTGTTGAGGTGGAGATGGTATGTAAAGTCTTCACCAGCTTAGGGTATTTTCTTTGACACAAACTACCCTACACATACCTTCTATTTGTCTTGGTGTGCAAGTCTCTGCATGGACATTGGTTTAAAATGAAATGGCTCATCATATGATATGTGTATATTTAACTTAAGACACAGTCACACTGTTTTTCAAAATACGTTTACAATTTTACATTCTTTTCAGTAATGAATGAGATTTTCAAATGCTCTGTGATTTTCAGTGCTTGATTTGGCTAGTTTTTTAATTGTAAACATTTTAAAAGATTCAGAGAAGTACCACATTATAATTTTAGCTTTTATTTTTTTTACAATTAATGATTTTCGATAACATTTCAATACTTATTTACAACTTATGTAATTCTTCCTAGTGAACAAAATATTTATTCAAATAATAAGCCCATTTTCTAATTGAGTTGCTGATTTTTTTATGCGTGTTTATATTTCCTTATGTATTCAGAATATGAGCTCTGTGACAGATATATAATTTTTTCAGCTATGACTTGTCTTGGCATTTTGTTACCAGAGACTCTCAATGACTACCAATTCTTTCTTTTATTATAAAACACAATTTATCCATTACTTGATTTATATGCTGCTAAGGAACTTTGAACTAACGCTATGTCAAAATATTTTCTTCTCCACTTAGAATTTTAGACTTTATATTTAGGTCTGTGATTCATATTACATTAATTTCTATAAGTTCTATAATTTCTATAAGTTATCCAGAGTACATATTGCTATACTTATATATTGTTAGATTTCATTTAGTAAAATGAATTCGTTTTCCTCTACTTTCTTTTTGCAGAGGATTTTACTATAAATAATAATATCTAAATTGGGAATGTTGTCAGTAGAATATAGTCGAGTCATTTTTATTTTGAGAATAACTTGATTAAAGAGCTTATGCCATTTAATATGATCATTGATATTATTTCCAAATATATTATTTGCTATTTGTTTCCTGTGCTGTTTTCAGCATTGTTACCAAGTGCTGTTTCTTCCATTTGTTGCTATCCCATCTTGTTCATCATACAGCATTCTTTTGGGTTAATTTAGTGTTTTATGATTCTATGTTTCTCTTTTGTTGAATTAGTCACTGTAACACTTTTTCGTTAGTTCTTTTAATGTTTCTTATGTTTAAATATGTATTTTTAACTTAGTTATTTTCAAATATCTACCACTTTACGCACAGCATACAAATCTTAACGATGGTATCCTTTCATGTTTCCTCTACTAGCCACTGTGTCATTATCGTTGTATATATGTTATAAAGCCCAATATTTAATATGATAATTTAAAAGTGAAATAGCCAAATATCATTTGGGATTTTTGTTAATAAGAAAAACTCATTTGACATTTATCCACATAGTTACCATTTTGATACTCTTCCATTTTATATCAAGATTTCAAATTGCTATCATATTATTTCCACTTAAAATTTTTCTTTTAATGTTATCTTTCAAGATTGTAGATTACTTCTATTAATTGAATGTATGAAATGTTTATATTTCATCTTTGTTTTGAGATACTTAAATCAAGCATAGGATGCTATATTATTTCATATTGCTTTGTTTTCCTTCCAGTACTGGCTTGCCTTATATCTTGTGAGGAGTTCATTGTTTCATTATCTTTGTTCATATATATATATATATATATATATATATATATATATATATAGTCTGCTTTTCTTTTGACAAAAATTTTGAATATATTTAACCCTGGTTATAAGCAAATAAACTATGATTTTTATCATGTCATTGTGTGGGGTTCATCGGACTTCTTAGATTTGTGTGCTTAGTTTTCATCAAATTTGGACCCTTTAACCTTTAATAGTCTTATTATTATTTACTTATTCTCTAGGTTTCTCTTTTTGAGACTTTATTTTGTAGTAGTAAACTGCTTGATTTGTCCTGAAAGTCAATGTAAAATTCTTTTTCATTCCTCTTTCTCTTAGCTGTTGGAAAGTTTCTATAGCTGTTGTCCTCAATTTCATTGATATTTTTTCTTCAATTTCTAAAATGATATTAATCCCACCCAATGCATTACCTATCATGCTGTTTTCATCTCAAGAATTAAATTGGTGGTCTTCTGGTCAAGAAGGTGACCTGGTAGGAGCAAGACTCTTATTCTCTCCACAGAGCAAATAGGAATTCACCTATTTCCGGAAACAAACACTGAGGAAAAGCAGAGAGGCTGTAGAGAGCAGCAATTGTGACAACAAAGGGTAGATGAAAACGTCTGAGTTCAGAGCTACACCACAGGCTCATACTTGGAATTCCACTGTGGTGAAGAGGGTGGAATTGCAGGAAGAGATGGCTAACCCAGGAATTGCAAAAGCAGTGGAGATCCCACCCAGCATGACCAGGACATGGAGCTGGGGGAGAGGGTCTAGGCACACAGTGGAAGAAGGACCAGTGCCCTGGTGGTTTGAATGGGAAACCTGGTGAGAAAATTACACTGGGCACCACTATGATTGAATCATATACCTCCACCACTTCCACCATATTGTCTTGAAGCCACAGGACTTACCCACCAGAAATCCCATAGTCAGGCTTAAAGGAAAAAGAGTCTCCCAGAGGGAAAAACAATCGATTCTACCACTATCACCACAGTGTGGGTATATGTGAAACTGCTGCCTGATTGCTGATTGTGGGCCAACAACAAGGTGGTCATTGTGGTTGAGAGGTGAGATGCTGGGGGAAGTCCGTGTTTCCCCCACACAAACTCCAACCCCAAAGATTGAACTTTCGGGCAGCAGCAGAGAACCCACATAAGAACTTCAACAAATCCAACCAGTAGTGATGCTATAGAACTCAAGAAATCCCAGTGTCCGAACCAAGATCCAGGCTTACTCAGTACAAGTCAATACCCTACACAAGAACATCACTGCAAGAAAACCTAACTGACAGAAACATAAACAGAATGCAAAACAGAGCAAAGACATGGAGAAATATACATGAAATGATGGATCCAATCCAAAACCCAAGGGAAAATCTGAACACAACAGGCATATGAAAACTATCTGAGGATGAATGTAGGGCAACAGTGATAAACCTACTCATGGAAATCAAGAAAACCATAGAGGAATCAAAAGAGAGCACCAAAATAGAGAGAGAAGAAAGGAAGCAGCTTAAAACAGATGTCAAAGAAATAAATAACACAATAGTTGATATAAAGTATTCAACAGAGGGACTAAAGAATAGGATGGATGAAGTATCCAATAGAATCAGTGAGCTAGAAAATAGGGCAGATCAATGCATTAAAGCAAACAAGTAAAGAGATAAAAGAAAGCAAAGAAATGTAGACATCATTAGAAGGTCCATGGGAAAACATCAAAAGAAAGAACATTTGCATTATAGGTGTTCCAGAAGAAGAAGAGAGGGAAAAGGGGGCAGAAATTGTATTTGAGGAAATAATAGCTGAAAATTTCCTCAACCTGAAGAATGAAGCAAGTCTCCAGACCCAGGAAGCTCAGAGTCCCTAATAAAAGAAATACAAGCAGACCTACACCTAGACACATTATAATCAAAATGTCAAAGACGTAAGATAAAGATTCTTAAAAGCATCCAGAGAAAAACAAGTCATATACAAAGGAGTCTCCATAAGATTGTGAGCAAACTTCTCAACTGAAACTTTACAGGCCAAGAGAGAATGGCATGATATATTCAAAAGCCTGAAAGAAAAGGATTTTTAACCCAAAACACTATGCAGCCTGTGAGATTAGCATTCAGAACTAAAGGAATGACTAAACCTTTTCCAATAGCAAAAACTAAAAGAATTTATGACCACAAACTATTTCTACAAAAAATACTAATAGATGCTATATAAAGTGTAAGGGAATTCCACTTAAAAACAGTTCTATTAGGCCTATTTATCTATGTTCATTAGAGATATTAGTCTTTAATTTCCTTTCTTGGTGACATCTTCAACTTTTGGTATCAGTGTGATGTTGGCCTCATGGAGAATATTTGGGAGTGTTCCCTGTTCTTCAATATTTTGGAAAAGTTTGAGATGAATAGGTATTAATTCTTTGAAGGTTTGGTGAAACTCATTGGAAAAACCATCTGATCCTGGGCTTTTATTTTTAGAAAGACTGCTGATTATCTCTTCAATTTCTTTGCTTGTGTTGTTCTGTGGGGTCTATTTAAGAACTTGGCATTTATAATCCTATTTAAGATAGGCCTATGATGTAGATTTTATTATTCTCATTTTATAGATGAGAATTATAGTTAAGAAATCTTCCTAAGTTTATATAGTTTACAAGTGGCAGAACCCAGGTTCAAATTTATCTTAGCCCAAATTCTGTGTGCCTAGTATTTTATCCTGTTTGATTTTATTATTTTATATTGTTTTGTTTGGAAAAATATTATCCAAAAATTTTAATCAAAATAAAAAACAAAAATAAAAAGAATCAGTAATGGCTAATATTATTGGGAGTTCAAGTTCTAAAATTTCATTGAACTGCATACTTATGATATACAAACTTTTCAGTATGTTGAGTTTATTAAGTTTTAAGAAGCTTAATTTTCCTCATATAATTTTCCCTAATTGATAATTTCTGCTGAATAAGCGTTATCATATCATCCTAAAGTGTATAACCTATTTATGTGCTTATTTTTTATTTCTTTGTGTACAGTCTCCAACAACTCACAAATAGGTGAAGATTTTCTATGAATTCTGTTGATTCTGTTAATATTTTATTATAATAGAATAAGCCAGAAAATATAAAAAAAAATTAAATTTGCTTCTTTTATATTTCCAGAATATATTTAGTATGTTCTCTTTTCTCCTCTGTATTCTTATACACATAGAAAACAATGTGTCTTAGTGTTATTGCTGCTAATTCTACAATCTGTTATGGACTAATTTTGATTTTTGATTGATTTTTATCTTCATAATGGATTATATTCTCCTGACTGATCGTACATCCAGTCATTTTTGAACTCCATGTGATGTTTGTATATCTTAACATTCCCAAAAATTGTATTGGGTTTTGTTATTAGACACAGATTACTTAACTGAAAATATTTTGATATTTTCCTGTCTTGCTTTTAGGTTTTGTTAGTCAGAATCAGAGGAGAGTTTAGTCTAAAGAGAATTTTTCCCCATTACTGGGACAAACCCCTTCTAAGTAGTTTGCCCAATGACCTGAGACGTATGAGGTTTTACACTCTGCAGGAATGGGATCTATACTTCCCTCATATGAGCTCGGAGGATTGTTTTTCTGTTTCATTTAGATGGTTGTTTCCTTGGCCTTGGGTAGTTTCCTCACCATCAAAATTCATTGGTACTCAGGTGAAGACTCAAGGACCTCCCACACATCTCTATGTGGTTTTGGCTGTGCCATTTTGTTTTTGCAGGATTTTGTCTTGTTAACTCCTACCTCCTAACTTCCTTAGACTCTCAGCTCCCTCTTGTCAACGTACCAGAGAATTCTTCTCTCCTTGGATTCTACCTCATTGTGAGGCAGCCTGGACAATACTCCAGACAGTGAAAGGGGGCAATTGGAGAACTTAACTTGTTTGTTTACCATCTTTCAGGGAGCACTCCCAATGTCATGTTAAGTGCTATTTTATATATTCTGCACGGATTTTAGTTGTTTAAGCTGGGGATGCTAAATTCAGATGTTGTTACTCCAGTTTGATCATAAGAAGAGTGATTTTATTTTTTCAGATTGAATGGTGATACATTCCCCGAATCACTGTTGGAATAACTTATACACTCGCCTTTAAAGAGGTATATGAATTATAGTAAATAACTCTAATAAGCACACTTAAATTTGCTGCTACTCTTCTGTAGCTTAATAATATTATTAGGCCTATTATTTAAAGTCATCACAGAAGTAGCTATAGAATTTCAGTGTAATAATAATGTGAATACACGTACTAGTGAATGGGATAGTTTTATTAGGCATTTTAGAATTACATACATGGAAAGACTGAAGAATTTCTTTCTCAATCATTTAATGGAGAGATAAACATGATTAACTAAGGGATATGAAAAAAATAGGCTATAACTTTTTGTAAGGTAATCTATATAAAGGGAAGCACTGCATTTGAAAGTTCATTCCAAATATGTTTGCTTCCAATCTTGGAATTGTCAAATTTCCTTTATTCTCTACTTAATTTCATTAATTAAATAAGTCCTTAAAACAAAACTTCAAATTCACTTAACATATGTGTAGTTTTTAATGTTTATTTTTTCTTTTTATATTTTGAATTTAAAACCATAAAAATGCACAAAAGTATGCATTGTCATTAAATATGAAACTATATTCCACATATATGATATATATTATTATATATCCCCATAAATAATAAACTATTTAGAATTCTATTTGACATATCTCTGTTTTATCTGATTGGTAATTTAATTATAGAACTCAAAGTTTAGTTCTCTGTTTTTCTTCTGTAAACAATCCATTTGTCTTTGTTACATTTTCTAATGAAATATATTTTCATAAAAAAAGCAAAGTGAGTAAGATGACTTCATTTCATAAAGTGTGACTATTGTTTTTAAACTTTCTAAGAATAAAAATACTTAATGTCTCTATTTTGTTTTAGAGGTATTTTAAATATTAAATCAGGAATTTAAAACTCCATAAAGACACACTTCTTGGTTTAGGATATATTTATTATCTTAATTAACTCAAAACTAATTTCAAGCTTCTAGATTGAACAGCACATTTCTAATTGCCCCAGAGAAATATTTGTTTTCCACTATGGTAAAATAAAGTAAGAGACACTGGAGTAAGACCTTCTGACATTGAGATTCAGATATTCTAGTGGAAAGATATGGGAAAAGGTACAAATTATCAAAAGTGATGTGGAGATAGACTGAGAAAAGAACCCTCGTTTCAATCTATGGTAAATTCTGCAGTTAACTTTGGCATGTGGGCTAGTGTTTCTAAAATTCTATACCGATTCTATAATAAATGCTTAAAGTCCTCATTAGGAATTCTCAATGAAGGCAAAAGGCCCTGGATTTTACCAGACTTGATCGAGTTTTATTTTTCCAACTGCCCCAGGATCAGTTTAACATACAGGAGTATAACTGCTTTTGAAGCCTTATTATGTAGGTTTGAATCCTGACTTTTCCACTCAAGATTTATAGCACTCGTCAAATTGCTTAAGTTTTGTACCTGAATCTCTTCTAGTGTTAATGGAAAAAATAATAAGTCATAGAAAGATTTTGTGTTGAAATAAGATAAACCACATAAACTTCTTAGTACATAGTTTCACACATTAGTTTTCAATACATGTTATGTATTAGCTATTTCATTAAATTTATTTATATTAATAGTAATTATTATCAATACTAGTGGAGTCATACAGAACTAGACTTACTAATGGAACTGATTCATAACACTTGGAAGTGGTGGACCAGAAAATTGATAACAAATTTCATTTATCAGTAAGAAAAATGGACATCTACCCAATAATACCCACCAGGGGACAACTGAGGAAATATGAAAAGCCTGGAATTCTAACTCTCATATTCACTAAAGCATTTAATTTCATACCTTAACAAAGTGGCAGTTTTTTACTAGGTTAAGGAAGTTCTCTACCCCAGCCCCTTTGCTGAGACTTTTATCATCAATTCATGATAGGGAAAGTGAAATGCTTCAGCAGGAAATAATCTGATCATATGATTTTTTTTAAAGGAAAGGTGCAGGGAGATGACAATGAAATGTTTTATTTTATTTAATTTCTCATCTTGGTTGTTGCTCCTCTCTCTAGGTTTGAACCTGGATCCCTGTGATCTGTGTGGACTATGCTGGCCAGAGGTAGTACACTTAACCACTAAACTACCAGGGCATGCCCATATGAATTTTATTAAGTCTCTTGAAATGATTTTAAAAAGTTTTTGAATGTTGGAATAGTTCTGCATGTTTGAAGCAGTATCACTTCTTTGTATATATTTTTTACCATTATTGAATTCCATTTACTATTTTATGAAGAGTTTGGTACCTATGTTGGGAAAGATAACAGTCTTGTGTTTTGTTTTTGTTTTTGTTTTTCTTGTGCTTTATCTAGTTTTGGTATTAGAGTAATGCTGGTTTCCTAGAACTAGAAAGTTTTCTCCAATTTTCTGGTTGAGATTATAGAAGATGGATATAATTACTTTATTAAATGTTTGACAGATTTGACAAGTGAAATCATCTGGGCCTACTGCTGTTTTGAAAGGTTTTTTTATTATTGATTCCTTGTGACCTAAGACCATACTTTGTATGATTTATGTTCTTTCAATTAGTTAAAGTTTTTCTTACAGTCACAATGTGATCTATTCTATTTAATATCCCATGAAAAAAATATGTTTTCTACTATTGCTGTATAGAGGATGCTTTAAAAAGCCTATTAGTTCATGTTGATTGATAGCACTTTACAGGAAAATTTTGTCTTGGATTTTTTTTGTTTGTTTATTTTTTGTTTTTTCCTGCTTGCTATAGCACTGCTGAAGAAGAGGTGCAAAAATATGCAATTAAAATCATGCATTTGTCTATGTCTTATTTCAGTTGCTTTATTTTTTTTTTTAACTTTTATTTTTTACTTTTATAGTCTGTTGTTAGGTGAATAGAGGTTTAGGATGTTTTTGAAGAACACTCGCATTGCGCTTCAATGCCCTATCTCTTATCTTACACATCTTTTCTGGAAATAATGTATTTGTTCCAACCTTCTGTTTCGAAATAATGTATTTATGCACACCCTTTGTTTGTTAGACTTATCATGGAATATTTTTCTCCATCCCCTTTTCACCACAAAAAGGATAGAATTAAAAAAAAGTCATATCAGTAAAAATAAATTGACAAATCTCCATAAATCAAACTTAAAAACATAGAATATTGTGATCTCACAGAGAATTCAAATACCTGTCATAAAGATCTTCAATGAACACAGAAGCACAATTAGAAAACATAAAGATTTCTTCACCAACAATATTAAATCTGTTTAAAAAATCTCAAAATTCAAAAATTGAATAAAGACTACTATAGAAAACAGGATACAGGAGATATATTGTCAAGGAAGGAATCCATAAAACTGAAGATAGAAATGATGTAAGTAGATGAGGTGAGAAAGAAAATTTCAGAAAGATGCAGAAACTCTACAAAAAATATCAGATGTCATTAGAAGATGAAACATGAGATAAAGGATAGCTAGAATGTGAAGAGAGAAAGACAGGAACAGAATACTTATTTAAAGAAATACTGTCTAAGAACTTTCCAAACCTAATTCAAGAACTAATCATAGATGTCTTGGAAGGTGAGATAAAACTTAAACTCTTACATGCAAAAAGATCTACATCAAGACACATCATTGTGAAATATTAAAATTCAACAAAGAATAAAAATACTAAACATAGTTAGGGATATAAAGCACATAACCTTTAGAGACACCCCTAATAGACTATCATTATACTTTTTAGTAGAAATGCTACAGGCCAGAAGAGAGTGCAATGACATATTTAAAATGCTAAAAGACAAACACTATCAACCAAGAATGTTCCTGCTGCCAAATATCATTCAATCATGCTTGAGAAACAAAGGTTTTCTTAGAAAAAAAAAAAGATCATGGAGATTACTACCACTAGAAGACCTGCTTTAGAAGAAATGTTGAAAGAAGATCAATAGGCTAATAAGCAAAAGTACAAAAAACCTTGAAGAGGGTTGCAGCGATATCCAGAGTAAGTGTAAATACTTAAGCATAGATAGAAAGTTAAAAAAGAAACATCAGAAAACAGAGTTATTTCATTGAGTAACAGATTAGAAGCATAAAAATAATATGAGACAATAAAAAACATTCAGGGAAGGATGAAAAGAATGGAAAATGTATAAGTAAATGACAAGACAATACCAGGGAAAATAAGACTATTGAAATAAGAAAAATTTTAATCAGTCCTCATGATAAATATAAAAAATATCTAGAGCAGAAACACATACCCTTAAAAAAAAAAATATATATATATATATATATATATACTGAGTTACCATAAAAAAAACAAAACTAAACAAATGAAAAGGCATAGGGAAAAGAAAAAGCAGAAACACTAACAATCAGCAAAGTTGAAATGACTGCAATAAGTCCTCTTGGATCTATAATCACCCTAGATGTAAATGGGCTGAATTTACCAATTTAAAGACATAGAATGGTAGTTATATAATATATATTAAACAACCATAATCTATTGATAAAAGAATGTTTATTTCTAAAGACGAACTCAGATTAATATGGAAAGGGTGGAGTAATGTGTACCAAGTGAATAATGAAAGAGGCAAGATACTCATGCAGATAAAATAAAACTTGCATTAAAAAAGGTAATGTGACAAAGATGGGTATTATATAGTGATAAAGATATAATAATAACAGCCATATATATGTATCTATATACATATATATCCAACATAGGTGAGCCAAATTAAATATAGACTTAAAGGAGAAATTAACAGTAATATAGTAATAATAGGGAACTTTAATACCCCACTTCAATAATAGATACATCAGACAATCTAAGAAATGAATACATTTTTAGTATTATACAGCCTCCCAGCACCAAATCAGGAAGAAAAAAGAAAATATGAATGGAAAAATCATGATTAAGAAAACTGAAACAGCAATCAAAACTAAAAGTACAACAACCAGTTCCTAAACATCCTGTCTCATTCCAGTTTTCACTTCCTTCAATGATCCTTCATAATTAATACAGGAAATGTGATTTTTCTTTAGAATATGCCCATTTCTTTTCCACAAAATTTCCCTCTTGCTACTATATTTCACATGATGCCTTTCCCATTGTGAAAGCCTGAATCATCAGGTATTAAACTGTGGTACATATGAGGCATAAGCCATCTACTTCAGGAACTATCAAAAGAACCAATCTAATGATTTTTGTTTTAAAGTAAAGTTGCAGGCAGGAATGAAGGCAAGTAGACAGATAGGAAGGAAGAGGAGGAAGAAGAGGAAGAAGCAATTTTTTTTTAGTTGTTCACACTGATTGCTTTTCCCTTGACCTGGACCCTCGACCCCAGACCTGGGACTCAAAACCAGGGGTGTGTGGTCTGCGCTCCTTCAGGGGTGATTAACCTAACACTACTCCACCAGGGTGCAACTAATTTAATAATCTCAGCAAATTTGTGCCCACCACTTACTAAACATGAAGCACTGTGAAATGGGTTGTGCTACAGAAATGACAGAGATGTTCACTATTCCAATATGTGAAATCAGTTTAAAAGATGTATAATTACAAGTTAGTTAGTATAATTATATATTTAAATACAAGGGAAAATACTGACAGGAAGTGCATGCCGTATATATTGCTGCATGAAAAAACGACTGTAGCCTAGCAGGATAAACAAAGTCATCTGTGAATATTTACAGGCTCTGTGTCAATTCAGTATGTTACCTTTTGCCACCCACTATGAAAATAACCTACATTTCTGTGGTATATTTTCAAGAAGAAATACTGCTGGAATAAAATAATAGGTAAATCCTCAAGGAGAATATCTGTCATAGTGAAATGCCTGAGCCATTTCTATTATTGTACATGTTATGTAGAAGACAAAAGGTCTGTTGGGATCAAAGTGTTAGAGTAAATGATAAAAAAAATTAAAATGTTAATTTGAGGCAGGATTACCTGAAAACCCCAGATATTGCAGATACGAGATAATATGTAAAAGTTGCTTTGTGTAAGAGTGTATAAATAAGTGGATGTTCTTAAGTGTTTGAGAGATTTACGTAATGCTTGAAACTCCTCATTGATCCCTGAGCATTTGAATATGAGATGTGACTATTATGAATGATAGGCTGAGATATTGCAGAAGCATAAGTGGGCTCTACGATTTAAAAACACATATGTTTATGTGTGACTGACACATGCATTAAAGGGATATGGGAGGAGTGGTGAAAAGTGGAGATACTAGTGAGGTCATGAAATATTTGAATATCCAGGATGGATTTGCACTGGAAAACAAAACAGAAATCTCTCTGGAGGGTCACTGGAATGTGATCAATGGAGAGTCTCAAAGTCCAAGGGAAGTTCTGCGGGATGGTGAGCCATCTACCAAGTTGTAGAAAGATGGAGAAGAAAATCCACCCCACTCTCCCACATCTGGTAACTAACCTGTGCAACAGAGAATTTACCATTCCTTGCAAAACTGATGTTGAAGTTGAAATAGAAAAGAAGAGATCTCTAGAGTCTGATTGGTTTTAACATCTCAAGCCCAACTAAGGAAATCATGATTCATGACTTTAGAATGCTAACATCTCAGGATTAAATGAATCTAACTCCGCAACCAAGTTTAAACCAAAGTACAGCAGATTAACTTTCTCAGCTCTCTGCTCAGAGTTGTGGCATTTAAATACCCATTTTTCTGAGGACAAATATTTACCAAAGTTCCTTTATTCTTCTACATATAATTCTAAGCACTTAAAATATATCACAAGCCACTATAAAAAGAAAGAAAATATTATCAAGGGAAAAAGCAATCAGCAAAAACAGACTCACAAATCATCCAAGTGAGATTTTAAAATAATTGCGATAAATGTTCAACATGAATTAAGAAATAGGAAATTTCATTAGAGTTCAGTGAAAGCCTCCTCCTCCAAATGAACATTCTCACTGAGATGTGTTATGTAGAAATAAGAGACCGTATCTTAAGAGTATATTGGACACAAAGGAAAAAGCCATGAATTACAAAAAGTTCTGTAGAAATGATCAAAATAATAAAAGGGAAGAATTTATAATATGTTTTTGAGATTTTCAGACATTAAATATAAAATAATTAAAATGCCAGAAAGAGAAAAAAAGATGACTGAGATTTTATAAAATTAATAAAAAAAATTAGCTCAGAGATACAACAACCCAGAGACTTTCAAGCAGGATAAGTGAAATGAACCATCTTATAAATACACAAGTGAAGAGTGAACAGGAAAAATAAAATGATTGTGGAGCATTATATTACATAGTGGAAATATAAGATAGATGGAGGACTTCTCACATGAAAAGAGTGAAGATAAAAAGGATTGAAATATTTTAGATTACTCCAAGGAAAAACTGCTAACCTAGAATTCTATATTTGGCATAGATTATGTAATACATTTTTAGAAATTAAATTTTAGATATTAAATTATACATGTTTGGTAGACATGTATATGCAGAAATATTGTGAAAAAATTCCAAGGGTGATGATATCACATGAAAGCCTTAAACTAAAGAAAGGAATAAAGGGTGAGTGTGTGCATGTGCACACACATATATATATAAATAAATATACATATATACATATACATACATATATATGAATACACATACATATATACACATATATACATATGCACATACACATATGTATATATGCATATAATGCTATTTTTCTATATTTTGCTATTTTTTTCCCAAAAGCACAAATTCTCTTAGGGATATTGCGTAATAATAGAACAATTCATCAAGAATACTTAACTCTAAATTATAAGCATGTAAAACAATGACTCCAAAACATATCTTGAAAATATTAAGAGAATAAAAATGTATACATATTTTCAAAAATAATTGGATAATTTAATATTTTCTCAATAACAGAAGTAAGTATATGATTTGAAATGTTACCAAGTATTTGAAAAAATTGCTCTATCATATTTTGTTTTATTACAACTTTTTCAAATTGAAATATATGTGACATGTAGCATCATGTAAATTTGAAGTGTGAAACATTTTAAGTATTTACATATTGTAAAATGATTACCATTAAAGTGATAACACTTCTAATGACATTTTTTTATGTTTGGTTGAAATACTTAAGATCGAGTTTCTTCACAAGTTTCATGATTATAATACAATTTGTCGCATGTATTCACTGTACTGGGTATTAGCTGTTCAGTCACTCAGCTCCAGTTCGTCATGTTGAGACTGTTGAACAATATCTCTTCAATTCTCTCATCCCCTAGCCACTGGTACCCACGATTTTACTGTTTTTATAGGCTTGGCTTTTCAGATGCCACCTGTAAGTTACATCGTAATGACATTATATTTCTCCTTTATTGTCTGACATCTCATCTAGCATAACGGTCTCAATATCCAGCCATATTATCACAAATGGCAAGATTTCCATCTTTGTCATAGCTGAATTATATATATTATATATGGTATATATTTATTACATGTAATTTACAAGTGTGACATTATAGTACAAGATGTTTCTACGAAATTGATATTTATAGACCTTTACATCCAACAATTTCAGAATGCATATGCTTTTAAAATGAACTAATTCGAAGAGATGTATGCACTTCTAAGTTAACTGAAACATTATTTTCAATAACTAAGATATGGAAACAACATAAATTCTCACTGACAAATGAATGGGCAAGGACTAGCATACGTGTGTGTGTTGTGTATAATGCATGTACATGCATGTACATACAAAGTACATATTATACACACAATAGAATCTACTCACCTCTAGGGAAAATGATAAAATATTGCAATTTGTAACAATATGGATAAACCTAGAGGCCATTATGCTAAACAAAATATGTCACATAGAGAAAGACAGAAAGATAAAACTGTATGATTCCCTTCATATGAGGAAGATAAATAAAAAAAATTATCCAAAACAAAACTCGTGGATTATAAAAGCAAATAGTAGCTGTGTCCTAGTGGAATAGGGGCCAAGCATAGTCTACATACATACCAATAAACTTGACTCACATTTCGGGGCCAACAACCAAGATAAACCATATAAAATATATAAAATGATGTTCTTCCTGTCTGTGCTGCCTGCCTGCCTCTGTTTGCATGCGCCTTTCCTTTACATAAATTATGATTTAGAGGGGAAAGGGATGATGGGAGAGGGTAATTTGTGGGATGGTGAATGGAAACTACTTTTGGTGGCGATCATAATGCAGTATATACAGATATTGACTAATAATGCTGCACACCTGAAATGTGTATTTAAACTAACGTTACTTCAATAAAAGTGTCAAACAATAAAATGCACATGGAATGCTAACCAGTATAACTCATTTGTTGGGCCAAAAGACAAATTTCTACACTTTCCAAAGTTTTGACATCATACAGAATAGGGTTTATAACAATAGCATATTAAATTATAACTCAATAAGTTATCTATAAAAATCCTAAAATTCTTGCAGCTGAAACATATCTAAATAACACAAAGATCAAAGAAGGAATCACAACGGAAAATAGTAAGATTTCAAGTTTGCTGAAAATGAAAACACATCGCATTAAGTTTGTGTATTGTAGCTAAATAGGTGCTTAAAAGGAAATTAAGCCTAATTTAAAAAGGTTGAAATCAATGATCTAAGCTTTTATTCCGGAATGGAAAAAGGGAAAAATTAAAAACAAATGATCACCATAAATTTAAAAAAGGCAGTAATGAAATAAACACAATAATCAAGAAAAGCAATGTACAAAGTTGCTCTTTGAGGTTCTATTGTCTTCTATTTTGATTGTTTCATAAATATTCTAATCGAAGTAACATGCACTATAACATTTCATGTTTTCAGTTGTCTATCATAAGTTCACCAATAAAGGTCCAGTTCTTTCCATCACCACAGAACAGACTGCTTTTACCTGATTTATCCACCCTGCTTCCTCTTTCCATTCTGGTATCCATGATTTTCATTTTATAATCTAAAAGCTTATTTTTGGTTGATTTATTTTAACTCTTTGGTTCTTCTCAATATTTTAGAAGTGTTTTTTAAGAAGACAGGAGTGTGTTTTTACTGAGATTTTTCAACCCAGCTCTAGGATACAAACTTGGGTCGTTGGGTTATACATGGTTCACACCACAGGGTATCAGCCACCCAATATACCCCATATCTCAATATTTTTAAATACTTTTAACAATTGTTAGACTGATTAGGAATAAAAAAGAGATACAGAATATACCAATATATTGAATGAAGGATGGGCTAATACCATAAATCTCACAGCCATTAAAAGAAATGGAAACATATATTCTGAAGAGCTTTCCAGCAATAAGTATACCATTTTGAATTAAATAATAATATAAAACTAAAACTGGAATAAAATTGAAACAGGGAACAGAAATTTGAATATTCTAATATCAATTAAAGACTGATCTTTTACTCAATATCTTCCCTTCAACAATATTATAGACCCAGAAAACTTTAACGATGAGTTCTATCAGTGATTAATGGAAGAAATTACTCCAATTTAACACAAACCTTTTCATAAAACATAAGAGGCCAGACACTTTTGAAGCTTTTCATGTCCCATTATTTCCTTGAATCTCGTGTCTGATAAAGACATTACAAAGAAATAAATAACTGATTATCTTTGTGGACATAGGCATAAAAATTCTTTATCAGTTAGCAAATCAAATTCAGTAACCTATTAATGCTATATATAAAACCCAGTGTTTATTTATTCCTAGAACGCAAATTTAATTCAGTAGTTTAAAATGAACTGTATAACAGAATAATGAGAAATATTAATTGACCAAAATAATATGTGAAGGGCAAGCATTTGAAAAATTTAATACTAAAATCTTAGCAAATTAGACAGATGGATATTTCCTCTATTATATCTGTGAACACCTATGTCAACATCGAATATTTTCATCTAAAATAGGGAAGAATACCATGCACTTTCACTATTTATATTTCATATTTTACTAGAAACCCAATTAGAAACACTAAGATGAAAAAAGACACGAAAGGAATGTACGGCAAAGAAAGATGTCAAATTCTCATTATTGGAGGATGACATAATGTGATCACAGACAATCCTATGAAATATACATGCACACACATACACTTATTTGGAAATTGAACCATTGCAGATATAATTTGTAAAGATGAGATCATACTCAGTAAGGTAAGTCCCAAATCCTATATGACTGGTGTCCTTATGAAAGGATAAATTTGTATGGATATGCGTACAGAAAGAACATCATGTGAAATCAGAGTTATACTGTCATACATTAACGAATTCCTGGAAACTAGAGGGAAGGCCTGAATAGATCCTGTCTAAGGAGCACTGCCCTCTCAAAACCTTTGTCTTCGAATTTGCCTCTAGAATTATGAAACAACATACTTCTATTGTTTAAACCACTCAATTTGTGTTCTTTGTTATGGTAGCTGAGCAAATTATGAGTTCCTAGAACTAGTAAGTAAATTTAGGTTGTGAGAAACAGAGTCAATGTAAACATTTTAACATTATATTATTCTATATTGGAATAATTGGAAAATAAGAGTTAAACTATCACCGTGACATCAAAAATATCAATTACCTACAAAAAATTCAACAAAAGATATGGAAGAATTATACCTGATAACAGCAAAATATTGATGAGGCAAGTTAAGACACCAACGAAAATAACCTTATATGCCATGTGCAAATTTGGTAGAATAGACACTATTAATTCATGTTTTCCTAAATTGTTATATAAATGCAATGGCATCCGAATCAAAAATCTCAAGCAGTTTTCTGAAGAAATTGTCAGTCTGCCTCTACAATTTACATGAAAATGGAAAGGATATCAAATAGCAAAAAACAATATTTTAAGAGAGCAACAAGGGCATAAGACTGATGTAACTTCATCCAGGATTTTCTATAAAAGCTATAGTAATTGAGACAATGTGGACCCTATAAGAAGACAGAAAAAAATGTACAGAAAAGAGATTTCAGAAATGGACATAACAACAACAACAACAAAACCACACACACACACCCATCCCCCGTCACACACACTAAACTGCTACAGTCTTGGCTTAGAGCAGTGATTCTCAAAACATGCTTCATAGAACATCAGTCTGTAGGACACTAATACATTTTAACAAGGTTTTTAAAAATCCATGAGCAAACAGCTTTGTGAGACTGAGATGAAACAAAAATAGCATCAATGTTTTCCTTACTGCAGGGGATCGGAAAGGTTATAAATTGTAAATGTACAATTAAAATCTGTAATGAATGTACAGAGTTTCCTAATCTATTTGGCTTTGGAAGCTGTTCCTGTTAGTATATTTCACAGGAAGATACTCTAAGGAAACCAAATTGAGGAACAATGGACTGGATTTGATAAATAGATGGCGAGAAAGAGGTGGGAATAAGAGTCTCTATTAGAAGGCATTGAGAAAACTAGATATTTATATGAAAAATAACAAAATTAGACCTTTATTTCATACACAAAAATCAAATGGATGAAAAAGTTAAGCATAAGACCTAAAAGTATAAAATTCCTAGAAGAAAGCAAAAGAAAAGCTTCTTGGCATTGTCCTTGGCAATGATGTTTTCAAATAACACCAGACGCTCAAGCAACAAAATCAAAAGTAATGAGTGTATCACGCCTGGGTGGCTTAGCGGTTAAGGTGACCAAGCATAGTTCACATGTTAGGGAGCTAGTTAGACAAGAGCACCAGTTGGGAGGCGCTTAGTCAGTTTAACCCTCTCAAGGCCAGAGACATCTTTTAAGTTCCAAGACTTTTCCCAAGCCCTGAGTCAGCTGGACATGACACACAGAACTCTTTCTTGACAAGGATATGAGGGTCCTAACCAATGAAAAACCTAGGAGGAGGGAAAGGATGTTCAGTTATGTTTGAGACCATCCAGTAGGAACTAGCCGGGGTCACATACACAGAAAGGATAAAACCCTTTCCTTAGATGACCTTCCTCATTATAATAAAATTAGCATTGTGGTTTAGGTGTTCCTCCCGCCAAGTCCACAGTGGGTTTCACTAAGGTGGTCATGGGAAATAACACGCTGTAAGTGTTTGTGTCTATAACTCTACCTGTCAATCATATGAAGGACAGGAGGAGAATCTGCCCCAGGGAAAGAACTAAGAGAGGACAAGAGGGAAATACAAACCTCAGGATGGAATACACGGGCTGCTGAACTCACTCGGTGCTGCCTATTTACCTCTTTGCTAACGTACATCTCTTTTACATCGATGGATGAAACCACTCGGGTTCAGTCCATCTTCTGCTCTGAGGATGTCCTGTCTCTTAATAAATCTGCACTGCTTTTGCTTGCAATAAAACTTCTTTTGCAACAAAACATCTTTCACATATCCTCACTTGATTGGGATATCCTCACTTGAATCCTTTCCTGTGGTGATAGAAAAACCAATGTATGAAAATTCAAAGCAGAGTACTCGAAAGGGAGAATAAAACAAGCTAGCAAAAATCCGGTAACACATATGCATGCCAAGGACCTAAAATAAAGGACCAAAGAAATAAAATAAGTATACCTAAATATATAACATCATTCAGAATAGCCAATACTATATATAATATTATACACACATACACCTACATACGTACAATGGAATATTATTGTCTTATAAATGAGATTGACATTTGCAACAACATGGTTGAACTTGGAGGAAATTATGCTAAGTGAAATAAGCCAGATACAAAAAGGAAAAGCAAACTGCATGAGCTCACATTTAGCATCTAAAGTCAAATACATCGAAGCAGAGAGTATAGTAGTGTTTACCTGAGTGAAAAAGAGGGGGAAGGATGAAGATGTAAGTCAAAGAGTACTTATGTGTAGTTATGTTAGGTAAATGTTTAAGTCTAGAAAACTGATGGACAGAATGATGATTATTGCTAATAATACTTTTATATAGTTAATAATATTGTATCGATATGGGGCATGGACTAAGAAAAGAGATTTCAGGTGCTCTCATTAGACACAAAACAGCAACTGAGAAAATATATTAACTAGCTAGACTATAGTAAGTATTTCACTATGTATATTACATCAAACCACCATTTGCATACCTTAAATACATTTTAAAATAATATGCATAACCTACTTAGAAAATTCCAAAACAATGTATAAAGTTAGTTAAGCCTCATTAATAGAGACATTGTAATAGCACATTTTAAATACCGATGGCACATTCCTCATCTATTTACACAGAGGGCCACTAGGAAATACATTTTTTTAACAGATGCATCATTCCTGAAATTACTTCTGTGATCACAGGGAAGAGGGAACACATACAGGCATCATAACCTCTTAGTTTTCTTGAACGACAAAAAAATGCCTGAACTCCAGAAATGTGCTAGACCCGGACTGAGGCAGACTGCAGTTGATCTGATGACATGTTTGCACAGATGGAAGATTTAGAGAAATGACAACAAAGCTTCCTATCTTTAAAGTATGTTAGAAAATAACCAGATGCTTACCTCGTAGAATGATTAATGCATCTTTTCTCACACATAGCCTGCTTTTTACAAACATATGTAAGTTGTAATGAAAGCTTAAAAAAATTGGCAGAGTTATTAGACCCTCCAGTGGCTGCTCTGGGTGCTTAAATCCTCAGCAAGAGTCTTTGAATAACCTGTTGGTTTCTCAAAGACACATAAATGGGACTGCATCTCCTGATCTTCCTTTACTCAAACCACAGAGTCAAAGATTGTCATCAATAACTGCTGAAAATGACATTGTCAATTTTGTTTAGTAAGAGGAAATGTTTAGGTCTTAGTAACACTATCAAAACAGCAAAATTAGAAAACAAAATTGACAAGAATGAAATAAAATGTATTTAGTTGACTATTTTCTTGTGTGTATATATGTACATATATTCAATAACACAGTACATGAAATAAAATACAAAGATGAATCATGATTATTTCTGCACATCTTAAGGTTTGTCAAGTCATAATTATAATAAAGGTTTATAGACTTATGATCTAAGCCTATACACGAATTTTAATGAATCATTTTTATACAGACCAAATCAGGAAAATGTTACACTGTTATTTTTTGTCCTACAAATCCCAACTTACCCAGAGATTTTAATGGGCACAATAATACCTTTTCCAGAGTTCACCATAAATATTTTTTTTGTCATGGTATCACTAAACTCTATTTGTCCTTTGTAAAATATTCTGTTAGCAAGTCAGAAACTAAATAAGAAATAAGAAGTTCTCCTACAGCAAGAATCTCTTCTAAATATTAATATGCTTAATTTATGACTCAGGCTTTGTTTCACTCTGAATTTTTCTTGTGGAGGTTTCATTTTAAAAATCTATATTAATAAACTATAGATAAAACATGCGAGATGCTTTTAGTCAAGCTTTTCTCATCATCTCCCACGAAAATCTAAAATTTTATCAGGAAAGATACTGACACTATTAAATATCCCTTAGGCATCCGTGAACATGTGCTTTCATAGTTACATTAACTATCTTACATACAGTCCTCCAGCTATAATGAAGAGTTAGGAACAATGGCATAGTCTAATCTTATTTAAGATAAATTTTAGGTTCTATTATTTTAAATATTCTGCTCATCACATTTTTCTATAATTTAAATGATAAAATAGACCCTGGAGGCAAACTAACTTTCCCATTCAAATAAAACACACCAAGCTTTCGAAACATATTATTATGTTAATATTTTCCACATAAATTTATTATGAATAATTATTCATTTTCTTTGGAATTAAGGAACTATAATGCAGTTCCATTTGTCTTGTTGGATAACATTTTCTTCCTCTTGCTTTGCAGCCTCAGTCCTCAGACAATAAAGAGATACTACTTAATAAATTTTTATTTGGTTACTCTACAAACTTTTGAAATTGTACAAACCAAATTCATGTTAACAGTGGAAGTTCAGGATGCATACACACAGAAGGATCTAATTTTTTCTAAACTAGAGATCATTAATATTTCCTCTATCATCTAAATCAAAGGTGGTAAACACTAATAGATTGACTTGATTTAATAAAATCTAAGTCTTACAGAAATGGTTAAAATAAAGTTTTATTATATTTCACTTACGTCACCCCCCAAGTTAAGAAGGAAATCCAAAATAGGTTCATATTAGAAGCTGTCCTCCTGATAGACACTCCCTATTCTATAATAGCACTCTCAGAATCAAGAATAAAGATAATATATTATCTATGAAGGAATTGATAACCACCTCCTTTTATACTGAATGCTTGGATTGAGGAATAGTATCTTGAGAGTAACAACAAACATTATAAATTACATTTATAATCTTTATATTTTATTGATGCAATAGTAAAGATAAAAGAGTTTTTATGAATTCACCACACTCAACTCAAAGTGTACTTTTCATCAACATTATTTTCCAGGGAGCAATTATACCTGTATACATAATTTTCATTTCCACAGTCATTTCTGTCTGAATACTATATCAATCCTGTACACTAAATTCATCTTAAAATTAAGTTTATTATAAATCTTCTATTCAACTCCTTCAGCTTTTGCCTTAATGGAACCCCTGTCAAACAAAAGTCAGTCTGTGTTTTATTAGTTGCAGTGATTCCCCTAGTACCGAAAAGAAAATCGCAAATAAACATCCACTGCTCCCCCTTATTCTTGTCACAAAATGACAAATGTGCTGACAAATTCTCTAGGAACCATAACTCAAGGACAACTACAGGAGGTTAATTCATAAATACATGGAAGTTAAACAAAACATACTGAATGTCATTGGGTCCAAAAGAAAAATCACAAGGGAAATTAGGAAATACCTTGAAACAAACACAACAAACTAAAACTTATGGGATACAGAAAAACAGTACTAAAAGAGAAATTTTAGGTACAACATCTATAATTTAAACAACCTAAATATAATCCTAAAGAAGACAGAAAAAGAACAAACAGCCTAAGTTAGACAGAAGAGGGGAATAATAAAAATTAGAGCGGCGATAAATGACATAGAGACTATAGAAACGATAAGAAAATGACAAAATTGAGAGATTTTTAAAGGATAAACAAAATTAATTCTGACAAGACTAACCAAGAAAAGGGAGAAAATAATGTAAAAAATTAAGGAAGAGATTTTACAAAAATGTTACAGAAATAATCATTATTAGTGACTATAAGAGCAACTCTACACCAACAGTTGGACAATCTAGAAGACATGGATAAATTCCTGGTATATACAATTTACCAATACTGAATAAAGAAGAAATACAAAACGAGCAGATCAGTAACAAATAAGGGGAATGAATTGGTAATCAAAAGTCTCCCCTGAAATAAAGTCCAGGACCAGCTGGTTCCACAAGTGAATTCTATGAAACATTCAATAAAGAATAACAATTCTTTCTTCTACTAATATAGAAGAGGAAGAAATACCTCCAAATTCATTGAATAAGGCCAGTATCACCTTACAAAGGAACCACAAGAAAGTATAGGCAAATATCTTAATCAACATGGATGCAAAAATCTTCAACAAACTTAGTCAACCAAATTCAACAGCACATCAAAAGATCATCCATTATGAGCAAGTGGAATTTCCCCGCTAGAAGTCAAAGAAGGCTCAACATCTGCAAATCAATAAGCTTGACAGACAATATGACAAAATGAAGGCTAAATATCAGATGATCCTATTAATAGATACATTAACGAAACATAACTTTGGATAAACACAACACCCTTTCATGACAAAAACTCTCAATGAACATGGTTTACACAGAGTGTACTCCGCACAATAAAGGCCATGCGTGAACAATTCCACAACTAATATTACACTTGATGCGAAACTGAAGTCATTTCCTCTAAGGTCTGGAATGAAACAAGAATCTACTTCTATTTAACATAGTACTGGAAGGTCCAGTCAGAGTAATTAGACAAGAAATAAACAGCATAATTTTTTCCCTCAAAATTTATTCTATATACGCTTTTTTGTGTGTGTATTGTAAGTGACACTGGCATAGGCCTGATTTTTGATACATTATATTCAGAACATTACAATGTCTCTACAGTGGTGTTTCCCAAACAAACTCTAGGGACTTTTCCTTTTCCAGGATTAGACCTCTAAAAAGCTAATGATGTCCTCAGATGACTGGATAAAGAAGATGTGGTAAATATATACAATGAAACACTACACCATTCTTGGAAGAGATGAAACCCTGTCATTTGAATCAATGCAGATGGCACGAGAGGGGATGATGCTAAGTGAAACAAGTCAAAAGAAGAAAGATAGATATCGGATTACCTCACCCATAGGTGGAACATGAGCAGACAATACAAAGGACCAGACAAAACATAACTAACCCTGAAACATTTGCAACAGAACTGAGGTGACCAAAAGATAATGGGGGGCTGGCTGGGGCAAATGGTGGTGGAGCCCACTGGACAATGGAGAAGAACATTTGGTGATTTGGCGGAGGGCATGGGGTGTTGAATTATATCTAAGAAATGGGGAACTCATACATAGGAAATTATTCATGTGCAGAATAATTATAATAATACAAATAAATTAATTAAGAAGCTAATTATGTCCATATTTAATAAAAAACAAAACTGTCATAGTATCCATCATGTTGCAGATGAAAGACCATGAGTTCTGTGCTGTATTAACAAATACAATAATCTTCTTTAACTTCTCTGACAATTTGTAAAATGACCCTTGTGAGGCAAGCAAATCAAATTCTTAGCTACTCACTGAAAACACTGTACATATCTATTTCTTGTCCAGTATCAGATACAATGTAAATATATATGCTTATAGATTTAACAATGTGGCATTATTGTGAAAATAAAAGTTCACAGACAAAAAGGCAGTGCTTCTAATCTTCCAGTATTATAGCTTGTTTTTGTGTCATGAGCACATTTTTTTTGAAGACTCAACTTAATGTGTGGGCTGTTAGCTTATAGAATTTTAAAGGAGAAATTGTGACAAATAATGTGTATGTTGTATTCAGATTCTAAAACGGAATTGCAAGTGGAATAATCATGTTCCTTTGAACACCTTTGAAACATATATATATATACATATATATATATACTGGGCAATTTAGACTTTTCTTAAATGTTGTAATTCAACTTGCTGCAAGTTTTTTTCATTCAAGATAAAAATAGACATCTGAAGACTTATGTAGAAGGCATATTTTGCAGCAAATTTAAAAATCTCTAAACCCTGAATATATTCCCACATTAGTGTTATTATTGAATATATTTGGTTCATGTTAGCAAATTCCTTAATAGTTTTGTGTGTAAAATATCATTTAAACTATAAATATCGCTTGTGTCAATAAAATATCCTTATATCCTTTAGAATCTATGTTTTTGAAGTTATAAATTACATTAGTAAATATTTTTCTAATCAAATGATACTTTATACTCATTTAATCTCTATAAAGTTTAATAGAAAATATTCTATAAATTTATTCTTATATTAAAGCACAGTAAAATATGCATATGTTGAGCAATTTATAAAATGATCCTCCTTATGTATCCTTTTTCTTTTTCTTTTATATTTCATTTGTGATACTTTAATAAAATAATATGAAATGCTGGCACTTAAATACATATGGCAATTATGTCATTCCCTTAAATTGCAGCATTAAAACAAAAACCACATCTCCTTAAATTAATATTTTATACTATCTCTGTCTCCACTGAAACATTTTTAACTGTTATGTTTTAATAATGTACTGATACTGTCTGTGAAATAAACTGATTATAAAACCTGTTTCACATCGCAATAATCTGCATGGATACAATAACCCAATGGAAGTAGCCATGATGAATACAAAAAAGAAAAGTCTACCTTAGCCATGTTTCCCAGTTTGAAAGCATAAACTCCTATTCCCTATTAAATGTAGGCATAAATCACAGAATGGCACATGGACACAATATTACATAATTATACATTATCTGAAAGCAGATATGGCCAGATATACGGATGTGACAGATGTTGTATTTTGTTTGCATTGTGAATTTGATTTCTTAACAAAACTGATAGTGGAAACCCGCTATCACATCTGTGTTACAAACTCTGCTCCAGATTTTTGCTCTCTTTCAGCTACTTTCTATGAACTTGATTAATGTAAGTACCTCTTGTAAGTGGCATTATAGACTTTATGTCTTTTTATGACTGGCTTCTTTCACTCAGCATAATGTCCTCACATTTGATTCATGTTGTAGCATTTGTCAGAATATTCTTTTTCTTATTTATTCAGATTTTATTAGTGTTTCATTTGTTTTCAACACCATGTATGATTCCAGAGAATAATCACACCTCCATCCAGCTATATATCACACCGCAGCCTCCACCAGAGAGCACCAACTCCAAAACATGCCTGTATTTCTATGTTGATAGTAGCATAATTCACATAACCAAGACATAAATCAGTCTAAATAATCCTCCAGGGACGACTAGAGAAAGATGTGGTATATGTGTTCAAGAGAATACTACTCAGCTATCAAAAGAGATTAAATCTTGCCTTTTGCAAAATTTGGATAGGACTTGAGCTGACCATGCTAAGTGAAATAAATCAGAAATAAAACAAAAAATACCAAATGGTTTCAGTCATTTGGAATATAAAGAAGGAAGACAAAATAAATTATTTTTAAAGCTTAATAATGTTTCATTGTCTCTACATATGTTTATCTGTATATGTATATACTGTTTATCCATTCATCCATCAAAGAATTCTTAGGTTGCTTCAACTTTGGGGTATTCTAAACAATATTGCTATGATTATTGGTGTACTAGCCTTAGGAAAGTTAATCCTACACATTTGCATCATTTACACAAGGATGAATAAATGAAAAATCTATGGTAGAAAAATAAGTGCCAATATTATCCAAACCTACCTGAATCCCAATAGAGCTTATGAAGGAATTCATCAATGGAGAGCTTTGCTCTTATACATTTAAGGATTTTTGTCTCTAAAATTTGGAGAGTGGGAAAATGTCTATTATTATATCGATTTCTAATGTTAGGGTAGATGTTAAGGTAATGTTCAAGTAGAAGCACAGAAAAGGAAAAAATGTATGTGCACTTGACCACAGTGCAATTTAACAAGAAAATCTATCTTTTTCCACTTGCAGAGTATTGCTTTTTATTTGACTCTGGTTTGTATATATTCTATATATGACAATTCCTTCAATATATAGCAAGATAAAACTTGATATGTGGCAGAAAATGAGCACTCAGTGAGCATTATTCTAGCAGTGACAGTCAGTGTTATCTTTTAAAATATCATTTTTAATATATAAAATAGGTTTCATCAAAAAAATCTTGTGAGTTTTATTGTCTCAGAAAATTCCATTAAAAGTAACAGTTGCACTGATATAGAAAAACAGAATCTAATCTAAAATTTACTACAGGGCAGTTTCTTTTAAAGCCATATCTGTGTTTGTTTCTTGTCATAAAACAAAGATGGAAAGTGAGCTATATGAAGAGAAACACTGAAGTATGCCTATCAGGAAATTAATATAATGAGACATTTACTGCTTTATTGAATTTGCAAACATACACTTCAAGAGAACTTCCAAAATTTTTATGATAGTTAAGTGAACACCTACACTTCCTAATTTATATTTATTACATTTTGGGAGCATAAATAAAATATAGCAGATCAATCAGATACATATAAACCAAAAATAATGAAAATAATGTAGGAGTAGACTGCAGAGAATTTTAGTTACCTACCTACCATATAGTTTTCATAATTTTTTCCTTTAGAAAACTAAATATGTGGACATATCTTAGGTTATAAAGTTATATTTCCAAAGTAAAACTGTGAAGATTCTGCTTCCCAGGAATCTCCTTTGAAAGATCTGAATCTGCAAGGGAGTTTGGTTTAATCTCTTCTGAAAACATGGATTTAATGACTAGAACCATGATGACTATATCACGAAAATGAGCCATTTCTGAGTTGGGAAACTTGTCACAAAGATCCCAGAACAGGTAAAAAGAGACAATTTCTCATGACCCTACAAATTCCTTAAAATCCATATCAATCCTATTCTGTTTATGTCTGGAATTCTTTAACCTAAAAGAAACGCTAAACAAACAAAACTGACTTCCTTTAAGCAACTTTGGACATTGGTACTGTTGTTGATTTTGTATAAATGATTTCATCTTGGGTACCTGGATGTGTCTACTGCAATAATTAGATTATCATCCATGGAAAGGACTGAATGGAAAAGTAAGGCAATTACTATACATTCATATATTGCAAGCTAGATAGCTAATGGTTCTTGTTAACTAATAAAAAATATTTCCCAAATTGTTGTCAGCTCTGTATTGGAAGGCAAATAACATACCAACATAATTGTATTACACTCTCTTCCACTATTACAAAAGAGTTAAAAGTGTTTTATGTGCTTAGCTGTCTTGGTTTCTCAGTTGATAACCAGAGAGCAAAGAAACAATTCCTGTGGGAGCTGCCAGTGGCTTGCACTCTAATTTCTCTGAGTCCATTAGTTTGGAATCTAGAGGGGGGTGAAAAGATGAATTCTACTGTGGTTCATCTTGGCACCTTTATCAACTCTGGCTATAGTATTAGTAGAACATATCACTCTAGCCAAACACTAAAAAAATTTTCTTAAATGTTCTTTTTGCTTTATATCAGGAGTACGCACATGGAAATAGGTCAGAGTAAGGAATGCCTTCCCAACCTCAATCAATTAATGCAAGTGGATTCAAGGTAATCATGTCATTTTAGTAAATAGAAGATGGGAAGAACTAATTAAGAAGTGAGAATCTTCAGGCTTAGCAAACTATCTGGATGAGAAATGTAATTATGATTATAGATACACAAAATTCATTAGACCAGTTATACCAGAAAATTACTCATATTTGTAAGTATTTTATAGCCAGTGAGACACTTTAATTTCTTCAGAGTTCACGCTTCTCCAAGCCTTCCCCAGAAGTGTGCAGCTCCCAGAAAGAGTGTCTTCTCATACGACCACGTGTGCATGCATGCATGCGTATGGTATATGGAATGAGAGAAAAAAGAATGAAGAATATAAAGGGTAAGATGTATTGTCTAATTTATCTCATTAATGGTGACATAATTAATAATGTTACTCTTTTTCAGATTAGCTAATGGGTCTTAGAGAAGTTAAATAACGAATCCCAAAATAAAACTATGTTAAGAGGAAGAGTAAATGCCGTACAACTGCATGGAATATATCTTTACGTAGAGAAATTAAACTGAAAGAAATGAGTAGCAAGTATTTCTAAGTGACATGGCTATCGATGCTTTTATAAAAAGTTAGATACTTTAAAAAATTCTCCAATGGATATGCACCTACATTAATTATTTGCAAGAAAGCAATTAAAATTATTCTTACCTAACATATATATGCATAATATCCCATGGTATGACTATACCACTATTTATGGTTATTGATAGCACTTCTAATTTCTTGCTGTTACAAGTAAGACTACTACACATATTCGCGAATGAATATATATCATGTATAGCATATATATTTCTCTTTGCTTAATACATTTTGCATCTTGCTTAGAAAATCTTTCCCAGAAGAATATACATCTATTTTTGAATATGCTTATTTCCTCCAGCAATGATTTATAGTAACTCTTATGAATTGTTAACTACTAGGGAAGCTGATTAGCGACTTAATGTTCAAGAATTTTACTGGTGGATAGTAGGCATGCCTGCCAGCGACTTAATGTTCAAGAATTTTACTGGTGGATAGTAGGCATGCCTGCCAAGTGTTTAGCAAAATCTAGACTCCTTGAAAAAAAGCAAGCACTTGGAAAAGCCACACTGTTCACTTAATTTAGACAAAGAAAGCCATTCTTATCACAGAAAGATGAGATTCTTCCCCACACTTCCAGAGAGCAGTCAAAATCTAACCTTACAAGATGTCTTTTTCGGGATAGCTGTATCAGGTCTGTGATATTAATTTGTTTGCACAATTGGTCCTTAGCAATTTAATAAAAGTTACAGTTTTTTTATGTTTTTTCCCTTGTGTGCTCAGCCACACAAGAAGCAGTACTCACATCTCATCATTTCTTCAAAATGTCTGTCTTCCTTGACACGTTAGGATAGTCAATTGCACAAAACCTCATTTCCGTGACTGGAGGAAGTAAAGTTAAGAATGTTTTGATTATCTGACTTTCTTGTAGTTACCGTGGGAGTGAGGGTTCCCTGTTTTTTCCAACTCAGGTGGACGCAGAAGCCACGAGTGATTTTACATTGACTGGATTTACATTACCTGGGAAATGTTGATTTACAACTTTATTACACACACACACACACACACACACACACACACACACACACACACATACAGGGAGAGAGAGAAAAGGGCAATACAAATACTAATTCACTGAAATGTCTTTAATGCTCTAGTGCTTCAGTAGGTGAACATTTCTGAAATGATATGTGAATTTTTCATTACATAGTATGGGATGCAATATGGTCTCTTAAGCATGTGTCATGATATTTCTATCATTTCCCTTTACAGAAAAATATACTTAACAGAGTTTAAATAAAACTGCTAGTTATTGACATGATTGACTGTGTTATAAATGCTGAATAGACAATGCTGATGCTCTAAGGATATCAGTAGTAATATAGTAATTATAAAGTAATATGTATTCTCTCCTAATGTTGGTGCATTTCATATTTGCGATTTGCCTATTAGCTGAAAAAAATTTATTTTCCCAAGTCCATAATTGTGGCAGTTTCATAGTCATTCATAGGCAAGCACAGAGCTGTACAGATTTTAGTCTTCCAACACATTTGTATGCTCACAGCTGATATCACACACACTGTATTATTGTTCTAGTTCTCTCGTCAGCAGGTATCATTTTAGCTGCCTATATTGTGCTAGTTTTTCGCATTCTTGTTGATTTTTTGTTTGTTTAAAATAATCCTTAAGTAAAGTTCTGAAGTGTTTTCTGTTGTTCCTGAGTGCAAGAAACCTGTGGTGTACTTTGTGGAGAATATATGAACATCATATAAGTTTCATCCATGACAGAGATACAGCGCTGCTGGCAACGCTAATAAATCGACAATATATATTCAGTAAGATGAAATTCACATACACAGGGTTAGGGATTGACTGGTTGATGAAAATATGGTGAACAGAGACTTTTAAGCACCTAACCATTTTTTTCCCCTAGGAACAATGTTTCATTATGCACATATTCACTGCTCATACGACTGTGTAAAACATTATCGCCTACAGATCAGAGAATCTGTAAAGTATTGCAAAGTATTCCCTTATAATAGTTGATCTAACAGTTTATACACCCTGAGAGAAGTGGGGAGCTCCTGAGCTCAGGTGGTTCTTGATCCATCAAGTGGAAGAAGATGTCATGTCATTTATTCATACAAAAGTCCTTACCTCTTGAACCAGGATGTCATTTTCCAACAGAAATTAACCGGAGTATTTAAAAAGCATCTAATAGCAGGGCCATATTCAAAGTTGTCCCAAAGAGATATACTGTTTTAACATTGGTTTGTTAGACCCTGATCAGGACAATTTGGTATCTTTATAAGTTCCAAACACTCAATTAGTTTTCATTATTTTTATTTAGTTTAGAGCAGATCAACTCAAGCAAATTTTTTCAAGGGAGGTGCAGGCAGGAATGAAGGTAAGTAGACAAATAGGGAGAGGAGAAAGAAATATTATTTACTTTTTAATACTGATAGAGGAGACCAGGGCAATTTTTCTATTAAAAATGCCAAACCTTTCTGGATTTTTTTTTTTTTTTATTGTTTCCTTGTGGGAAAGTACAACTCATGTAGTAAATCCTTTAAATGTTTTATAAACAGGAAGTTACATTTAAATAACCACCTATATTCATATTAAACACTCTAGCAAGAAAATACCATAAGTGACACAATGTATTTTGTATTCTAACAAAAAGTATACCAGAAGGTAACGATGCCTGTATGACTGTCAACAATGGCACATGATTAATCACATGCTTAAGATAACACAGTATATTATAAAGTTACATTTCCCCCTTTCAGAGATTATATTATGTAAAGAAATACTTTGTACTTTTTAAGGATCAATTTCCATATCATCTTACATCTAATAATTTTAGCATCCATTGATTATTATTGGCTCATTTAATGATTTTTCACTTTATAATTTCTTTAATAATTATAGGTTAGTGTTTTCCTCTAAAGAGAAGCATTCCTAAAGCAAGTAGAAATATATGGATAAACAACACTGAGTACTACTTGAAATGCAGTATAAAGTTTGATTCTCTAAATTTTTCCAACAGTTTTAGATAAGTTGATGGGATTACCATTTTTCCGTTGACAACATGTGAGGAATCCTTTTGGTCATCTTTTGTATAATTTTGGACTTGCTTATTTTGGTGCTTATTTATTTGGTAAGTGCCCCTTCATGATAACCTGGTGTCCTTTTGATAGATCCATTATATTTCAAAAGCTATTCTGTTCATACCCATTATTGATTTTAGTGTGAAAAGTTCTCTGTGTCTCTTTACTCTTTTGTTATTTTAGACCTCTTGTTGGATTGAAAAAAATGTTTCTAACTATATTGATACATTTACTCATTTTAATAATTGAAATATATTGATATAAATTATACAATTAGCAATAGCACTTTATGAAATTTAAGTTTCTTTGCAGTACTTTTTGTTATTGAAATATATTCCACTAAAGAGCTACATGTTTTAAACATTTTCAAATGGTTTTGTTCTCTATTTGATGTAATTGCTTTACATTTCTTTGTTCCATGCTTTCAGTTTCATGCGTTTGTCCTTTGACTTAATTTTATCTTACTAAAATTAAAATACTTAAGAGTTCAAAACTAAAATTATAAAACTTATATTGCAATACAATGCATTTATTCAAGGTTTCTCTTTTTCCCTCTCTGCCCCAACTTTAATAAGTTACAGTTTCATTAGTTAGTGACTTACTATTTAATCATCATGTCTAAATATGGATATGAATTTAAATGAAAAATAAATGATTTTCCCACCCTTTCCTTGAATATTCTATTATTTTATTGATAAGTAATTTCTTTCTGTCTTTAAATGTAAATTTTCTTCCACATCTGTCACTTGTTCTTTTACTATTTATAATTTTCTATGTAGTTGAATTTACTGAATTTTTTAATAACTTCTGGTTTTAAAGTTGCAACCCAAAAGGTATTTTGTACATAATATCTATAAAATTATTTACTTTTTTTCTGCTAATATATTTAATATATAATATATATTTCTGCTAATATAAATATATATTGATGTATGATATATTTGAAATTTATTATTTACCATGTAAGGTATAAATTAAATGTAATCTTTTAAAACTAGTTATTCATCCTATTTATTATCATTTCCATCTTATTCAAGCAACTTAATGCAATAACGTCACATTGAAGAAGTCACATATTTACAAATCTCAAGATCACATCTACCATAGGTGGATACAGACTAGATTTCAAGAAAGAATTTGAATATTCAAAAAAAATATGCACTGCAAGCCTATAAACTACATACTTTAACTCAATTCATAAAAGCTGAGGAATTTCGAAAGTTATATTTCTGATCATGTGACTGCAAACTACTCTGTAAGAATATATATATATAGTCTATATATATAGACTATATATTCTAGAAAAAGACAAACTAAAAACAACCTATTAGGGTCATGTGCCTGGCAAGAAATACAGAAGAATGGGAGATTCCCTTTAAGTAAAATGGTGGCAATAAAACAAACTACTGGAACTGGCCTTCAAGCTCTGACAAGGATTAAAAAAAAAAAAAAACTAGCAAAAGGGAATTGTGGGCCCCAGTAGATGAGTAGAAATGAAAAAATAGCATTTAAAATTAATTAAAGTGACAAGCCAAAGATTTTACTTTCCTTATGACATTAAAATAATTTGTATGTATGCTATCACATAGATTACTGTAGAATTAATTTCATAGACTATTATTAAGGAAGATAACATATCAGAGGTCAATTATGCACTGAAGGGTTTACCCTGCATCTATGTATGTATGTGTTGTGTGTGTGTGTGTGTGTGTGTATATATATATATATACACATATATATAAAGATATAAAGATATATAGATATGTATGGTAATCTAGCTTTTATTTATATAAGGATTTAAATGAGGAAAGAATACAGTTTTATCACTTGTAGAAGCTACATAATTAAGATAGGCTTCTATGCATGAGCAAGCATGCACTGATTTTTAATTTTCTTAATATAAAAATTATTGTTTTTTTGAGAAATAAACCTTTAAAAACTGGCTGTCAGGGGTGTCAAACCATAGATAGATAATGTAGAATTAAGTTGAGGAGTAAAAAGAGGCTAGAAAATTGATTCATAAAGGAAAGGACAATTTTCATCAAATTTCAAAATGAGGAAAATTTCTTGTCTATGGGTCAATAATCTAACACTGATTTAATGAAGGAAGGCCATAAAACTCAATAATATTCAATATTTATTATTTAAAGTAAAACAGTATTCTTCACAGCAAAATTTAACTGGAGGTGTAAACATAAAAAACACACAACAGAATCAGGGAAGAATTTATTTTTCATTTTCTCTAATGATTTGAAAAATCTTATACATTTCACTAGTTTTTACATATCTATAAATATATTTGAATCTTTGTGTCTATTATATTTCTAGAGTTATGAGTATTAATATACCTGTGAAATATAATTACTTTCTAAGAACAATATGACAGTTTATAACTTTTTGTACTACTAATGAACATTATTATTGATGTTTTAAAATATATTATTATTATTATTATTATTATTTCAGTTTTACTTTAATTATACATTGCTATTTTATTAATGTCTTTAAAACTTTGTGTAATATATTTATTTAGCACTGCTTTTGCAGTTTTGCTATTTATGCACTTTTTATGTTGTTAGAAGTCAGTATAATAAACTCTACATATTTAATTCCCTATTCATTTAAAATATATTGTTAAAAATTTATTCATGCATATTTTTACAATTTATACTCATTAATAGTATCATAATATTCATTTTTCTATTATTTTAAAGATAAAACTACGGGTTGCTTCTGGATTTGACTATTGTTTTTAATGCTGCTGTGAACATTTTGTTTGTGTCTTTGATAAACAAATGTTTCTTTTTGGGTTTGTTACTAAAAAGAAGATCACTGAGTTAAAAGATATATTTATCTTCCAGTTTAGAAAAGTTTCTAAAGTCGTACAAATTTCATTTTTACCAATAGTATGTGAGGCTATGATTCTCACATATTTTTTAAATAATTTGGTTGAGCATTTGTTCACACTTTTAAGTATCTTTTAACTACATGTTCAAGCATCTTTCAGTCATATTGTACTATTTATGACATGACTGGGTTAATGACTATCATCTTAAATTTCTAATTGTTCCTTCAGATTCTATTTTTCTTCTTGTCTGCTTTGGATTGAATAAAAGATTCCAGTTTATCTCTGGAAGATTCCAGGTTATCTAGTTTATCTCTAGTACGAATGAATATTTTCATACTTTAAAAAGCGTGCTTTTTGCTAGAGATTTGTAACTACCTCTCTATTCTACCTTAAAACCTACTGATTTATAGACTGGTTATAAAATTCTTAGTTCACAGGGTCTTATTTTTTACTGTTAGTACTCTAATATGTCACTCTTTTGTCTTCTAATCTGCATAGTTTCCAACTACGACTAACAGTTGTTTCTTTTTCCTTTTTTCAAACCAAGAAATGGCTACAAGTTAATGCATAAAAAGCAATTATACTTCTATGGTCTCGCACAAACTTTTGAAATTAAAATGTTTCAATGTCCATAAAACAGCAATAAAATGAGAAAAAAAAGGCGTATATACGTGCAATTAGTTTACAACAAAAGAGTAAGCATATACGAAAAGGAAGGGCAATTTCTTCAGTAACTGACCCTGGGAAAACTGGATAGGTACATGAAAATGAATGACTAGAACGCTACCTTACCCTGTATCCCAAAACTAACTCAAAGAGGATTAAACACTTGAGTGCAAGACACAAACCATAAACTTCTTAGAATAAAACAACTATAAGCCCCTTGACAATATTTCGAGATTTTTAAAACTCATTTTAAATATTGACATTTTATCTCAATCTATATTTCTCCCCCAAGATTTCTAGTGTCTTTTACCCCCATCTTTTCTCCTCATTCTATCCCTCCCCACTTCCACCCACCTCACAGCTGTCATCTTGTGTCCTCAGAGCTTTTGCTGGCATTTATCTATTTGTTTAATTGCATTATATTCACATAAGTGAAACTATCCTATAATTCTCTTTTTCTTTCTAATTTATTTCACTTAACATGATCTCTTTCAATTCCATCCAGATTGTTGCAAAAGGCACAATTTCATTTTTTGTAATAGCTGCATTGAATTCCTTTGAGTGTATAGACCACAACTTCTTTATTTGGATCTGTGGATTTTTAATCTGTGGATGGGAATATAGGTTGTTTCCATGCCTTCCTATTGTGAGCTGTGCTGCTATGAATACCAGGGTGCAGGTATACATTTTTTCTAATTAGAGATTTTATGTTCTCTAGGTATATGCCTAAGAGTGGGCTTGCTGGATCAAATGGCAGATCCATCTTTATCTGTTTGAGGAATCTCCATATTGTTTTTCGAAGAGATTGCAACAATTTACATTCCCACCAGCAGTACAGGAGGGTTTCTTTTTCTCCACACTGCTCCACAAACTCCAATACCTACTATTCCCAGCTTTTTGACATAGGCCATTCTCACTAATGTGAGGTAGTATCTCAGTGTAGTTGTTATTTACATTTCTCTGATAATGAGTGATGTACAACATTTCTTCAAGTGCCTGTAGGCCATCTCTGTATCTTCCTTAGATATGTGTCTATTCAATTATTTTTCCCATTTTTTGAATGGGTCACTTACTTTTTTATTATTTAGGTGCATAAGTTCTACGTATAGTTTGGAGATTATGCTCTTATCTGATGTATGTTATGTGAATATTTTCTCCAGTTCCATGGGCTGTCTTTTTGTTTCTAGTGCTGGTTTCTTTTGCTGTGCAGAAACCTTTTTAATATGATGTAGTCACAATTGCTTAGTTTTCCTTTGGCATCCTTTGCCATTGTTGTTCATTTCCTCAAAGGTCTCTTTGAGGTCTTCCATGTTCATGGATTGGAAGAATTAACATAGCAAAAAATGACCATTCTACCCAAAGTAATGTATAGGTTTAATGCAATTCCCATAATAATCCCAGGGACATTCCTAAGGAAATGGAGCAAACAATACTGAAGTTTTTATGGAATCACAAATGGTCTTAAAAAGTCAGAGGAAAACATATCTTAAGAGGAAAAAAAAAATCAGTGGGGGAATTACACTCCTTGACTTCAAATTATATGACAGAGTAATCATCATCAAAACAGTTTGGTGGTGGTAAAAAACAGACACAATGATAAGTGTTATCATATTGAGAGCCCAGAATAAAGCCAAACGTATATGGACAGTTGATCTATGATAAAGGTGTCAAGAACATACAATGGAGTAAGGAAAATCTATTTAACAATTCATGCTAGGAAAACTGGAAAGACATCTGCAAATAAAAGACACTGGATTACTCATAATCAACAAACACAAAAGTTAACTCAAGATGGATCAAAAACTTGGACGTAGATCTGAAACTCTAAAATACCTAGAAGATAATGTGGGAAATATACTCAACAGTATTTTATTTTCAACATCGAACGTAAAGACAATTGTCAAAATAAAAGAGTGGGACTATATCAAACCAAAAAGCTTCTACACAGCAAAGAAAATAATCAACAAGAGGCAACATAGAGTAAGGCATAAAATATTTGAAAATCATATGTCTGATAAGGTTTTCACATACAAATTATGTAAAGAACGCATATAACTTAACAGTGAAAGATACGATTAAAAACAGGTTGAGCATCGGAGTAGATATTTTTTAAAAGACATGCATCTTTTATGACCATACAGACTGTCAATACTTCCATGAAACAATGCTTGACATCACTAATCCTCAGACAAATGAAAAACAAATGAGGAAAAAAATCATCAAAATTACAAACTAACAATGTGGAGAAAAGTGAACTTTTTAATACTTGGGACTATAAATTGATGCAGTCAATGATAACATAAATTGATACGTTATGGAGAATAGTACAGAGACTTCACAAAATTAAGAATAGAAATGACATATGATTCAGCAATTCATCTTCTAGATATCTGTATTAAGAACAAAAACACTCACTTGGAAGATTTTTGAAGTTGCACAATTATTGAAGCATTATTTATAACAGCCAAAACACAGAGACATCCTATGAGTCTATTATAAATCCATGTATGTGGCATATTTAGATTGGAACATATTTTTATACATATTTCCATAAAATTAAGGAAATTTTCCATTTGTGATCACAGCAGATGAGCCTTAAGGGCTCTGTGCTAAGCAAAATAAGTCAAAGACAAATACTATATAATCTCACTAATATGTGGAATCTAAAAAACAAAGACAAAACAAACTCAGAAATGAGAACAGATTGGTAGTGACTACAGGCAGAGGGTTATGGGGTAGAGTGAAATGGGAAGAGGTGGTCAAAATACAAAATTCCCATGATAAAATATACAATATAATATAAAATGTAATATGGTGACTATCTATAGTTAATACTATATTATGTATTTGAAAATTGCTAAGAGAATAAATCTTAAAATCTCCCATTATTAAAAAAATTCTAACTATGTGAAATGATGAATGCTAATTTTTTGTGGTAATAATTTTACAATATAAATATAAAACATTTTAGTTAATATTCCAATCAATGAGCATGGAATATTCTTTGATCTCTTTATATCTTCTATTTCTTTGGGTTTTAACTGTAGAGATCTTTTACCTCTTTCATTAGGTTTATTCCCAGGTATTTGATCTTTCTTGATACTCTTAAGAATGTGAGTTCTTTCTTTAATTATTTTTTCTCTAGTTCATTGTTTGTATATAGGAATGCTACTAACTTTTGAATGTTGATTTTATATCTTGACACTTCGCATTCTCATTCCAGAATTTTTTGGTGAAGTCCTTAGGACTTTTCCATGTGATATAACGTCATCTGTAAATAGTGAGCGTTTTGTTTCTTCTTTTCCACTTTGGACTCCTTTAATATATTCTTCTTGCCTAATTGCTCTGGCCAAGACTTCCAGGCCTGTGTTGAATAGTCATGGTGAGAGAGTGCAACCTTCTCTTATTCCATATCTTAGAGAAATGCTTTTAGTTTTTCACCATTGAGCATTATGTTGACTATAGGTTTGTTGTATAATGCTTTTACTCTGTAAGCTATGTTCCTTCTATTGCTATTCTGGAGAGGTTTTTTTTTTATCATGAATTGGTGCTGAATCTTGTCAAATGATTTTTCTGAATCTATTGATACGATCATATAATTGTTTTTCTCTTTATGGTGTGGTGTATTACATTGATTTATTTGTGCATGTTGAACCATACTGAATACCTGGAATAAATTCCACTTTTTTTGTGGTATAATATTTTTTTAATGTGCTGTTGAATTGTTTGCCTGGTTTTTCATGACAATTTTTTCATCTATTTTCATCAATGATATTGATTCATAGTTTTCTTTTTTGATGCTATCTTGTCTGGTTTGGGATCAAATTACTATTGGACTGATAAAATATATCTGGGAGTTTTCCCTCCTCTTCTAGTCTTTGGAAGACCTTAAGGAGCTTAAGAAGAGGATTGTCCCCTCATTGAATGTTTGATAGAATTCACAGGTGAAACTATCTGTACCTGGACCCTGTTTTTTGGGAGACTTTTGAATACTGATTCAATTTCTATGCTTGGGATTTGTCTGTTCAAGATGGTTGTGTCTTCTTGGTTCATTTTTAGCAGCTTATAAATTTCTAGGAATATGTTCATTTCTTCATGATTAAGAAATTTGTTGGCATATTTCTCTGCTATCAGTTGCAATCTCACTTGTTTCATTTCTGACTCAAGATTTTTCTCTTTGTTCTTTGTCAGTTTAGCTTGGGATCTATCAATTTTGTTTATTTTTCCAAGGAATCAACTCTTAGTTTCATCGATCTTTTGGATGGTTCTTTTATTTTCAATTTCAGTTCTAATTTTTATTATTTACTTCCTTAAACTGATTTTTCATTTCATTTTTCTTCCCTTTCTGGTCCTCTCAGGAGTGAAGTTAGAAATTTAAACTGGGTTCTCTTGCATTTTGATGTCTATTTGTATGGCTATAAATTTTCTTCTTAGACTGGCTTTTGCCACATCCCACATGTTCTGGTAACTCATCTCTTCATTTTGATTTGTTGCCAAATAAAACTTAACCTCATCTTTAATTTCACTGATGATCCAGGAATTGTCCAGAAGCATGCTGTTGAATCTCCTCATCTTTGTGGTTCTCACAGTTTTGCTCTTCTGGTTCTAGTTTCATCACCACCTTGTAGTCAGAGAAGATGTTTTCCATAATACATTCTTTCTAAATTTGCCAGAACTTATTTTGTGTCCCAAAATGTGGCCTATCCTTAAGAATGTTCCTTGTGCATTTGAGAATAATGTATAATCTCTTTTGTTTAGGAAAAGCACCTACATATATCTATTAGGTCCATGTGCTCTATTGTTCCATTTAGGATCCTTTTTTTGTTATTGATATTCTGTCTGGATGATATATCTATTGATGTAAGTGGAGTATTGAAGTCCCCTAATATTGTTTTACTGTCATGTCTGCCTTTAACTGAGTATTTGTTTTATATATTTAGATGGTTAGCATTTGGTGCATATATGTTAATGATAGCTAATTCTTCTGTATGCATTACTCCATAACTTAGTACCCTTCCTTGCCTTGAACTACCTTTTTTAGTGGAAGTTTATCTTGTCTGAAATCAGTATTACTGTTCCTGATTTCCTTTCTTCACTGTTGTTTGATATATTTTTCTATCACCTTTGGCCCTCAACCTGTGTTTGTCCTTGGATCTGATATGCATTTCTTATAAACATAATGTGGATGAGTCCTGTGTTTTTAACCATGCAGCAATTATTTTTTAATCGGTGCATTCAGTCAATTCACTTTTTAGGTTGACAACTGATATGTGTGTGTGTGTGTGTGTGTGTGTGTGTGTGTGTGTGTGTGTGTGGCTTTATTGCTGTTTTCTCTTGGTTTTTTATGTCTGTTGCTTTTTGCTTGCCATTTATTTTACTTGCTTTTTCCTCCATATTATTTTTGGTGTTGATTCAGTTTCATCAATTTCCCAACTGAGTGTCTCTTCAGAGTTAATGACACTGCATATGATAGTCACAACACCTATCTTTACATCTCTATCCTGCTTATCACCATTCTTAGAGTTTGGTGAACCTTTGTTTTCTTTTTCCATATTTAAGGAACCCTTTCTGTATTTCTTGAATGGAAGATTTGGTGGTGTAAAACTCCACTAACTTTTTGTTGCTCATCGAAGACCTTTATTTCTCTATCATACCTGAAAGGTAGTTTTGTAGGACAGAGTATTCTTGGCTGGTAGTGTTTCTCTTTTAGCATTTAGAATCAATCATTCCATTCTCTCCTGGCTTGTAATTTTTCTGCTGTGAAGTGTGATGATAGTCAGATAGGTATACATTTGTAGTTTGTTTCTTTTTTCTCTAACAGCCTTTAGTAGTTTTTCTTAGTCGTTGACTTTTGCTGGTTTTACTATGATGTGTCTTAGGTAGGTCTTTGTATATTTAGAAATTTTGGTGTTCCTTCTACTGCTTGAACCACTATGGTTGCTTTTGGTGACAGATGTGAGAAACACTCAGCAGTTACTTGGAATAGGTTTTTGTAACTTTTTTCCCTCTTCTCTCTTTCTAAAATACCTGTTTCTCATGCTTGTTCTCATGGTACCTGACATTTCTCATAGGATTTCTTCATTTTTCCTCAGTCTTTTTTCTCTTTCCTCCTCCATGAGGATTGCCTAGTGGTCTTGCCTTTAATTTCTGAATTACATTCCTCTGCATGGTTGAGTCTAGTCATGGCTGTCTTCAATTCCTGGGCTCTGTCTTTTATCTCTAGTATTTTTGCTAGGACTTTCTTCATGACCTCAAACTCCTTGGTGACATATTCTCTTTGATCTATTACTTTTTCTGTTAAGTCTTCCAGGTTCCTCTGGGTGGTTGTGTTTAGCTCCTGTGTATCATTCAATTTTTTATAACTATTTTTTTGGAACTCTTTTTCTGTTAGGTTTTCCTATTCAATGTCAATGAAGTTTTTCTCAGTCCTCCCATTGTCTTCTCTTTGGGGCATTTGCATTTCTTTGGGTGACTATGTTTTTGGCATGGCTTTCTTCTTTGTCTTAGATTTAGCACTGTTACTTTCTTTTTCATGTAATATTTCTTCCTAAGTGGTGATGTTGGGTCCTTCAGTGGTCAGAACCATCCACTTCCATGCTGGGGTGGGGCCTGTTGCCCTCTCTGGAATGCTCACTTTTGGTAGGCTACAAATGCTATTACAGAGATGTCAATGGCTTCTGTGGGTATGGCGTATTTTTCTCTTGCATGTCACTGATAGAAAACTCTCTAATTCAAGGACTAAGTTTACAAGCGGACTTTGCAAGTTCTGTGGCACTCAGGTCCCTAGCACAGAGGTAGGGGGCTCAATGGCAGGTCATTTTGCATTCCCTTGCAGTTTCTGTGGCTTTTGGGTGATGGACACTGTTTTCCCCTGACCCCCGACACCCACTAGCTCTTGCCAGGGAGCACACTGCTTTTGGACCTCTGTGCTCCTTTAAACATGGGGTGATGGGTCTCCCTTCCCACTGTTCTCCATAACCTGCCATTGAATTTCCCAGGCAGAAAATGTTCTATGAATGTCCTCTGATGATTCTTGCAGTGCCCCAGACAGGTAAGGAGTTCAAAGACAGACCGTGTAAGTTCCCTTGATCCCCTGGGTGGTGGTATTTACTTACTGATGCATTCAAGTGCAGGGTTTTGGTGGGGGGATTCACAGGTGGTCACCTTATACTCTCTTGCATTTACTGTAATTCCTTTGGGTGATTGGTCCTGTTCTCACTTCCCCTATCTTCTCAGTCAGGAAGCAAGATGGCCTTTCTGCCTCTGTGTGCTCCTTTAAAGACTCAAAAGTATACATTTAAATTAAAATGCGATGGTTGGATAATATGAAAAATTGATATTGTCATTTAAAATGGTACAATGCTCAGTCCAATAAGATGTCAATTTCCTACAAATTTACCTGTGGATATGACATAATCCCAAACAAAATCCCAACAAGCATTCTTTATCTTTGTATTTTGTATATTTTTGTTGCTGACATTAGCATATGATACATTTTCAATAGAAAATTAAGGAATTAGAATAGCAAAAACAAATTTGTACAAGTAGCAGAAAGATAACACATAGTTTTTGAATTCTTGCTTTACTATAAATTATACTAATCAGCATACTGTAGTATTTGTGAAAGTTTAGACACGTAGATTAATGAACTAGCAGTCCATAAAAAGCCAATTTTGTACTGCAGAGTAACATGATCATACTTACATCTTCAAAGCATCTCTGTAGATGCCATGGAAGCAGACTACAGAGCAACAAGTGCAGACTCATAGAGATGAGTTAGCATGTGCATGTGCTAATAAAGGCAGTAGAACTGTCGGTTTGGAACAGAGTGTTAATAGTAGTTGTGGAGAAGTGGTTATTCTGAATGTATTTTTAGGGTAGAGAAAGCATAACTGGATATGGCAGATAAAAAAATAAGTATGCCTCCAAAAGTTTTGGGTTGAGCAACTGGAAGGATTGAGTGATTAAAACTGGAAAGTGAGATGAGATAGATTGATGTTGTTGGTTGGAAAAATTTAGAAGTTCAATTTAAGACGTGTTAAAGTGTTTACTGCAAATGGAATTATCATATAGGCAGTTGGGCATGTGAGTTGAGGGTTCAGGAAAGGAGTCTGGGGTGTAGAGATAACTTTCTATGGTATTTGAAACCAAGGAATTGGTAAGAACCAATAGCATGAGACTAGACAGAGAAAAGGGTAAAACCATGCATGAACTAACAACTGAGTTATTTCCACAGTAGACAGTCATGAAAATGTTTCTGCAAAGAAAATTTAAATCATTACAGATTCTATTAGATTGTGTTTCTGCCCAAGAAGGATTCCAACAAAAGTATCTTGTAAGATAAAGAAAATAATGGAGATACAGTTGGAAATAATATAGGGAATAAAGATAGAGTGACTAATAATTATTATTAAGTTGCCACAAAGGATGACAGCTGCTTAATTTTATAGTTAAATCTTAAAATGATTGCAAAATACTTGGCTCAAAAATGTCCCATTTTTGGCAAATCTAAAATGATTACCCAATAGTGGGAGAGGGAGTAAATCCACATCTACACACTTAATATTGAAACAAAATGATCAAGAATAGTTGCAATCTTAAAAAGACACTGAATAACTAGAAGATCTAACAGATTACCTACAATTAGATTGATTTTAGACAGGTTCACACTAACCAAAGATGCCAGAAGACAGAGTATTTTCTAAGTATTTTCAAAGAAAAATAACTCTCTACTAGGGATTTTATATCCAGCAAAATGAACATACAAGACTATGAGCAAAATGTATTTTCAAAACATGATGAGAACTTTATATGTAAACAGTTTACAAAATCTATCACTGAAAGAAATTCAGCTTGAAAAATAAGCCCAGAACGAATGTATAAGCGACTCAAAACAATGATGAGCATAGTTAATCATCATGGAGGAAGAAGAAATGTTCACTTTTTATATATATCTTGCTTTGCTATTTATTTCAAACATGTTCTTTACCTTAAAGAAAGTTAATAGTTTCTAGATTTTAGATATTCCTTCCTTTAGATACTTTCTGTTACATTTTCAGCTGTGAATTTTATGCTTTTAGGAATAATTTGGCATTTTTAGGTATTTTGCTGTGTAGGAGAAATTACAGTATCTAGATACAATAATACGAAAGTTTAAATCTTTGATTTTTTTTTTAAATTGCGAACATCCAATATAATTTATTAAAGTTTTTATAGTCAATAATGATTAAGATATACCAATACATATGTGACTTTTTTGTCCAATAATATTTCTAGCTTCCCAGTCCTTTATGGTTTAAATTCATTTTAACTCAAGTATATTTTAGTACTTATAAAATCACCACAGAGATGTTGATTTATGATGATACCCACTTTAAGTCTGTGTGTTATGATGGAATATCCTTAAATAAGCTTTCTAAAAAATCCATTATAAATAATAAAACCACATTCACTATGCTTGTTCTGTATTTATTGAAATGCATTCTTTTTATTTCTCAAGCTCTAATATTATAAGATTATAAATTATTTTTCAACATTTTGAACATATTATTCCATGACCTTTGGGAATGTTTTATTAATTAGAAGTCTATAATTAGTCCAACTTCACTTTCTTCAATGTAATCTGTCTTCTCTGTGGTAGTTGTTCAGACAGTTTTACTATTCTTTTCTAGCACTGAATATCTTATTGGTTTTGCTTACAACTTGCATGTTACTTTAATCTGAGAAGTCAACTTTATTTTTCAATATTTGTTAATACATATACCAATATCTGTTTATATATTGATTTTTTTCCCTGTTTGCTATTACTTCTTCAGCACCTATTGTTTTATTCCTTCTTTTTGTCTGCCATTTCTCTTAAGAAACATTTACATTTTCAGTTTTATTCTTTGTACTGAATTTTGGTGATTTTCTCAGAAATTTATTATTTCTTCTCAAATGGTGCTTAATCAACTCTTGTTCAAATCGATTAAGAATTCTTTTTTATGTAATGAATGTATTTTTACTTTAGGCTTATTTTTGAATTTTTATTTAAAAAATTCTCATTGTATGTTTCCTTTGAAATATTTTATTTCCCTTGCTGTGCAAAAATTAGTGTAGTTCAACTTTTTTTTTTGCCCATGCTTTTGGTGTTTTGTTCAAAAAACCATAACCAAGAGTAAACATAAGAATCCTTTTTCCTATGTGCTATTTCCTATATGGTTTCAGGTCTTACATTAAAGTCTGAACCAATTTTGGTGAAAGGTATAAAATAGGAGTCTTATTTTATTACTTTGTATGTGGGTATCCAGTTTCCAAACACCATTTACTTATAGTTCTTTCCCCCACTGTCACCCTTGTCAAAAATTATTTGACCAGACATATGTGGATTTATATCTGGTCTCTATTCCACTGGTCTATATGCATGTTTATACCTGATAAGACATTCATAACAAAATTAAAGAACTCATACAAGTCAGTACATCCCTGCCCCCAAGTAATCCAATTATAAAATAGAGAATGTGTATATATAAATATATCATTTGCATTGTGTATACACATAATGCAATACAATTCAAAAACAAAAATATGCAATTTGAAACAATATGGATGTACCTTGGGGACATTATTATGCTAAGTAAAATAAATTAAGATGAAAGAAATATGCTATATATGTATAATCTAAAAAAAGTTGTTTTCATAAAAATAGAGAATAGAATGATGTTTCATAGTAACTGGGAGAAGGAAATAGAACTTCAGGACACAAACTTCAGTTATAATTTCTTAAGATCTAATGTACCAAATGAGAACATTTAGTAACACCATATTGCATATTTGAGTGCTAGTAAGAGATGTTAAACATTCTCACCACAAAAAGGACAATTCAGTGACTGTAACTAATAATATAATACTGTATACTTGAAAGTTGTTGAGAGGATTGTTGCCCCAAAATTAAAAATAATGACCGATGCTAACAGTGCGAGGTGATGGGTGTGCTAATTATCTTGATCATAGTAATCATACTACAATGAATTTGTCAGTCAAGTCAGTTTAAACATAAACAATTATGTTATCTATTTTCACCAATGAAGTTAAAAGGTATCATTTAAAACTTATATATTCAATCATATTGCCCTTACATTTCTTCATCTCATTTTCCAATATATAATATTCATTGTGTAACATTATCTTTCAAACTGTTTTTATTTCCCTAGTGCATAGCTAATTCTGATACACTCATCTTTCTTCAAATTAACATAAATTGCCACTGCTTCTTAAGGCTTTCCCATGGAAATCTGGCTGTCAGCAGTCCAGAGTTTTAATTTTTTTTCACTTGCTGAAAGGGACTAATCTGACCCAGAGTTTAGGAGATGTCCAGTTCTGGGTTAAGCATCACTGGAAATGGAGATTGCTATAGAAATGGATTTTCAACTTCTTAAATAGTCAAGAAGATGTTAAGCCATCCATTAGATTTTTCAGTTAAAACACAGATATTAGTCTTTTCAGTATAACTTTGTATGAAAAGGAATATTTTGATTGAAGTGATGAGACTGTATAAATGTCACTAATTTAGAATAATAATTTTAAGGTAAATACCTGCTGTTTTTAGTTTTAATGATAAATGATTTTAATAACAGCGTTGATAAAATTGAGGGACATATGGTTTTGAGCAAAAGAAACAAATCTGATACTCAAATTCCAGATGTAGAAGACATGTTCCAGTATTCGCTCAATACTCTGAGGATGTCCTCAATGACCTGGTTCTTTGACACCTCTGATCTGTCATCTGAGTCACAACATATTTTCCTTTAGGCTGATTCCCCTCAGGTTGCAGAATAACTACCAAAGTTTTAGGCTTTAGATTCAGACATGAGAGCATCCAGAGCAAAATAAATCATCTCTTATTCATCCGTTTTCATATCTGACTTTATTCTCTTTACTATATTTCCAGAGTTTTGTAGATGACATTGAATTCATTTTGAGGAAAACATTAAATGAGATATCGTCCACTAAACTGAATTATTATATAAATGTTAGAAGTGAGTTTAAAAGTACATCCATCAATCATAAATGTCTAGGAAGCCAAATAAATGCTTGAGTTTAATCTTTTGTGTGTGTCACAGAAACTTGAAAAAAAAACATATGCTTTCTTGAAGGCCTGCATTGTTGCCATTTAATCACCAAAACATGCATCTTAAAATTTACTATATGCTGGATTAGTAGGGAAGAAAATGATGAAAACTGAGAAATACTGAAAACAAGTAATAGATGGCAGAGGTTAGAGTGATGGCAAGTCTGCTACTGTACACTCTGTTCTAGCTCTTAGAATATTTTTATGATATATGTAGGAGGCTGATTCACCAAAGTAATTAATCATGTAATGACTACACTTGTGAGTTCAATTATTGTCTTTCTGGTTGATTACTCTTTGTAATAAATACCATTACTAGCTCCTTTTTACTCCTTTTGCCCTGGGCATGAAGGCCAAGACATAAATGGAAAAGACAAATATGACCAATGTGCAGATGGCATATTTTTTCTAAAGCAGGATGTGAGGACATATTAATTTTCAATGTCAGAAATATTAGTTTGTTTATTGAAGCTAAAAGCATATAAACATTTAGTAAATGTACAACTTCATTGCAATATCATCGGCTCTTTATCACATTTCAATTTTATTATTAACTTACACTTATAAAATGCTTTTTTTAAAGTTCTATTTAGTTTTTCTTAGACTGTAAGGAAAAATTGTGTGTATGTCCACACAAAAATCCTTCCAATGTTTAAAGTCACAAGTTATCTATAAAAGCAACATCACTTTTCTTGGCACAATAATCTGTCATAAAAAAATTCTAATCAGATTCTTAAAACTGCACACATATCTCTATTTATCTCTTCAAATTACATGAATTATAATATGAACTAATTCTAAGAAGGAAATTAAAACTCTTACAGGAGTTATCCATTTTTACAATTAAAATATAATTCATTCAATTAATTTGAAGTTTACAGAGAAATGCCATAACCCAAGTATAGTTCTATTTTATATATATATATGTATACTGTGAAATTTACATTTTAGTGTAATGAATGCACATGAAACACATAAAATAATGTTATATTTTAATAAATGACAGAATTCTGGAGAGAGATAAACTAAATGATGTCTAAGCAGTACATAACGTTACAATTTTAAGTAGGGTTTGAGAGACGGCATCACTGAGGAAATTGTAGTTTAATAAATCCCCACCTACTCGAATTATTTGTATAGTTTCTGCCTTGTGAGAGGACCTTGACTGGTACAGAATTGGAACAATGTTCCCAGGAGATTGCTCCTCAATTGTGGAATTTTTGGATATGTGTGGTCATGATTTTACCAAACATCTTGCTTATGGAATAAGGGAGAGTAATGTATGGAGCACATGGACATCACACTGAATCAAGTGTTACCTGTGGTTGATTGTGATATATGATAAGTGAAGCAATTGCTAGGGAGTTCAAGTCCTGACTTCAGAATTGGACATCTTCCATGGTAGGGTTAGAATCATCTCTTATTTCTTACAGCCTCAGAGTCAATATTTTCTATGTGATATGTAATATTGGAATATGTAAAATTGGAATGTTGGTTAAATTTATAACATTGCTCAATTTCTTATATGGATATTAGGATTTCAATTTGGAAGGATAGAGTCCTCTACACTTAGAATAAAGGTCATTCCTCTAAGACTGAGAATCTTGTATGTGTGTCCAGTCACTCTGAGCCTCCCTTGCCAGTAAAAGTAGCTATCTTTCTACGTCTAAGGAGATTCACCTTTCTTTGCTGAAGACACTTCGTTAATCTCTCTTGGGGCATATTCTTGCAAGGAAATATCTATTTTCATCAAACCTACTACCATCGATTACTGTTGTCACCAGATCTGTAGCACAAATCAAATGTCAGCAGGAACCAGGGATTCAGGTACACATTATGACCCAAAAAGAAATAGCTTATACACAAAGAAATTCCAATGTTTTGCAAATATTTGCCAGCAGAAATCTTTAGAACAAGTGTGTGAGTGGATTTAAAAGATGTTGGACCAAGGAAGTTAGAATAAAACTTTAGGACATGCTCTTACTAGGTTACTTACTGAAATATGTACTTACAGGGAGCAAACATTTAATGAGGTTGATATGATAGATTTCATTCAGCATGATGTGGAGGAAAGAATCAAACAACTTGGTTGGAATGTATTCAATTTCTGCAACCTTCATACCAATCGTCAATATTAAGAAGACACTCCCTTCACTAATTTTATGAGATAAACATTATTAATGGGGGCATACAAATTTTTTAAGGCATCTGTGTGCTTTTTCCCTTTGTGGGTGACTTACAACCCCTGAGGATGCTGCAAGCGACATGGGCTTTCTAATTTCATTAGAGGTATTTTAATCACAAAGTAGCAAAAACCGTGTGGCAATAGTCACCAAACAAGAGATGTTTATTTACTATAAAAAATAGTAAGGTCATATTATAAAATTAATCAGAAATTTTGACTCTGGAGTCTATGGCACTAGCTAATTGATCGTATTGTTCAGGGAGTTGGGAGGGATAAACAATATATTAACAATATTGCCTGATCTATATGAAAATTATCATCAACAATAACTATATATAGTGACCAAATTCCCATATAAATTGAAATAATAGACAATCATAACATCTCGATTACTGCAACGAAGTCACTTAATGGGCCGCAAACAACTTGGGTGTGTTTGTGTGTGTGTCCAACATTGTAATATTCAAATATACCAGACAATGCTAAAATATCTGAAAAATAGACAATACATTAATAATAAGGGACTTCAATAACTCACTCTCAACAATGGATGTATTATCCAGGCATAAAATGAATAGAAAAGATTGAACTTGAACAATCCATTAGACCCAATGGACCTAGCATACATATACACAACATACCACTCAACAATAGTAGAACATTGTTGTCAAGTGCACATGTAATATTCTGAATGATATACCTAAGACAGGCCACAAAACAATTCTTAGCAAATTTAAGAAGACTGTAATGACATCAAGTATCTTTTCCCACCGTAATGATGTGAAACTAGAAATCCGTAATAAGAGGAAAATTCACAAGTATGTGGGAATTAAACAATACACTCTGGAGCAATAAATTGTTCAAGGATGAATTTAAATGGAAATAAAAGTATCTTGAAATAATTGAAAATGGATCACAACATACCAAAACTTATGGGATGAACATAAAGCATCTTTTGTAAACATAAATTTGTCCAACTTAATTTTTTATACAAAAGGATATTGCATAATGATATCAAAATAAATCAAAATAACTAAATAGAAAAGCATCCTGTCTGTCTAAGTATACCTAAGTAAATTTCATGATTAAAAATACATACTTAATAGAACATTGTTTCATTTCAATTATATAATATGGAATATCATATACATTGTTCTTCACCATAAAGATACTGTTGGTTCCCATTATTTCTTCTTTATTAGTTATTACGATTTTTATATTATTATCGATTTAATATAAAACAGGCAAGACCCAATATTTTCTAAAAATTTTATTTAAAAATTTACCTAACCAATAATTAAAATATGTTGATTCTAAAAGGTACAATAAACCTGAAGTTTGTGTTATTTTAAAAGAATTGCTGAAATAACATTGCATATAAGGTTTAATCTGAGAATCACCATAATTTAACATTTAAATACACTACATTAAGTTCACCACTAACAGTCCAATTCTATTTTTCACCATATAGTAACAACTTTTATCCACTTTGCTCACTATCCTCTCCTTTCTTTCATTTAACCACTAGTTGACAGCCTTAAACATGCTAAAAATATAGTTGCTTATTTAAAAAATTATTTCTAAATATGAAGTTATAACAATACATGCTTACATTATAAAAGGAAATATTTCAAATAAAGAAGCATAATATTACACCTTAAGAAACTAAAAATGAATAACTAACCAAGAAGCAAGCAGCAGGATGGATATAACAAAGATTGAAATAAAATAAAGACAAAATTTTTTTATAAAAGATGAATAAAAATAGAGCTGTTTTATGGCAAGATAAATAAAGTGGGCAAAACTTTAGCTAGATTGGTTAATATGAGACAAGATTAAATAAAATCAGAAGAAAAAAAAAGAAAATGCAACATACCACAGAAATATAGGCTGATGAGAGACTACTATGAACAGTTATAGTCAACCAATTAGATAAGCTAGAGAAAAGAAAAAAATTCCTAGACATGTAAAACTAGGTAGCCTGAATCCTGAAGAAATATATACTCTGAACAGAAAACCAAAAATGTAAAAATTTCAAATTACTTACCAAAATATTCAAAGAAAATCCCATGACTAGATGGCTCCTTTGAAATCCAATATTTAAAGATAAATTATTTTCAGTCTTCCAAAGAGGAAGGAACACTATGAATCTCATTTTATAGGATCTGCATTAAACTGGTACTAAAGCCAGAAAAGCACACTATGAGAAAATGACAGGCCCATATAGTTGAATGAAAATAGGTGTAAGAATTCTCAATAAAGTACCATCAAATTGAATGCTAATACATAGTGAAAGGAACAAATACTACGATCAAGTGGGATTTATCCCTGGGATTCAAGCATGGTTAAACACATGCAAATCAATAACTGTGATACACTATACTAACAGAATGAATATAAAAGCCATATATTTATTACAATAGATGAAAAAAGGTATTTAACAGGATAGAAATCCTTTCATGATAAAAAAAATTACCCGCCAAGAAGTTAGGTATGAAAGGAAGGTGTCTTGATGCCATAAAAGCCATATCTATAAAACCACAGCAAACATCATTCTCAATGGTTCATGACTGAAAACATTTCCTCTCAGGTCAGGAACATGACTAGGGTACTCAATATTACCACTCATCTTCTACATAGTTCTGGAAGTTCTAGTCAGAGCATCAAAAGACAGAAAGAAAAGGCATATAAGTCAAAAATAAAGAAAATTATCTCTGCTCTTATACATAGAAACTTCTGAGTGATCCACCAATAAACTTTAAGACTAATCGACAAATTTATTAACATTTCAGGAAACAAGTAAACATAAAGAAATTGTGCTCCTATACTGTAAGCATAAAATATCTGAAAAAGAAAAAAAAAGTACCATTCACAATAGTACCAAAAATAATGAAACTTAGGAATACGTTAACCAAGGAGATAAAAGGTCTATATTCTAAAATAACACTTTGATAAACAAATTGAAGAATAAATCCAAAAATTAGAAAATAACTGGTATTCACAACTGGAAGTAATATTGTTAAAATCCCCATACTACCCAAAGATATCCTTATAGTCAGTGTAATCAGTATCAAACTTCTAATAGCATATTTCCAAGAAATGAAAAATAATAGTACTAAAATTCATATAGGATTGCAAAGACCCTGCTTACTCAAAGCAATTCACAAAGAAAGAACAAAACCGTAGTCATCATAAATCCTGGTTTCAAGTTATATACAAATCTATAGTAATCAAAACAACAAGGTACTGGCATAAATCTAAATATAGAAATCAATGGAAAAAATTAGTTCCCAGAAATAAACCCTTCTATATTCAGTCAAATAATAATAATATTTGACAAGGGAGCCTAGACTACTTAACAAGTAAAGGATAGTTTTTTCAATAAATTATATTGGAAAATCATATTCACAAGATTGAAATTTGACTTTTTGACACGAGTCACAAGTATTAATTCAAAATGGTATAAATGTTTAAACATAATCCCTGAAATTATAAAAATTCTAAAATAAAGTATACGGATAAATCTGCCTGACATTTGTCTTGGTAACACTTTTTTTTTGATACTGCACCTAAAATACAACCAAAAATCTCAAAAATAAGTAAGTAGGACTACATCAAACTAAAAGCTTCTGCACAGCACAAAAGACAACTCACTCTAAAAAAGTCACCCTGTGATATGGGAGAAAATGTTTTCAAATGTTCTATTTGAGAAAGGTTTAATATTCAATTTATATAATGAATCATGGAACTCAATTGCAAAAGTAAAACAAGAAAGCAAGGAAGCAAGCAATAAAGCAATCAATTCTATTAAAAAATGGGCAGAGGGCCTGAGTAGAGATTTTTTAAAAGACATGTCAATGGAAAATATGAATGTAAAAGATGCTCAACATCACTAATCAGGAAAATGCAAATTAATACCACAATATATCCTCTCAAACCTCTTAAAATGACTATTTTTTAAATTATTCTCACCCACCTTCCCCTACCATCCTAGACTGTGAACCTGGATCCTTGGTTTATATGTGGACTGTGCGTCAGACATGGGTTTAACACCTAAGTCACCAGGATGTACCTAGAATTAATATTTTAAAAAGACAAAGATAAATGTTAGCAAGGATGTAGTGATAACGAAACCCTTGTGAATGTTCAGTGGGAATGCTATTTGGTCTAGCACTATGTGCAACAGTGTGGCGAGTCCTTTAAACATTAAAAATAATATAATTATTACATAATTTAGCACTCTAACTCTGGATGGCTGTCTAGAAGAAATAAAATCAGGACCTCCAATATATATTTGCACTCTTTTATTCAATGTAACACTAGTAACAATAGCTAAGTAATGAAAACCTAAATGTCTATCAACAGATGAACAAAGATTTTATTTATATATATTATATATATGTAATATATATGAATATTAAAAGATATGAAAAACAAGAAAATCCTGACATTTGTACCTTTGTAATAACATAGAGGCAACATGAGGACATTATGCTAAATGAAATAAGTCAGAATGAGAAAGAGAAATACTGTATCTTCTCAATTATACATGGATATTAGAAATGAGAATTTGCAGAAAAAGTATTGTCATGAGGAACTGAGGTGGTTGGAGAGATAGGGAAATAAAGAACAAATGGAATAAGCTTCTAATTATAAATATTTCTATAGAGTGGTGATATAAATCATGGTGACTATAGTTAAGGAAACTTTTGTATACATTAAAGTTGATAAGAAGCAAATTTTCACTCTTTTCAACAAAGCTATGTGAGGCAATGTGTTAATTAATCTACTGTAGTAATCATTTCATAGTACATACATAAATCAAATCATCACCCAATTTATATAGCTTAAATTTATACAATATTATATGTCA